>JARYHS010006586.1:0-24990 GCA_031002005.1 Vandiemenella viatica
ACCTTGAAAATGACAAGAGTTTTTACTCTCTTTTATAGCATGATAGTAGGTGCTTCTGAAGAAGACCAGCTTATGTTGGTCGAAACCGGTAAAGACTATTAGAATTATCGATGCAACTGGTTGGCTGTACTGTACATCTGTTCATCTGTTCATTTTGTTCTTCATTAGGGCCAATAACGTATTCGAGAAGGAATATAATTTTCTCTTCTCCTTCGCCACCTTTTCCCCAACATTTTTTCCTTTATTTACTCGTCGTTTACATAGTTAAATTTGCAGCCATGGTTTTACGGCCGCATTTCCTTACTGACGCCAAGCATTTTATAACTATTGCCAGATCGTACTAAGTATCAGTGGGAGAATGAAGTGTTGTCATTTGGCTGTAAACATGTAACTATGATCAAAGTGTGATAAGTATTTTTTTTATCTGTGAAGTGGGTAGTTTGAGGCGGAGATTGGGCTCCGTCCCTGCATTCGCCTCGAGGGATGCAAAAACCGCCTAAAACCCGCGGGGTCTGGTTCGTGCCCGGTGCGTTGTACTGCCCTGACCCAGTATACTGCGCCTCGGCGATCTCGGCCACCTCGGCGGATAAGAAGAGAACTTATCTATGTAAACAGAATTTAGGTAAAGATTAAGTTTGTCCGCTTACCTAGCCTTGGAGATCTTTTTTGATGGTTTGGACGCAGGTAGTCTGTTTTTCTTAGTGACCTCAGCACCAGGAGGGAAATAGAGTGGTAACAACCATCCTTCGGCCTCCTTACCCGATACACATTGGACAATACTGTCAGTGAGGCTGATAAACATTTTTAAACGGAAGAAAAACTTTGTTTCGCAGAGGTTAGAATTCCAACAGCGAGCTTCACTCGTGAATGGTAATATTACGGCCTAGATGCTCGTTCAGTACCCAATGTGACAATCCATGATAAGGTTTTTCCATGATTGCCTGTTATTGCAGGCGGATGCCAGAATGTTTTCATCTGTAGGCAAGTTTTCCTTATCGTACCCAGACTGCACTTCTGGCTGTAAAAACATCGTCGTTTACAAGGAGTAAATCCCTAATCACAAACGAAATTTGAACTCCAATTGTCCAGCATTCGCTCTACGAAATGATCCACTCGACCAGCCTATTTAACAAAAAAATCCTCTTGCTTTTTTGTCTATCTCTCTATAATTGCAGTGAAATGTGAGGGTTATTTCACAGCAGTTTCTCTCGGATTATATTTATTACAGATGACAAAAACATCCCAGATACCTGGGTCTCTAACTGTCGTAAGTTTACTTTCCTCGCCCTGTTTTCGGATTTCCGTGGATTCTCGAAATCATTGCTGCTGAATTAAAAGGACGTTGCGGAATTCTTTCCCGTGACTTACCTCAAATCCTCTTCCATTTTAATGAGCTAGATTACAATCGTAAAGCTCTAAGGAAAAAAACTTTTCATTTGAAATTAAAGATAAAATGTATTCTGATAGTTGATAAAAAGAGTAATGCATTTTGATGTATAGTATCTATAAAAACTATAAAATTTAGTGTGGATTTACGATAGAAATGCAAGTGGTTAACCATATTGCTTCATTTCGTTTAGAAGGATGTGTTACGGATGATCCTTCTTCAGTAGGAGCAACAGGATTTCTCTCTCTCTCTCTCTCTCTCTCTCTCTCTCAAGTTGTGAGGCTGTATTTTCGGTGTAAAGCTTCGTGCCAACATTGAGACTGCTGTGACGTCTCAGAGGTCGGAACACTGCCCCAAGAGACCACAGAGTCTCTTTACGACAGTTCGATAGAGGCTCGCGTCACTCTGAGAGTATCCCGGGAAGAAACCGCCTTGTCGTCGAACTGGCAGCAAGGAAGCTGCAAATCCAGTTGCGCTGAACTCCTGACTCATACAGTAATGATTTACAACCCAGTGCTGAAAAAAACGATTCTTTGCCAGGTGTACCAAGGTGACCATACTAAAATTGGTGTTCTGTTGAAGTCGTCGTAGTGATTCAAACTATCTCTAGTTTTTGCGAATGATGTATAATAATTTTGACCTTGACACACACTGTAAGACTGTCGGCGGAATTAAAAGAGAACGTATCAGATGCGGCCGAAATAAATAGTTTCTCCGTTGTACGGGTGTTACCATGTTGCCGACAATGCTGTCGACATGCTTCATACTACTTCTGCGGAAGAACTGCACTGCAATGCGTTTAACACGTTCCACTAAACATAACCAACTACTTATCTGTAAGGTAGAAGATAGGTTACCAAAAAAAAAAAAAAAGGAAACATATTCGTCGTCACAAGCTAAACAATACGGTAAAATCTTCAATTGTGAGGCATTCATCTACGACCAATCATGCCATCTGCTTCCAAAATACTAGATCAGTAGTGGCCGAGGCGGATTAAAAAAACTCTATAGATTGCTGAACGCCCTAATAACATTGAGGACAGCGGACGTAAGTGTCATTGCAAATGGTATTCCTTATTACGAAGAGAAAAACTTGATCCGTGACCCCCCAACTATGCTGCCATGAGCCACGTGATAGCTGTTCTCTCCTGATTGGCCAGACCGGCCGAACCTTCCCCAACACTGTACATTCAAGACAGGATATTAGTTGTGATGTGAAATACATCGCAGCGCAATTCTGCCGTAGAAGGAGATCGAAACATCAACCATTGATGCTAGGAAGTGGATCGGTAAAAAGATTATATTACTGACAGTCTTATACCTGACATATCTGACGGAAGAACGAAAGTATTCACTGCCTTCCTGGTAGTAACGTTTCCACTGCCTGCGCATCCTCCCTTTCTGCTACGGTCGCTAACTTAAACCAGTGGATGATTTTACCTTGTACGCCCAAGCTATGTTCTATACCATAGGTGTAAGTTTGTGTGGAATGTGTAGTGTTTTTGGTGTCAAAGCATTCGCCTAGATGAATGGGAAAAAACCATCGCCATCACTAACATCAGAGACAAAACGGGGACCCGTTATAACTTCCCTGGTTCAATATGGCGACGTTCTGAAGTTCGCACCAAAAATAGGGGGTTGAAAAAAGAATAGAGAGCTTCAGTAGGGACGATGAACACACAGTAAGTTAGAATGTATATTTACTCGACTGAGATTGTCGTGAATGATTTGAGGAAAAACTTTTAACAACCAGAGTAGGAGGAGGTAGCCGATTCAAGCCAGAAACCGGGAAAAACCCGTGACGTCACAACATGGCCGCCCCCGTTTGGTGTGACCAAGATGGCCGCCGAGCGCACCGCCCGGTCAAGATTGCCGCCCCCGTTTGGTGTGACCAAGATGGCCGCCGTTAGTTCACAGATCGGCCGCACAGATGGCACCATCTCCCAAGGGCTTAATTTCTAGTTCATTTGGTGGCGGCTAGATGGCGTTCGGTGGCATTATTTCCGGCGCGCTTTGCGAAATGTGTACACTGTTTCAACGACTGTTATCTCTGTTTACTAAGCGTGACGAAATATGTATTCCTAGCGTCCTGTTAAGCAAGCACTGACCATCTTGGCTACTATCGACACACAGTAAAATATTTTCTTCGGTACTTAAGCGTAAATCATTGCAATTTTACTAAAAACAAAAAAAGTCCACATTAAAACGACCTCGGCAGTGTTGGGGCTAGGTCGCCGGTTCGAGTCCGGCCGCGGTGTTTAAGTGTTTTGTGAAAAAGCCGCAAAGTTACATAATTTCCACGCCTAAAAAAAAATAATTTGAAAAGCATACATTCTTCCTTTTAACGTTCGATATGGAAAAAAAACAGTCATAAACTCCAGATATAAAACCGAGTAAGAATTCTGTGTGTACCTGTTTTCATGAAATTATTTAGCGTTCTGGCCTTGCATTCGGGAGGACGGCGGTTCCGGGGCATCCAGATTTGGGTTTTCCATGGTTTCCAAAATCACTCCAGGCAAATGCCGGGATGCTTCCTTTAAAAGACCATGGCCGAATTCCTTGCCCCCCTTCCTTTCCCGTCTCTAAAGACTTCGAGTCCGGCCGCGGTGTTTAAGTGTTTTGTGGAAAAGCCGCAAAGTTACGTAATTTCCACGCCTCGAAAAGCATAAATGTTTCCTTTTAACGGGAAAAAAAGCGTCATAAACTCCAGATATAAATTCTATGTGTACCTGTTTTCATGAAATTATTTAGCGTTCTTGCCTCTCATTCGGGAGGACGGAGGTTCCAGGCATCCATGGTTTCCCAAAATCACTCCAAGTGAATGCCGGGGATGCTACCTTCAAAAGGCCATGGCCGAATTCCTTCCCGTCTCTAAAGACCTCGCTGTTAACATAAATTCCGTTCATCGAAGCAGGCAGACATTAAAAATTAATTCACCGACGAAGAGACGGGAAACAAACTCACTTTTTCATTATGAACAATATAATATAACTCACGAGTGTCACCTACAGTCCGTGTATTTTAAAGGATGTATTAAATTAGGGGTATTTATATTTTTATTTATATTTCTCGTGTCCAGGACATAACAAGTTGAATAAACAAATAACATTAAATAATTAATATTAACTATAAACACAATTATATAGAATGTGACCAGAATTCCGCAATCTTGATGGCCTTCTCGTTTGCCCTGTAAAGGTCGTCGATATTGCAGGTTTCAGGGAGATTCCTGCATATCAGAAGATGTTGTGGGTTCTGAAGCTCGCCACATTCACATAGATCGTTGTCATTAGTGTACCCCCATTTTTTAATATTATATTTACATCGGGACACTTCAGTTCTTAGTCTGTTTAGAGCCTTCCATATAGCATATGGCTGATTACATCCCGCAGCCGGTGCCTCTTTGATGTTCCTCCACCAGGACAAATTTCAAAATTAGGGGTAATGAAATTGTGTGTCTGTGAATGTCATGTCCGTCCTGTTGGTGTGTCTAATTAGCTAGAATAAATTCATTCTCATAATAATAATGATGTGAGTAACTTCAGCACTCGGGAATTCGATCCGAGGGGGTGTGCTAGGCGAAAAGAAAACATTAAGTTCTCGCCCGTGTAAATCTACTTATATGTCATTTTCTCATTGCCACAACTATTTACCCACCCAAATTGAGTGTCCTTAGCTGTACTTTGTCTAAAATTCCAATCAATCCCTTGTGACACATCAGTGATTGACACCTTTAACTGTATTTTACAGCACAGCACGTATGTTCCAGGAACGAAATACGTCTGTTAATCTTACTAATTTCACCCCTGTCGAATCGAAGTACGCCAGTCCTATGTGATAAAAATCGAGTCACGCTAAGGCAGTGCTTTCGCAAAGTCTTCTCCTAATCAGTAGCAGGGATTCCAAGTTCACTTAAGGTGGTTCTACTGCAGTTTTCCAAGAAAATTCTCCCCTTTTCCAGGAAATTATTTTTCAATAAATCAGGACCCAGGGGAGTTCTCCATTCGGTTTAAAATGTTCCCATCTAACGCCAACCTTCGGATTCAGGACCAAGTGTGACATTTGATTGTAATTTCATGCTTCATCCAACTAACCACGATAAAAGTGACATAATACCCTTAGCTAACTTGATCATCAAACAGACATCATAACCCACATTTTCATAGAAGACCCCCACACATCAACAAGTATCCAAAACGTCACCATAGGTTCTATTACGCCTAAGATAGCGCTCACACTTGAACTGTCGTAAATTGTTAGGTCAAAGTGGGTGTTTAGATATTTTATCCACTCAGACCTCATCACTTAAAGTCTAGTGCGAGATTGTGGTCATGGTCAACTTAGGCTCCATACACCACTCAGAATTATTCCACCAATATCCATTCTAACAGCATTATACGCCACCTACAGCCCCTCAACACTCTTCCTATCTTCCAATGACATCCCAGCCCCAGCTCCTTTATTATGTCACTTACTGAATATTTTCCACAGATAAATCTAGCTGCCCTCCTTTGCACCTTGCATTTGATGTACAAAAAATGTGGACTGGTCAAAGTGGGTGTTTAGATATTTTATCCACTCAGGCCTCATCACCTAAAGTCTAGTGCCAGATTGTGGTCTTGGTCAACTTAGGCCCCATACACGATTCAGAATTATTCCACCAATATCCATTCTAACAGCATTATACGCCACCTACAGCCCCTGACACTCTTCCTATCTTCCAATGACATCCCAACCCCAGCTCCTTTATTATGTCACTTACTGAATATTTTCCACAGATAAATATAGCTGCCATCTTTTGTACAAAAAATGTGGACTCCATACTACACCACACAAGCAGTGGTCTGACTGTGGATTTGTACCCAAGTCCTTCGCTTCTCTGATACACCCCCTCATCACCCTCTCTGTTAAATGATTTTTATCCCGAAGTGCATGTAATGAAAAACGTGAGGAACACAATTCGTATGTCAACACAAACGGCAGTAAACTGTAAAGAGCACAATGAAATGGGAGACTGCCTAAGCCCTGAATCAATGGTTAGAAGCACACGTTGATAGTGAGCATAATTCTAGACTCAAATCCACAGAGGGATGACACACGCACATTTCCATGCCTACAGCGAGGTCGACAGAAAAACCAGCACCAAGATAGAACTCCCACAGAGGAAGAAGACACACACATACACACACACACGCGCACGCACACACTTGTACATGCATACAGCGAGGTCAATAGAACTAACAGCAAGCATCATGAAAACGATGAAGTGGGGCAGAATTGTCGTTACCACTGATTATCTGGACAGAACTATCGTTACAAAAATCATCAGACAGACGAGTTAAAGTCAGGTACCGCCATACTTATGCTTACATCCACAAAGACAGACGCAGATACACATGTCCAAGTCTACAGAGAGTTCAGTATAGCTACCGGCAACAATCATGGAAACGAAAAAGTGGTTTAGTACTCTCTTGCCTGGCTGAAAAACAGAAGTCTCCTTACATGTCATCAGCCTGGCGAAATACAAGGTGTGCAAAAGATGGCGTGTTTTCACCATAAATCTAAGTGTTTATACCATAAATAGTGTTCATCACGCCCCAGTTGATTACATTTACCATCAACATGTCTCTCCCACACCGCAACCCTTTCTACCATTCAGTAAAAAGTGACCCCAGTACCATGAGTTGCAATAGACACTTGACTATCAGACAGATATCATAACCCGCATATTCAAACTAGGTCTCAGCCACAAATCTATACATCTCCATGCACAAGCACAAACAAACATAAGTGGAGGGACAGCAAAATCATACACCCAGACAGACGTTTTTATAGAAGGTATCACAATATTTACGCATACAGACACAGAGAGAGACGCACAAACACTCACATTTCCATGCCTTCAGCGAGCTAGACACAACAACCAGCCCAATCATGGCGACGCAAAAGTGGGGTAGAGCCCCCATGGCTCATAACTGACCAAAAAATCATCAGTAACATATGTTCCAGGCATCATACTCTTCACACCAACATCATCTCATTTATTTCGCACTACAGACCTCACTACCATCCAGTATCATGTGTGCTAGGTACAAAACTGTTCACATCAGCCCCAACACGTCTATCCCACACCTAAGCTTTTTCTGCCATTCAGTAACATGTGACCCCAGTACCATGAGTTGCAATAGACACTTGACTATCAGACAGATATCATAACCCGCATATTCAAACTAGGTCTCACCCACAAATCCATATGTCACCTCACACAAGCATAAGTGGAGGGACAGCAAAATCATACACCCAGACAAACGAGTTAAAGGAAGGTATCACCCCCATTTACGCAAACATACACAGAGAAAGACACATACACACATACATTTCCATACCTACAGCGATCTCGACTCAACAACTAGCCCAATCATGGCAACGCAAAAGTGGAACAGAACACCCATGACTGGCCAAAAATCATAGAAAGACACACATACACACACACTCATATGTCAATGAATTCACATAGTTCCATTCATCACCACACATAACTGGAGGAAAGAGACTGAACATGCTAGATCCAAACTGAAGAGTTACAGGATGTGTGAAGTTTGAAATCACAGCCACATCTCTCCCACACCGCAACCCTTTCTGTCATTTAGTAACATGTGACCCAGGTACCATGAGTTACAATAGGCACTTGTCTATCAGACAGATATCATAACCTCCATATTCATACCAGGTCTCACCCACAAACCCATACGTCTCCACACAAGCACAAATGTATGGGAGGAACAGCAATTCATACGTCCAGATAAATGAGTTTAAGGAAGGTATCACCATACTTACGCACACATACCCATATATCCATGCCTACAGCGAGCTCAACACAACAACCAGCCCAATCATGGAAAAGAAAAAGTGGGACAGAACCCCCATCGCTCAAGACTGACGAAAAAAAATCATCATTAACATGTGTTCCAAGTAACAAACTCCTCACATCAAAATCATATCATTTAACTCACACTACAGACCTCTCTGCCATTCAGTATCGTTGGTAATATGTACCAATCTGTTCACATGATCAGCACCACCTCTATCCCACGCCACAAGCCTTTTCTGCTATTCAGTAATATTTGCCCCTCGTACCACGAGTATCAGTAGTCACATGGTCATCAGACAAATATCATAACTCCCATACTCATACTAGACCTCACACACAAACATAACTGACCAAAAAACCATCAGACAGACGTTAGAGTGTGTGCAAAGGATGACTTGTTTTTGCCATACACCTCAGTACTTATCACATTATTAATTAATTACATCAACACATAGGTAGCCAGTCATTGTGAAATCTCAAAGTCGAATATAATCCTATCGTGATAGACACACAGCCACATAGAAAGACACACACTCACATGTCCATGCATACACACAGATGACTGAACACCATAGGTCCGAGACTGAATAGTTACAGGATGTGCGAAATGTTTCATTTCTTTGCCACAAACCTCGGTGCTCATCATACCCAAATGATTACATCTACATAGGTGGCCACTGATAGAAAAATCTCAAGTAGACTCCTACCACCATAATTACACAGAGGAACACGCTCACCCACATATGTCCATGCATATACCACAATTTCATAAGTACAAGTAACTGCAGGAAACGGACCCGACACACACGACGTCCACACTGAGGTGTTACATGATAGGCAGACCATAGTATGTCTTTCCAATACACCTCAGTGCTCACCACACATACTTGATTTTTTAATGTGCCATCAGTATAGCTGGTGGCTGGAACTAAGCTCTTGGCAATGTTTGGCCAAAAGTCATTTGTTAATAGCAGCTGAATCAAAGACAAATTTTGAGTCAACCTGCCCGGGCCGGGCGCGGCGAGAGGTAACCACCCTTCCCCACTTCGGACAGAAATACCGTAATACGCTGGTCTAAAAGCGCGGACCGCGATGGTATACCGGAGTTTTCCGACCGGGACCTACTACCGGTAACCGCATTTTTAGGACCGCACTGAAGACCGGAATTTCATTGCGCTCGAGGCGGTAATATGCGCCGGTATACCGACCTACACGATGTACGCGTCCGCTGCGAGGAAGGGTGGCCACCTCTCGCCGCGCCCGCCTGGGCAGGTTGACTCAAAATTTGTCTTTGATAGCTGCTATTAACAAATGACTTTTGGCCAAACATTGCCAAGAGCTTAGTTCCAGCCACCAGCTATACTGATGGCACATTAAAAAATCAAGTATGTGTGGTGAGCACTGAGGTGTATTGGAAAGACATACTATGGTCTGCCTATCATGTAACACCCCAGTGTGGACGTCGTGTGTGTCGGGTCCGTTTCCTGCAGTTACTTGTACTTATGAAATTGTGGTATATGCATGGACATATGTGGGTGAGCGTGTTCCTCTGTGTAATTATGGTGGTAGGAGTCTACTTGAGATTTTTCTATCAGTGGCCACCTATGTAGATGTAATCATTTGGGTATGATGAGCACCGAGGTTTGTGGCAAAGAAATGAAACATTTCGCACATCCTGTAACTATTCAGTCTCGACCTAGGGTGTTCAGTCATCTGTGTGTATGCATGGACATGTGAGTGTGTGTCTTTCTATGTGGCTGTGTGTCTATCACGATAGGATTATATTCGACTTTGAGATTTCACAATGACTGGCTACCTATGTGTTGATGTAATTAATTAATAATGTGATAAGTACTGAGGTGTATGGCAAAAACAAGTCATCCTTTGCACACACTCTAACGTCTGTCTGATGGTTTTTTGGTCAGTTATGTTTGTGTGTGAGGTCTAGTATGAGTATGGGAGTTATGATATTTGTCTGATGACCATGTGACTACTGATACTCGTGGTACGAGGGGCAAATATTACTGAATAGCAGAAAAGGCTTGTGGCGTGGGATAGAGGTGGTGCTGATCATGTGAACAGATTGGTACATATTACCAACGATACTGAATGGCAGAGAGGTCTGTAGTGTGAGTTAAATGATATGATTTTGATGTGAGGAGTTTGTTACTTGGAACACATGTTAATGATGATTTTTTTTCGTCAGTCTTGAGCGATGGGGGTTCTGTCCCACTTTTTCTTTTCCATGATTGGGCTGGTTGTTGTGTTGAGCTCGCTGTAGGCATGGATATATGGGTATGTGTGCGTAAGTATGGTGATACCTTCCTTAAACTCATTTATCTGGACGTATGAATTGCTGTTCCTCCAATACATTTGTGCTTGTGTGGAGACGTATGGGTTTGTGGGTGAGACCTGGTATGAATATGGAGGTTATGATATCTGTCTGATAGACAAGTGCCTATTGTAACTCATGGTACCTGGGTCACATGTTACTAAATGACAGAAAGGGTTGCGGTGTGGGAGAGATGTGGCTGTGATTTCAAACTTCACACATCCTGTAACTCTTCAGTTTGGATCTAGCATGTTCAGTCTCTTTCCTCCAGTTATGTGTGGTGATGAATGGAACTATGTGAATTCATTGACATATGAGTGTGTGTGTATGTGTGTCTTTCTATGATTTTTGGCCAGTCATGGGTGTTCTGTTCCACTTTTGCGTTGCCATGATTGGGCTAGTTGTTGAGTCGAGATCGCTGTAGGTATGGAAATGTATGTGTGTATGTGTCTTTCTCTGTGTATGTTTGCGTAAATGGGGGTGATACCTTCCTTTAACTCGTTTGTCTGGGTGTATGATTTTGCTGTCCCTCCACTTATGCTTGTGTGAGGTGACATATGGATTTGTGGGTGAGACCTAGTTTGAATATGCGGGTTATGATATCTGTCTGATAGTCAAGTGTCTATTGCAACTCATGGTACTGGGGTCACATGTTACTGAATGGCAGAAAAAGCTTAGGTGTGGGATAGACGTGTTGGGGCTGATGTGAACAGTTTTGTACCTAGCACACATGATACTGGATGGTAGTGAGGTCTGTAGTGCGAAATAAATGAGATGATGTTGGTGTGAAGAGTATGATGCCTGGAACATATGTTACTGATGATTTTTTGGTCAGTTATGAGCCATGGGGGCTCTACCCCACTTTTGCGTCGCCATGATTGGGCTGGTTGTTGTGTCTAGCTCGCTGAAGGCATGGAAATGTGAGTGTTTGTGCGTCTCTCTCTGTGTCTGTATGCGTAAATATTGTGATACCTTCTATAAAAACGTCTGTCTGGGTGTATGATTTTGCTGTCCCTCCACTTATGTTTGTTTGTGCTTGTGCATGGAGATGTATAGATTTGTGGCTGAGACCTAGTTTGAATATGCGGGTTATGACTATCTGTCTGATAGTCAAGTGTCTATTGCAACTCATGGTACTGGGGTCACTTTTTACTGAATGGTAGAAAGGGTTGCGGTGTGGGAGAGACATGTTGATGGTAAATGTAATCAACTGGGGCGTGATGAACACTATTTATGGTATAAACACTTAGATTTATGGTGAAAACACGCCATCTTTTGCACACCTTGTATTTCGCCAGGCTGATGACATGTAAGGAGACTTCTGTTTTTCAGCCAGGCAAGAGAGTACTAAACCACTTTTTCGTTTCCATGATTGTTGCCGGTAGCTATACTGAACTCTCTGTAGACTTGGACATGTGTATCTGCGTCTGTCTTTGTGGATGTAAGCATAAGTATGGCGGTACCTGACTTTAACTCGTCTGTCTGATGATTTTTGTAACGATAGTTCTGTCCAGATAATCAGTGGTAACGACAATTCTGCCCCACTTCATCGTTTTCATGATGCTTGCTGTTAGTTCTATTGACCTCGCTGTATGCATGTACAAGTGTGTGCGTGCGCGTGTGTGTGTGTATGTGTGTGTCTTCTTCCTCTGTGGGAGTTCTATCTTGGTGCTGGTTTTTCTGTCGACCTCGCTGTAGGCATGGAAATGTGCGTGTGTCATCCCTCTGTGGATTTGAGTCTAGAATTATGCTCACTATCAACGTGTGCTTCTAACCATTGATTCAGGGCTTAGGCAGTCTCCCATTTCATTGTGCTCTTTACAGTTTACTGCCGTTTGTGTTGACATACGAATTGTGTTCCTCACGTTTTTCATTACATGCACTTCGGGATAAAAATCATTTAACAGAGAGGGTGATGAGGGGGTGTATCAGAGAAGCGAAGGACTTGGGTACAAATCCACAGTCAGACCACTGCTTGTGTGGTGTAGTATGGAGTCCACATTTTTTGTACAAAAGATGGCAGCTATATTTATCTGTGGAAAATATTCAGTAAGTGACATAATAAAGGAGCTGGGGTTGGGATGTCATTGGAAGATAGGAAGAGTGTCAGGGGCTGTAGGTGGCGTATAATGCTGTTAGAATGGATATTGGTGGAATAATTCTGAATCGTGTATGGGGCCTAAGTTGACCAAGACCACAATCTGGCACTAGACTTTAGGTGATGAGGCCTGAGTGGATAAAATATCTAAACACCCACTTTGACCAGTCCACATTTTTTGTACATCAAATGCAAGGTGCAAAGGAGGGCAGCTAGATTTATCTGTGGAAAATATTCAGTAAGTGACATAATAAAGGAGCTGGGGCTGGGATGTCATTGGAAGATAGGAAGAGTGTTGAGGGGCTGTAGGTGGCGTATAATGCTGTTAGAATGGATATTGGTGGAATAATTCTGAGTGGTGTATGGAGCCTAAGTTGACCATGACCACAATCTCGCACTAGACTTTAAGTGATGAGGTCTGAGTGGATAAAATATCTAAACACCCACTTTGACCTAACAATTTACGACAGTTCAAGTGTGAGCGCTATCTTAGGCGTAATAGAACCTATGGTGACGTTTTGGATACTTGTTGATGTGTGGGGGTCTTCTATGAAAATGTGGGTTATGATGTCTGTTTGATGATCAAGTTAGCTAAGGGTATTATGTCACTTTTATCGTGGTTAGTTGGATGAAGCATGAAATTACAATCAAATGTCACACTTGGTCCTGAATCCGAAGGTTGGCGTTAGATGGGAACATTTTAAACCGAATGGAGAACTCCCCTGGGTCCTGATTTATTGAAAAATAATTTCCTGGAAAAGGGGAGAATTTTCTTGGAAAACTGCAGTAGAACCACCTTAAGTGAACATTTTGGTCCCTGGCTACTGATTAGGAGAAGACTTTGCGAAAGCACTGCCTTAGCGTGACTCGATTTTTATCACATAGGACTGGCGTACTTCGATTCGACAGGGGTGAAATTAGTAAGATTAACAGACGTATTTCGTTCCTGGAACATACGTGCTGTGCTGTAAAATACAGTTAAAGGTGTCAATCACTGATGTGTCACAAGGGATTGATTGGAATTTTAGACAAAGTACAGCTAAGGACACTCAATTTGGGTGGGTAAATAGTTGTGGCAATGAGAAAATGACATATAAGTAGATTTACACGGGCGAGAACTTAATGTTTTCTTTTCGCCTAGCACACCCCCTCGGATCGAATTCCCGAGTGCTGAAGTTACTCACATCATTATTATTAAGTATTTGCATGAGAATGAATTTATTCTAGCTAATTAGACACACCAACAGGACGGACATGACATTCACAGACACACAATTTCATTACCCCTAATTTTGAAATTTGTCCTGGTGGAGGAACATCAAAGAGGCACCGGCTGCGGGATGTAATCAGCCATATGCTATATGGAAGGCTCTAAACAGACTAAGAACTGAAGTGTCCCGATGTAAATATAATATTAAAAAATGGGGGTACACTAATGACAACGATCTATGTGAATGTGGCGAGCTTCAGAACCCACAACATCTTCTGATATGCAGGAATCTCCCTGAAACCTGCAATATCGACGACCTTTACAGGGCAAACGAGAAGGCCATCAAGATTGCGGAATTCTGGTCACATTCTATATAATTGTGTTTATAGTTAATATTAATTATTAATGTTATTTGTTTATTCAACTTGTTATGTCCTGGACACGAGAAATATAAATAAAAATATAAATACCCCTAATTTAATACATCCTTTAAAATACACGGACTGTAGGTGACACTCGTGAGTTATATTATATTGTTCATAATGAAAAAGTGAGTTTGTTTCCCGTCTCTTCGTCGGTGAATTAATTTTTAATGTCTGCCTGCTTCGATGAACGGAATTTATGTTAACAGCGAGGTCTTTAGAGACGGGAAGGATGGGAAGGAATTCGGCCATGGCCTTTTGAAGGTAGCATCCCCGGCATTCACTTGGAGTGATTTTGGGAAACCATGGATGCCTGGAACCTCCGTCCTCCCGAATGAGAGGCAAGAACGCTAAATAATTTCATGAAAACAGGTACACATAGAATTTATATCTGGAGTTTATGACGCTTTTTTTCCCGTTAAAAGGAAACATTTATGCTTTTCGAGGCGTGGAAATTACGTAACTTTGCGGCTTTTCCACAAAACACTTAAACACCGCGGCCGGACTCGAAGTCTTTAGAGACGGGAAAGGAAGGGGGGCAAGGAATTCGGCCATGGTCTTTTAAAGGAAGCATCCCGGCATTTGCCTGGAGTGATTTTGGAAACCATGGAAAACCCAAATCTGGATGCCCCGGAACCGCCGTCCTCCCGAATGCAAGGCCAGAACGCTAAATAATTTCATGAAAACAGGTACACACAGAATTCTTACTCGGTTTTATATCTGGAGTTTATGACTGTTTTTTTCCATATCGAACGTTAAAAGGAAGAATGTATGCTTTTCAAATTATTTTTTTAGGCGTGGAAATTATGTAACTTTGCGGCTTTTTCACAAAACACTTAAACACCGCGGCCGGACTCGAACCGGCGACCTAGCCCCAACACTGCCGAGGTCGTTTTAATGTGGACTTTTTTTGTTTTTAGTAAAATTGCAATGATTTACGCTTAAGTACCGAAGAAAATATTTTACTGTGTGTCGATAGTAGCCAAGATGGTCAGTGCTTGCTTAACAGGACGCTAGGAATACATATTTCGTCACGCTTAGTAAACAGAGATAACAGACGTTGAAACAGTGTACATATTTCGCAAAGCGCGCCGGAAATAATGCCACCGAACGCCATCTAGCTGCCACCAAATGAACTAGAAATTAAGCCCTTGGGAGATGGTGCCATCTGTGCGGCCGATCTGTGAACTAACGGCGGCCATCTAGGTCACCCCAACGGGGGGCGGCAATCTTGACCGGGCGGTGCGCTCGGCGGCCATCTTGGTCGCACCAAACGGGGGCGGCCATGTTGTGACGTCACGCGACCGTGCTGCCACCTGGCGGTGTTTTTGAACTCTTATTATCTTCCTACTCCCGGGTTTCTGAAACGACACTAGGCAACGTGGTGGGGAGGTGGCTGCGAGGAGGCGAGGGCTGGCCTGTGACGCGTGCTGATCCGTACAATTCGGTTGCATGGCGCGGCCGTGGGAAGCCACCAAAAGGTACTGCAACAGTGCCTGGTAGTAAATCGCCTGGCCTTCCCTCATCGTGTGTAGAGTCAGGTCATACGGCAGTGCTGATTGAAATCCCTCCATTGAAAGGACGCAATCTTGGCAGCCTTATCGGTATCATTCCGAAGAGTAGGCCTGAACTGGTGTACACATTTCTTCACTTTCTCTCTCTCTTGTATACCGTAATGCGAGTAACATACTACATTTAACACACACTCATCACTGACCTCTACAAGAACAATAACACTAACATACTGCAGAAAGCTACAGGAAATACCGCAGCCAAGTTGCTTCGTAGGGGTAACATCCTCCATAGTGACCGCCGACTATTAAAAACGGGCTATGCTACAGAACTTCTCTCATAATTTACGTGCAGGCAATATGCAAAGGAAACGATAGCGTTTCCAAAACGCTATTTTTATTTATCCAAATAAAAGTGTTATGTCAGTGTAGCAATTCGATATGTCGTAACATCATATTTTTGACAGTAAAAATGGTCTTCTGTCATTGAACATACGCATCTCCGAATCTGAATTGCAAATGCCAACTAATCGACTATACTTAATTTTAACAATTGTTCTATGTTGTATGAAATATAAATTTATAGAACGTCAGAGGAAATTTATATTTGTTTTTGAGAGTGAAGGCTAGCACATTTCAAGAGAAATAAGATGTAGGATCAAAGGCTTCTCATGTGCACTTACTTATTTGTGCTCGCTGTTTTCAGAGGGTTGGACGTAACGTAGGGTAGGGAGACTGTGGAATTAGGTCATCAACAGTTGAAACATGCTCGCAGCGCCTGTGTAGCACTGCCAGAGCACCACAGACCACATCACACGTGAGCAGCGGCTGCAGTGGACGAGATTGGATTTGTCACAGCGAGAGACAAACGGAATGGAAAAAGGCAAACAGTTGCGCTATTCAATAAGGGCTTCACAAATGTCCAGCTGAAACATCACAGGTCATTACGAACAACCTTTACTTTCTCTCACGTTCCTTTCGTTTACTAACTATTCACTTCGTAAACTGTATCAAACTTTCATTTCATGTTTTCTTTTTCTATTATTACTGTTCCTATTTCTTTCATTCTCTGTCGTTTTTTTTCTCTTCTCTTCGACTTTTTTAGAATTATAAAACTTTTCTATTAATTTACTATGAAATGTGGTGTTTTGAGAAGGGGAAATGTCTAGTTATATCATTGTTTTACACAAAACTTGTAGCGGCCCGTCTTTTGTAGCTAGCTCTATCCAGTGCTTAATTTTGGTTAGAAAAATAATATTATTATGACACATGTGAATTTTTCTAACGTCCATCTCTAATGAAGTTATGATTCTGATGGTCCAGGCTATGACAGTTTTTCTGGTATGGAATAAACGCATAAATTTCAAAATTTTATGTTTGCTGCTGTGCTGACATTCTAGAGATTTTTACTATCAGAAAAATAAGTGGATAATCTTTTCTAAAAGTCAGATATTATTCTCTTCGGAATTTCCGCATCCAGATCCATTATGGAACCTGCTCCGGGCGGAAAATTAATTTGGTGAAAACTTTTCTTCTAGCTAAAGTGTTCGGGCATGAGGCGCCATTTATTTATTTATTAGCTAAAGTGCCTACCATAACGGACACCGCGGAAAGTCGACAGCACTTCTGTTCTGTGGGTGTTTTTATTTATTTTTTTTGCCAAACAATTCCTTATGACACAATCGCATAGTTTATTTACCATACTATCACTGGTATTTAATTTCTGTATTGTCAGAAAATATCGACATTGAATAAAATATAATGACTAGCTGAAAACAACGTTTTGATTCTTCATATCTGCCAATTTACCATAGTGTGAAATTTGATGATTTGAAGATTTCTTTGATTTATCAGCCTGTATTGTTTATTATTAGAAAAATATTATTAAAAATGCAACTTAATTCAAATGACTTCGTAATATTTATAGTATTATGACGCATGTATTATTACAAATTCTAAAAAAGTGCTTGGTACTCAGCAGCAGTTTGAGGTATCGAATGCTGAATCCTCCTCTTGTGCTCAAAATCGGCATGCAGATCTGCGACAGTCAAATCCTAGTGCAGAAACTAATCCTAGCAATGTTTTAGATACTAAATTGAATTCGCGCTCATCGATATCAATTATTACTTTTTTGTGTTAATTCAACGCTTGAGACGTGAGTATGCTGGCTGCAAATATAACTGCGTCCTAGTACATTGTTTCGTAGTTAATATTCTAGTGAGTGTAAGCCAGCCTCGGTGAGCTACAGGCCTGAGCGGACGCGGAACCTGAGACCGCGTGTGCAGAAACTGAACCCCTCATGAAAGGCTGTGAGAAACAAGGTTCGAAATGTTCTGGGACCTACTAGAAAGACGCCTCCAACTGGTCAATTAAAACCCTCTATCCACACCGCGTGATGAAAACCGGCCAATGGGAGACAGCCACCCCACCCTGAAGCGACCTCTGCGCAGTTTCCTTTTGAAAATCACGCCATAAACTTGCCAATTTTTATGAAGCCAATGACTTAGGCAGTGTTAGAAATTACACCACCATCTCCACCCTTCGTATGCCCACGGGGCGAGGCTTGTACCAACCCTCCCGCTATTCTATTCAGCCATTTGGCTATAGTGAGGTAACACATTTCGCTTCTGTGCATATTAAGATGTACTATTCAACTGTATCAATTCACTTGTCTCTCCGAAGAATTCAAGAATAAATGCCTGTTCATAACATCTCTAAAGTTATTTGAAACAATACTTCAAGTCAGTAGTTAGTGTGACTTTTTTAGTGCTTTCCAGCCCGTACTTGCAGACGCCAACGGGAAGAACCAAAAGTTGACGGCGGGGAGGCTGGACGAACTTACGTGCACGCTGAATAAGTCGAAGGTAATACTTCGCTCGGTCATTACCACGCGATAACATAACTTTGATCCGACCATAAATGTTTCTTTTAACTGGATAACTGGAACTATAACGTGGATCGGCGGTATGGTGTAATTGTTAAACCATTATTACGAATGGATTTCATTATACAGATAATTCAGCTGGTAGATACAGCACTTATTTTAATATTCCAAGTATTCAATTCGGAAACACCTCCTTTGTACAGAAATTATTTCTGAGCATTGAATGACGTTGTTTGCAGCCATAAAAGTCGGTGTAAAATGAGATTAATGCCTCACTTGTGAGCGTTTAGTTATGTCGGCGGAGTAGAACTCAGAATGAGTGTACTGACCTGGGGGATATACTTCCGCAGCTGGCCTCTTGCTAGCTGTTATAATGATAATCAGGATATCTGACACGACCCCTGATATTAAAAGTACCAAGTCATGATTGTTGCTATGGGGAATTGCTAGCTACAGGTTCAACTTACTCTTATGATTAACAAGTCACCTAATTGCTATACCAGAAGTTTATTGTATTCTCTTTACTATAGCAATGAATCCGAGAAATCGTCACCTGTTAGTTTAATCCCAATGGTGCTGGTCACTGGAACGATAGCTCCTTGCAAATACTAGTCATCATAAACGACCGATGGTAGATCTGTTAGTTACGCTGAAGGATGGCTAATAGCTTGATACGATGAAGATGTTAATGCTATCTGGGCCATGATGCTAAGACCCGGCTGATAGAGGCGACTGCACACGTATGGACAAATGCATCCAAAGAGCCAAATGAGCGAAAATGAGGGAGAGTGCGTTCTGTCACACGTAATTTATCCCGGCCCAATCGAATATTCTGGTAGGTTAGACCAGGCATCGGTCGGTCAAAGTCTTCGGTTCTGACAATGTTGCTGACAACTGGAGTATGCGGAACGTGACTTAAAGTGGATCCTACGCGTGTGTCTGGGGCATTGCTTCCAAGTAGACGTTGTAATCCTTTACCACTAAATTATACAACTCAAAAACTCCCTTTACATTTCGATTAATCCAGATGGCAACAGACGCTTCTACAGTATTTGCAGAAGCCACTGTTTTGTCCGTCGGAATTCTGGCTAAGGTACTACCATTACTATCAGTTTATGCTTATTGACCTATTGGACCAGTTGGTTGAAAAAAATAAAAATAAAAATAATCCGTGCTTCATCGTTTCCTTGGAAATCAGTTTGATTAGCTCCTGCAACCAAGATACGCTACATCAATTTTCGGAGGAGCTCTTGCTGAATTTGTCTATTTCAAATGTTGTAGAGAGTAGTTTCATTTTTTCAAAAATCGTTTTCAAACATTCGCCGAACACCTCATAGAAAATGACCATTCACCAACAAACATAAACACAGATATGCGAATTCTCACTATCGACAACTACAGACACAACATACTCACTATACAGGAAAACTTCTATATTTAGAAAGCCAAAAATGAAGGCAAACAGATACTAAATGACCAGATAAACCTCACAAATCAAACGTTACTCAATCTAATATACAGGGTGTTACAAAAAGGTACGGCCAAACTTTCAGGAAACATTCCTCACACACAAACAAAGAAAATATGTTATGTGGACATGTGTCCGGAAACGCCTACTTTCCATGTTAGAGCTCATTTTATTACTTCTCTTCAAATCACATTAAATATGGAATGGAAACACACAGCAACAGAACGTACCAGCGTGACTTCAAACACTTTGTGACAGGAAATGTTCAAAATGTCCTCCGTTAGCGAGGATACATGCATCCACCCTCCGTCGCATGGAATCCCTGATGCGCTGATGCAGCCCTGGAGAATGGCGTATTGTGTCACAGCCGTCCACAATACGAGCACGAAGAGTCTCTACATTTGGTACCGGGGTCAACACAAGCACCGACGTCAACATTACCTTTCTGCAATTGGGCCAACTGTAGGTGAATCGAGGAAGTACAGTACATACTAACGAAACTAAAATGAGCTCTAACATGGAAAGTAAGCGTTTCCGGACACATGTGCACATAACATATTTTCTTTGTTTGTGTGTGAGGAATGTTTCCTGAAAGTTTGGCCGTACCTTTTTGTAACACCCTGTAAACAAACCCGGCAACAAAACAAAATGAACACAAACTCTAATAAACCCACACACACACATATACACCACACATAAATATATAACACACTAACAAAATCATCACCATTCACGCACTTTTCAAAACACGCGATATCGGCACGAGACATGGCATATACTAACAAGATGGCCAGAGCAGACAATCAAATGACGTGAAAACACCACGAGACACGACAAACAAACCAGCTGGCCACAGCAGACGACCGAGTGATGAGAAAGCACCAATTTTACAATTTTGTAAATATGATGCAAGCAAAACGCTTTGGATAATAAAATGGAGATGCACAGCTGCATACCCTAAATAACAAATTTAAATAGTAAGTAAATATCAGCTATAAAAATATCTCATGTTCTCAATTACGTAATAATATGATTAAAATGTTTATAAAACTATATATGTGCTGCTGAGTTATTGTTGACTCGGATAAAATAAATTCAATTTTATGTGGTATCTAGAATTGAAGTTTGTTTGATTATTTGCCGCCAAAACTGATTTACATCCATTTTACCTCACTTTGAGCATTTCACGAGTTCCTTGGCCAATATTCTGTTTCCTTTCTTGTCCCATTAATGTTGCGTTAAACGAAATACATTAAGTTTTGTTGAAAAAAAAACAATAGACGAAAAATGAATTACATCCCTGTTTGTTGAATAAGGTGACAGAAACCAATGAATAACTTTCTAGTCTTTGTTTTAATCAGTTTAAAAAAAAATATGATCAATGTTATTACTATGTTCATCATAACTTAAGTCTAAAGTATCTTTTGTTTTAAATATGTTATATGATATGAATATTTAACCAGAAACATTTTCTTGAACAAGTATATATTCATCATTTCTGCAATGACGAACAGCGCAGTTGCCTTTAACCTTAGAGCAAGTTGCACTTGTACCTCGCAGCAATCACGGTAGAGGTCTTATAAGTGCAACTCGTAAAGTAACGCTTAGGGATTCGCAGTTGCCTCACTAATTAATTAACTCTCAATTTACCGAAAGGCTTAATGCATTATGCAGCAGTTGGGATGGTCGATTTACTGGGATGACGTCAAATGCTATCTGGGAAACAAAGAGGAAACAAGTAAATAGCTAAAACACATTAGTTGCATTTCTTACAAAACTCTCAGACGTGAATTTGGATCTTTATTTGCAGTAATCGAACAAATTAATTTGCTATCATGATAAAAATAACACTATTTTGGAACGTTACTTATACAGGGCGTTAAAGGGCGAAAAAACATCTTCCTCGACAGTCAACGTCAAAGTTACTCAAGTATATTTAAGTCAACTATTTGCGGCAATGAAATGTATGCAGTTTCCACTCAGATCCAAGGTAGACGATTAAACAAGGAGCAGGTAGCCTCCGTGTCTGGGCAGCGTGTTAGAAGTGACAGCTGACCCCCAAGGTGAGTGTCTAGTTACATGTGTTAGATTATACCGCCTACCTTGAGATCATATTAATGGATGCTCACTGTGGGTTACCACTCGTCTCACTGTACATCTTGTGGTGGAAGAACACAGCGAATGGCTTGAAAGATGACAGTTGCAATAAATGCGCCTTGAGTCTGATACAGGTCAGCTAGCATCTGGGCCAGGCGCTCGACCACCACTTCACTTCTGGTAGTTGATTGGGAGCCATGCCAGCGGTGCTCTCCTCCTTCGTGGTTGCTGGGCGTCTCGAAACGCTGACAGACTGGGTCAGCCGTCCAATTATATCCCGTGGTTACGGGCCTGATATGTGCCCGGTCGGGGTGTGGTCGGTGCGGTTGTGGTGTCAACTCCAACTGTTAAACGAGCAGCGAACTATATACCCGCAGCCGACGGCTGGAGTGGGCCATTGTTGTATCACTTACAAGCAGAACTCTCACCGATTTTGAATGAAGGTGATTCCGTCATAGGTAAACCCGCAGGGCCTTAAGGTTCCTTAACACAAAGGGTGAAAGTTTATGTCAATAAGTGAATTTCTTTTGTAAACTCTGCACTAGTATGGCACCGATCTCATGTGAATTGACAGTTATATAACGAGATTCAGTTTATTAACGAAAGTATGATTAGTGCTGTAATGACTGCTTTGGGGTTTGATTTTAATTTATTGTACTGGGCGCCATATTCCAAAGACTTTTACATTGATTACAATTATTTATGATTTTAACCCGCATGACACATCATTCAGGAGATCCAGGGATAAACTAAAAGAGTTCACAATATTTGTTAGTCAATATAATCCAGATGATTCACAAACTTGGGATTTACTGTTTCATTAAGTTCGTCTTGCAGTAACAAAAACATTTAATTGATTGGTCCGGCTAAAGTCTTAGAGCAAAGCATTTACTTAAATCAGTGCGGTATGCACAAGTGCAGAATTATTGCATTATTTTCGCTGGTAGGTACCGAATTGTTTGTCGTATACGCTATGTGTCGACACAACATATAGCCCGGCCCAGGTGATAGCAGTCGAACGGCCTTGGCAGCAGTTCTGGTCGCATCAGCTGTTCAATCAGGGCCGATGCTTCTTGTATCCCTTTTGTTGCACATCCCCCAACGAAGACACCTCTCGTCGATCCCGGGGACCGTCCTTCGATATTGATCCTCTAATAGCTACTGTACCTCCAGCAGACCATCCTTCTCTTCCTACTTGCTCTGTTCCTGTTAAAATTAATCCCAAAACCTCAGTATTTCGAACTAAATTATCTCATTGGCCGTTATCGCCCACTGTCTGCCACGCTCAAAATACTCGAAACTTTTTTTCTTACTCCTGCGTAGGTAGGTAGGTGGAAGCCGGTAGACATCAGAAACCATCGGTATGGCTGTAATAAAATCATTGAACTTGCCTGTCTTAGCTTAAACGTTATTTCGGCCGGTGTTCGCTGTAATAGGTGTTTGTGGCCAATCCTCGGAACTACCTTCCTGCCCACACGATCGGTCAACACAATGAACGGCGGCCCTGCCTTACCTCTAAGAAACCTTGAACATCTCACGTTCGCTCAAAAAAAACATAATGCTGCACGTCACGCTGCTATGATGTCTATTACAGTATAAACATTTACAGCACGTAGAGATGTGTACAAACAAGTTGTCCAGGAACCGCAGATAGGTCACATCATTTCCTACTATATGAAAAGATTTATTTTAGTAAAGGTCTCACCACTTTCGAGATATTGTTTTTTTTTTTTAATAGACCATATTATTTCAAAACATGTGACTTTTTTCAGTTTATTCCATGCCATTTCTACAAATTTTTTTGAAACCTGTTTTTTTTTTTAATTTACTCAAAGCTATTTTAGTCATCTAAATCAATGCTCTTTTTTTCTTAAATGGTATAATTATTTTATACTTCTTTTAAAACGATTGTTTTATGGTAGTTCAATCTGCTAAACAGACCATTATGCATTTTAAACATGTAGTTAAAAATGATTTTTTAAAAAATTTGCTATGGTGTCCATAAAAAAAATAGACGGAATAACTGCAAGTAATATCTTTATTTCGTAAATTATAAAAATTGTTAAAATGGCCTCCATTTGCTCTTATGCACACCCTAAATCTTTTGATTCATGTTCTTTTTATTCGGCAAGCATAACCTTTGGGGTTAATGTGTTCCGCAGCTGTTTTTATTTTCTCACGCAGCTGTGTAATCGAAATTACCTCCGTCGTGTAAACTAAACTTTTTAGGCAGCCCCAATTTAAAAAAAAAAAAAAAAAAAAAAAAAAAAATTCCAAGGAATTCAGGTCCCGCGATCTTGGTCGCTCATAAGGCCCAATCACTTGCCCCTTTAATATCCCAGTCCAAATGTTGACCATAATAATGTTTGAGAGCGGTCTTGACATAGGGAGTGAGGGCTCTCTAGTTTCCAGCTATGCAGATCGTGCAAGCTGAAGTAACCGTCTTTTCTGCACGAAGACTCTTCGCTCCACAGTATCTTGTCAGAAACTAACCATCTTCACTAATATTTCTCAGGATTTTCCGACAGAACTCTACTCTTCGCGGGTGGTCGGCAGGTAGCAAAGTTTGCACCCGCTGCACATGACATGGGTGCAAATCATATTTTTTTTTTTTTTTTTTAGGACTTTCGCACTTTCAGGACAATCTGAAGCACAAGGACGTACTTTAAATTTAGATCCAATGCAATCCAACACGGATTTCGGAAGAACC
>JARYHS010006587.1:0-15689 GCA_031002005.1 Vandiemenella viatica
TACCTTGGTCTGACCCATTTCAGGTCTCTGCACACATCTACGTTTCACTGGCTGGTTCGACTCACCCGTGATTGTAGGATTGTCACCTCTCCGAGCCGTGTGGTGTATGGCTGCTCCTGGAGGTAAGTGCAGATCCTGTGGCGGAACGCCTCCCGGCCCAGTTTCCATATCCAGAAACTGCCGCTGTTGTTGATGATGCTGCTGCTGCTGATGATGATGTTGTTGCTGCTGTTGTTGTTGCTGCTGCTGGTGTTGAAGTTGCTGCTGTTGCTGTATATGTTGGTTTTGTTGATAGCGTTGCTGCTCTTCTTCTGAAGCGTGGGAAGTAAATAGTTGCTCACTTGCTAAGATTACTGCTTGAGGGTGTGGCATATCACTGGTGGTATAGTTCACTGATTGTGAGACTGGAATTTAGATGTTTGTGTAGCACGTTTCTAAAGCCGTCTTTATAGTCTGTCCCGTATCCGGCGGGTCAGCCATCATTTAGTTGTACCACGAAATACTTTGACCGTAGACTAATTATATCACTCGGACGGTTCAGACTGAATGAATTGAAAAATAATATAAACACTCTTGCGAACTCGCAAACTTCCGGACGAGCTGATCGCGCACACGGTGAGAGAGCCCGATACACAACCTTCCCGGTCGGCTGCTACGAGGATACCAATCTCATCGTATACCACAAGGAAATAACCTGAACGTATAGTACAAGGAAATAATCTCAAGGAATTTTTTTTTCTTTGGCTTTCGGCATCTAGGCCATACAGCCAGCTCGACAGCAATTTTTCCCAAGCTAATTAGACACACCACATGACGGACATGACATTCACAGACACAACACTTGAACACCCATGCCCGCGGCTGGACTCTAATCGGCAATCTTCGGCAACCTGATGGTATAGTACAGGGCGTTCGCCGGGAAACGCAACCCACTGTTAGCGCTACAAGGAAGAAACTGCTCCCGGCGGGCAAGCGCTCAGTTTCCGGCATTGTTCGACCGTCGGCCGCGGACTATTTCATAATATTTACGCTTCATAAACTTCATAAACTTGTGTGCTAAGCATTTAAATGTGACGTAATTCATTAGCTTACCTTATAAAAGATGCTGGAAGTGTTGACCCTCTTGTGTAATGCACATTTCACATCTTCTGAACATATTTCGAGACACACGCTGCCCTAACTGACTTAATGATTTTTTGGGTGACTGTTCTAGTCGAAATGCGATATCGTCAATTTTCTCCTCTGTGAGAATACGGTTGACCGACAGTCTCTTTTTGTTAAAAAATGAACCCGTTTCTCTTACTTTTTTAACCAGACGCAGAATTGTTGATTTAGCTGGCAGTAAAGCGCCAGGAAATTCGCGACGAAATTTACTGCGACACTTTTTAAACGACTTCTTCTTCACATATGTATCGTAGAGAAATATTCTTTGTTGCAAATTGTAACGTACCATAATTTTACTCACACTCAAACACGGTACAGATTAATAAGAGTATGAAGCCCCAAACCAGCCAAACCGCAAAGAAACGTTTATTCACAACACTGATTAATAAGAGACTGAAGTCACAAACTATCTACAATGCAAAGAAACCGTTCTTAACAATGTAAGGGTCACTGCACTGCACTGTTGGGGCAGCGGAGGTGTTAAACAGTGCGGTGATTCACGGTGCCGTGTGGCGGAAACTGCTGGCACGACTGACCGAGCAAGTTGCCGACGGCAACAGACTGGGAGGGTAGCGTTTTCCGGCGAACGCCCTGTACAAGGAAATATTCTCAATGTATAGCACAAGGAAATAATCTGAACGTATAGTACAAGGAAATATTCTGAACATATAGTACAAAGAAATAATCTTAATGTATAGCACAAGGAAATAATCTGTCTCGTTGGCGGTTTAAAGTAGTGAAGCAAAATTGGTAATTATTGGATTTTCAATGAGAGTTTACCATTATTGGACAAAGTTAAATGTCAATCGCCCCACAACCATCAACATAATTCGTCACGTATTCAAAGCTACAAATAGAGGTTTCCAGGATGGAAAATATGACGCGAAATCTACTTTTGCGAAAAAGGTAGCGTAGAGGTTCAAAGCGCTGAAATACGGTTATCTGTAAACGAACCAAAAGTTCTGAAAAACATTTCCTCTTGCGGTATTTACATTGCTTTATAGCGTAACGTCGTAATGTTATATGACGTTGGACCCTGACAGTGTAACGGGTTCAGAGACAGCTGTGGCTCGCATTACTTTGCAGTAATTCCAAATAGGTGTGGAACTGTAATACAGTAACTTTATTAAGTATTAAATAAATATTTTGCATTTGAGTTACAAAATATAAAAGATGACTATTATTACAACCGGTGTTTTTTTTTTTTTTTTTTTTTTAATTTATTGGCATCTAGGCATGCGCCCATACAGCCATTTTCATATTACAGGATAGCATCATTAACGTACAAATAATGATATATGCAACTAGTCATTTACATTTCACCGAATAACGTCGATGTTATAACAATAATAATAATAATAATAGCATGTCATTAGCCTTCTTCCTTTTACCGAATAACCACTATGGCATTACAATGGTAGTATACAATATACATTACAAATCAAAGTCCATAATATTACAGTAATGATATAATGCAGTTAAAACATATTGTTTGAGTTTGTTTGAATTGTGTCACTTAAAGGAGAGGAAAACATCGATAGTATAACAATAGTGATATACCGCAATTAAAACTTCTTACTTGACTATAAACTGTGTCACCCAAATGCTGGTATCCAGCAACTTGAGATTTTCATTTTTAGGAATAATTACAATAATATTCTACCAGAAGAATGATACATTTAAAACTAGTTATTTACATTTGTTGTGACTGAGTCACCCATATGTTCAAATCCCACAACCATTCATTTTCATTTTGCAGGATATCTACAATATTATTACAATAATGATATATTACAAAATGACATCCAGAGAGTATAATTAAAACACATATCATATCAGCTTGTTTAAATTGAGACACCAATGTTTTTCAAATGTTGGTATAGGAGCTGATATATGTCGTAGTCTTCCGTTGACAAGAGGGTTGCAGCACATGTGGGGAGAGGGGTTCCTTTGATCTTGAGAGAGTGTAGTAGAAGGTCTGTCTCTACTTTGTTTCGGCGGCACCCAAACAGCAAGTGGTTTGTATCCTCTATTTCCCCACATTGGCAATTAGGGGAGTCAGTGAGGTGGATTCTATGGAGGTGTTGTTTGTAGCAGCCGTGATTGAATTTCAGTCTCGCGATACTTATAGTGAAGTTGCGGGAGCACTTATATATCTCATACCACTGGAGAGGGGGTATTTCCGGGTGGATACGACCGTAATGTAGGCCTTTTATCGAGAGTGAGCTCTTCCACGCCGTATCCCACTTGACTGTCATGGTTCTTTTGATCTGTCGAATAGCGTCGGGTAGGGGGATCGTACTGTTGCGTATCGCACCGCTGTGTGCGGCTTGTTTGGCGAATCGGTCTGCCATCTCGTTGCCTGGAAGACTGCAATGTGATTTGATCCATTTAAACTCTACAGTCTTATTTGCTAGTTTTAATTCGTGAACTACATTCACGATGTCGTGTACTCGTGAGTCGTTGTGCACTTTCCTATAGTGGTTTTTTATTAAAAGCAATGCTGACTTTGAATCTGATAGGATTACATGGTTGCTATAAGGGGAGGTCTTTGCGTATTTTAGTGCTTCCAAGATTCCCATCAGCTCTGCACTCATAATGGTATATTCTGTTGGTAACCGAAATAAACCCTTGTCTCCAGATCTTGGTATACAGTAGGCGCATCCAGTGGCATCTGGAAACTTGGAGCCATCCGTATATATCTGTTCCATGTGGGATCGGTTGTGTAGGTACTGATACACGTTTGCTCTGTAGTTTTCCAGCTGGGTGTTATCTTCCGCGCTTGTGTCTACTTCCAGATTCGTGACAGTTTCCCAATACGGAGTCTCGAAGGTAAGCATTTTCCTGCTTTGACGTATGCTGGCTCGTATCTTATATGTTTCTAGGTACTCCGCCGCAATGGGAGGCATTTTTTTCTTACTCCAGTAATTGTCAGTTAGGCATTGCATTGAGAGATTGTGTATAGAGTTGAGCAGTCTGGTCCCGGGGTACTGGCTATTCTTGATCAGGAATTTTGCAGTTAAGAAGCTTCTGCGGATCTCTAGGGGAGGTTCGTGTGCTTCCACTAGGAGCGCGTTGGTAGGTGTTGATTTCATAGCGCCAATACAAGTGCGCAGGGCTTTATATTGGACTTTTTCCAGTTCTTTAAGCACGGTGTTAGTTGCAGAACCGTAACATACACAGGCGTAATCAATATGTGGTCTCACCAGAGATTTATACAGCCTTAATAATATTGAGGTATCCCCTCCCCACTTTACGTTGGCTATTGCGCGGATGAGGTTGATCGCCTTGTCGCATTTCTTGACCGTATTTTTTACGTGAGTACCCCACTTGAGTCTGTTATCGATCCAAACGCCAAGGTATTTCACAGCGTTTTTAACTGGGATGGTAAAGGGTCCTAATTTTATGTTAGACATCGCGGGCATTCTGTGTCGGCTGTAAATCGATACTGCCGATTTCGCTGGTGATATGTCTAGCCCGTTGCTGAATAGCCATTGATTGAATTTGTACATTTCGGCGGATAGTACCATAAGGCATTCTTCCCATGTTTTTCCAATGATAAATATGCATATATCGTCGGCATATTGGAGAATGACGATTTTACTGTTCATGGAGTAATGAAGATCATGCGTATACAAGTTAAATAGCAGGGGAGACAGAACAGAGCCCTGCGGTAGGCCACGATTAGTTTTTCTGCTAGCAACAGTAGTTCCTCTTTGCGTTATTTCCAACCATCGATCCGAAAGTAGTGCGATTAGATTTCCTATAAATGTGTCCGGTATCCCTAGATGCCGAAGTTTTTTGGCTAGGATCGGTACACAGACATGGTCATATGCGCTGTTTAGATCAGTGTATACGGCCATCATATATTTGTTCTTGGTAAGGCAGGAGTGAATTTCGGAAGTGAGGTGTGCTAAGGTGTCTATGGTGCCTTTGCCTCTTCTAAAGCCGTACTGCGTTTCCGGAATTAATGCGTGGTTTTCCAGCCACCATTCCAGTCTCCGCTTTATCATATGCTCCAGTACTTTGTAGGTGCATGGCAGTAGGTTTATGGGTCTATAGGATTCTGCGTTGTTGCCTACTTTTCCAGGTTTTTTCACGGGAACTACCCGCGCAGTCTTCATCTCTTTTATTTGTAGCCTTTCCGACCATATCCTGTTAAGTATTTCGCATAGCTTCGTTTTTGCGGAATCTGGCAGATTTTTTAGCATGCCGTAGTGGATGTTATCAGGTCCTGGTGATGAGTCCGTGCCTTGCTTTAAGGCAATATTGAATTCGTTCAGCTGGAAGGGTTGCAGGAGGAAGTGTGATTCAGTTGCCCTTGGTTCTGTGAGATTTGTCTCTACCCACGGTGGGGTTAGCCTTTCAAGGATGTTCTCTAATAATTCTGTTGTTAGGGGTGATTTTGCTTCTGCCTGAGTGGATGAGAACTTCAATTTTCTGACCTTTTGCCATATATCGGATAATGGCGTTTCTTTATTAAAGGTTCCACAAAACTCTCTCCATTTTTCTCTCTTTTTATTCTTGGCCATCTTTTTCACTCTTGCCTGAGCTCTACGGTGTTCCAGATAGTTTTCGATCGTGGGACAGCTTTTGTATGCCCGTAGTGTCTCTCTGCGTCTTTGGACGGCTTCGTTGCATTCTTTATCCCACCAAGGAGTGCTTTTGTTCCTCATAATATGTACTGGTTTCCGAGCAGGAATAGAAGATATGGCACCTTGCGTTATATCGTTGGTCATGGATTTATAGTCCAGTGCGGGGTTACCACTACACTTCCATGAAGCTGTCAACCGTTCCATAGTTGTTTGGAATTTATTCCAGTTCGCCTGGTGTATTTTCCATCTATAGGGAGATCTATAAGGAGAGGATATCAACCGCCTGGCTGGGGAGTCAGTCTGGAGGTGAAGTAGGATAGGAAGGTGGTCTGATCCCAGTGTGTCGTCTACTACTTCCCAGGTAATGTCTATAGCTATGTTCGACGATACGCAGGAGATGTCCACTGCTGATGGTGCTTGCCCTGGCGCATTAATTCTGGTTGGATTACCGTTGTTTACTACCACCATATCCTCTTCCTCTAATATTTCCGCAATTATGTTCCCCAGTTTATCCGTGCTTTGGCATCCCCATACTGTATTATGTGCATTGAGATCTCCCAACAAGATGACCGGTTTTGGCAATTGTCTGAGGATATTCGTGATAAATTGCTTGTTTGTCTTCTTATTCGCTGCTCTATATACTGACACAATGGTTATTAATTTGTTGGTAAGACGTACCCTGGCGGCACATATGTTGAAGTCTGGGTTTCCAGTGCAGGGTTGGAGTTGTTCGTAATAGATGGCGCTTCTAATTAAGATGGCAGACCCCCCGTAACCGTCTGCTCTGTCGGATCTGATGGCATTATATCCTTTGAGGTGGAATAGTTCGTCTGGTTTCAGCCAAGTTTCGCTTACAGCCAATACGGCTATGTTATTCTTTGAAGCATACTGTAGCAAGCTCTCCTTATTAGCCCGGATAGATCTCGCATTCCACTGAAGAATTGTGTCGTCCTGCAGTGTTGCTCTCGTGTTTCTAAAGGGAGCCGCCATTTTCCCATCTGTTTGGCGATAACGATCTTAGCAGAAGTTGTTTTACGCTTGGGGCGTATTGCGTTGGATTGAGCAAATTATTTCCTGCAAACTGATTTAGAATGCACATTATTATTTCAAACATCTTGTTCGCATAGTATTCTGTTATTACAGGGTCCTGTAGGTTATTGCCAGGGAGAGGAGGGTATGGATTGTGGCCAATGGGTTCAATGTTCCTATTAGATGGGATCCAGTATTCTTTATACGAAGTTTCTCCCCCACTACCTGTGCTTTTGTCAGTTATTCTGTGACTTCCGATGTTAGGAGTGGGCACCTAGTCCCTGGATCCGGGGTTTAGTTGGAAATTCTCAGGTTCATTAGGGGTGTTTGACTGCATAATTATAGGCTGAGGAAGTGGATCCTGTTGAGGTGGTTGTGCCAGGACGACAGGGGGAGCGTTTGCGATAATGTGTTGCCCGGTATTGTAGTTTCTTTGCTCATAATTTGTTTGAGAAGTGTCATTTTTTGAAGTTGCCTGTTAGTTCTTTCTAATCTTGCCGCGACACTGGCATACGATGCGGTGTTAGTTTTCTCTGAAGCTTGCTTGTACCCTACATTTTCTTGGGCCATTACCTGCTTTATCTTCTTTTGTCTGATATATTCCGGGCAATATCTATCAAAAGATGGGTGTCCACCATTGCAGTGGACGCATACTGGGGAGTTTTGTTTATCGCATTCTTTTCCGTCATGCGGGTCTGCACAGAAGGTGCAACGTTTTTTACTTCTACACTGGTTGCTAGGGTGTCCATACCGGAGACAGTTGAAGCATTGCATTACTGGTTTGACATACTGTTCTACAGGGCACCGCACTCCGTGTATGTACACGTAATTCGGACGCCTTTGTGCTTTAAACGTCAGTAGACATACGGGGAGTGGGATTTCTTTTGTTTGGCCATCTTCTTTAATTTTTTTTGTAAACCTTTTAACTTTTACCACGCGATATTCGCACCTTGCCACAGTTTTTATCTCCTCTTCCGTTAGCTCAGTCATAACATTTCTTATAACCCCTTGTTGTGAGATGCAGGAGAGAGGAATGTAGGCCAGTAGGCCATTATGCTGCCAGATGGTGCTCTGAACAAGGCTATTGGCCGATACGACCGATCTCATCTCTATTTTGACCCGGTTTCGACCCGCTGGAGCTATCTGTATAATATTGTTACTTATTTCGTGGCTGAGGGAATATAGGAGGCGCCCAATGGCCATGGGGTGGATCCTACCTATGTTTCTATCTTTACTTTCTATGAACACATAATAAGGGCCCAAGTCGTAGCTTTCATAATAGGCTGCCATTGCACTGTTTACCTGCAAGCCGATGTTTTCGCTTGTCCTTGCTGTCTGTTGGCGCTGCACACTTTCCGGCGGCGTTGTCTCCATGTTGATGTCTGCCGATGATGTGTCTTGTGGTGTTATTCTGGGGACCTTGATGTTTTCACCTCCGCTGCCGTTGTCGTATCCCGGGATGCATGGGCGTTTCTGGGGTGCGTATGTTGACATTTCTTCTTCTCTTGATAGCGGTGCATCTCGTTGATCTAGTGCACTGTTGTCAGCTGGCAGCGATGTAATAGATGTGTTAGATGTTGCAATTATAACGTCCATGGTTTTTTTTTTTTTTTTATTTTATTATTGGCCTTTGGTCTGCGACCATTTAGCCATCTTGCAACTACAACAGTTTACATTAACTATATTACAATAACAATTTTACAATGGCAAATGGTAATAAGACCTTTATAATAACATTGCAATAAAAACATTGTAACAATAGTGCGATAACATTATAATAGCTACATTACAAAGGTAACTTTACAGGACATCATTGAGGTAACAAATTTCTTATACATTACATTTTATGGGCTTTAGATCTTTATGTTTGTGTCTTGCAAGAAGCGGATGATTGCATTGTAGACCTGTATATTTTTTGATTGTAGAATGGTAATTAGGTTCGCTGGGAAACTAACGATAGCTGTTGTAATTGTTTGTATAGTCGCTTACGTTGAGCTTGGTATTGCGAACATGAAAGTATGATGTGGTTAAGATCTGAGGTCTCTTGATCAAAAGTGCATGTCGGGGAGTTAATTATTCGGAGGCGGCATAAATGTTGTGGATAGCACCCGTGTCCTAATCTCATTCTAATGATTGTTGTTATGTGTCTTCTTGCTATATTGAAATTTTTAAACCACGGTGTCCTTGGTATTGTTGGTTGAACTGCTGCATAATGTTTCCCTTTTAGTAGCTGTGTCTGGGCCCAGTCTTCATTCCACTTACATGTATGCCTTCCTGGTAACGAGTTGTATAAAATCGGTCCAAGGTAACTGAATGCCTAAGAAGTTCCCCTCATTAATACTCTGTTTCGCCAGCTGATCGACGGCTTCGTTGTACAGTATTCCTGTGTGACCTTTGATCCAAAGGAAATGGACTTGTATACTTGTTGAATATGCTTCTGAGACGAGTTTGATAATTTCATATAGGTACTGGTGCATCTTCGTATTGCGTACTGGGTTTTGTAGTTTTTGGAGCACACTCTTGGCGTCAGTGAGTATTAGGATTCTAGCAAATTGTTTGTCTAACCCATACTTGATTGCTGCGCAGATTGCTAGGGTTTCTGCTGTGAATATTGACGTCTCTGCAGGTAATGCTGTTTGTCCGTAGTCATTGGTGGAAGGACAATAATAGCCGTATCCAACTCCTTCCATGGTTTTAGATCCATCAGTATATATGTGGGTGTAATTAGGCCAGGTTACTTTTAGGAAGTGTGAAAGTGCTGTATTAATGTTTTTATTCCGGATGATATATTCTGGCAAGTAGTATATATGAAGTTTTATAAACATAAACTCGTATGGATTTAGGAAGCCTGGGATGATGCGGCTTTTTAGTATCAGTGGTCTGATCTTTTCATATTCCTTATGTCCTTCTGCTAATAGGGGCATTCTCCTCACTAAAGATGGACCATTATCTTTATTTCCAGCTGTACACTTGTGACAGCTTCTTTTGTACTGGATGTTCCTTTAGAGCACTTGTACGGATAAGGTATTTGCTTGTAAGGAATTCTCGGCGAAGGTGGAGGGGCATTTCTTTTGCTTCTACCAGAAGTGCGTTTGTCGGGCTTGACATCATTGTTCCTAGACATAATCTTATAGCTCTGAATTGTACTCTATCCAGTTTTTCTAGAACATATTTTGGTGCATTCCCAAATAAAATACTTCCATAGTCTAGTACTGGGCGTATTAGGGAGCGATATAAGGTCAGTAAAGTTGTGGGATCTGCTCCCCACCACGTTCGAGTGATAGATCGCATTATGTTTAGTGCTTTCCCCACTTTCATTAGAATGTAATTTATGTGACGGCTCCATGTTAATTTGCTGTCCAAATAAAGACCGAGTATTTTGGCTGAAGCTTCAATGTGGAAGGTATACGGTCCCAGGCGAATGACTGGTTCCTCGGGAGCATACCGTTTCTTTGTGAATACCACCACTGACGATTTGGCTAGTGAGAGCTTAAGTCCGTGTTCGGATATCCAGTTGGATAACGCTGTTGCCGCCTCATTTAACCAACGAAACGTTAATTGCAGCGAAGGCGACATGGTGTAAATGCATATATCGTCGGCGTATTGCACTATTTTAATGTGAATGCCAAAGATTTTTTCAAGATAAGCGGTGTATATGGCGTATAACAGCGGGCTGAGAATAGATCCTTGAGGTATTCCTTTAGTTTGTTTCCTAGGCCCGAAAAGGGTATTATCTTGTTTTCGTATAAATATCGTGCGTTGACGGAGCATGTTGTAGATACTTTGACAGTATAATGTGGGAATTCCCAATTCCTGCAGCTTTTTGAGCAGTATTGTTGGGGTTACATTATCGTACGCACCTGATATATCTAGGAATATAGCTGTTAAATATCCTTTTCCTGTGAAAGCCTTTTCTATGTCTGTGGTTAGGAGGGTAAGGTTATCTAATGTGCAATATCCCTTACGGAAACCAAATTGAGTCTTAGGTAGCAGATTATTGTGTTCCAGCCACCATTCTAGTCGTTGTTTTACTATGCGTTCAAACGTTTTGGCGACACAGGATGTTAGAGTTATAGGACGATATGACGTAGCCTCATTGGGTTTTTTCCCCGGCTTTAAAATGGGTACAATAATATGCGTAGTCCAATCTTCGGGAATATTTCCTGACATCCCAATTGTGTTAAAGAGCTGGAGGAGCAGTTGTTTCGCATTACATGGCAAATTTGCAATCATACTATAGTGGATTCCGTCGTACCCTGGTGCTGTATTTGTTGATTTTTTGAGGGCAATTTCTAATTCGTTTGCTTTGAAGGGTAGCAGGAAGCATGGAGGAAGCGCTCCAGTGAAAGGCTCTTGTAGTGGCGCTGGAGGCGATGCTACCGAAGGTGGAGCAATAATATCTGCAAATTCTTCGGTCCAGCAATATAGGGAGTGTGTCGGAATTTGTTTCTTTTTAAATTTGTTTATGGTTGCCCATACTTTTGATAGTGGCGTTTCTTTTGAGATTTTGGAACAGTAATTTTTCCAACTTTCCTTTTTCTGGTGTTTTAATGTCCGTTTTACAGCAGCGTCGACCTTTTTGTAACCAATAAAATTTTCCCAGGTTGGAGACTGCTTATAATATTTCAACGCCAGTTTTCGCTTTGCTATCATCCTTCCACATTCAGGGTTCCACCATGGAACTATTATTCCTCTTGGGTGATTTACAGCTTTCTTTTGCGGGATGGCGAGATGGGCAGCTTTATTGATGCAATTAATGAAAGTGTTATATTTCTCTATTTCTGGGAGAGAGCTTGGAATATCATTAGTTTCCTTTTCCATGATTTCCTTGTATCTGCTCCAATCCGCTTTATTTAAGTTCCATTTGGAGCAAGGTTTGTATGGCGGAAGGTTAGTTGGGTTTATGGCAGATATCTCTATGGGAAAATGGTTGGAACCCAATGTGCATGAAAGAACTCGCCAGCTGAACTCCGAGGAAAGTGAAGATGAACAGAGGGTAAGGTCTATAGCAGACTTACGTTGTCCTGGCAGCGGGAGTACCGTTGCCGATCCGTCGTTTAGGATAAATAGCTCTTGTTCTTCTATTAGGTCCAATAGAATCCTTCCTTTGGTATCTGTTATCTCGCAGCCCCATACTGTATTGTGCGCATTAAAATCGCCGCAGATTATTAGCGGGTGCTCCAGCTGTTGCATAAGGTTGCGCCATTCGTGCTCTGGAATGTTGTTCCTTGGTGGACAGTACAGTGAGACTATGGTAATTTCCTGCCGGTTTATCTTCACTCTGGCTGCTATTGCTTGAAAGGCTTCTATATGGGTGTGATCTATGCTGATCGCTGTATGAGGTATTGAGTTCCCGATTAGGATCGCGACACCTCCCCAGCCATCTTCGCGGTCATTGCGGTATAAGGTATATGATGGGAAGGAAATATTCCTGTCCATCTTCAGCCAAGTCTCTGATAAAGTTGCAACCGATATGTTTCGTGTACTCAGTGTTCTCATAAATGATTCTTGATTTGCAGTGAGGGAGCGTGAATTCCACTGTAATATAGTATTCGCTATCTTCCTTAATTAAAGTTGGGTTTAAAGTTAGGAAGATTAGGCTCTACTAATGTCTCAATAGATTTTCTAATTTCATCTAATTGTAAGTCCTCAGTTCCACTGTCTTTCATGTATCTCGCCACTGTTAGTATTAGATTGAAAATTTCTTCTACTATCCTGTTTTTCCCATTTACCATAAGGGTAGGGTTCACTAGGTTTTGTGCTTTAGGAGTATAGGGGTTGTGGCCAATTGGTGTTGCCGACATTTGTGTTGGATAATACCAATGTTGTCGATAGTCGTTTGTCCTACTACGTTGCTGAGTTACGCTGCGTTTCTGCCTGTTCACCGTTATCCCACGGTTGTTGTTGTGTATCGCAGTGACCGCGATGTTCTGTGTTGGATGAGGTGGTTGCTCTCTGTTATTTGACAGTATTTCGGTCGGACCTTCCTGTATCTCTTCCTGGAATGCTTTTGCAGAATTGTGATTTAGAGAGTGGCTATGTTGTTGATCTACGTTTTCGTCTACTGGCGTATTCCTTTTATACAGTGGTGGGAATTCCATTCTACTTTGTAGTAATGGTATATAGGGTGGCTGTCGGGGATGACTGGGGGAAACTTTCGATACACAGTTTGCATAAGACATTTTCTTTAGTTGGCCTTCGGCTTCTTTAAGGGACATGTTGTGAAATGTAGCCATTTCGTGTACCTTTCTTCTAAATAAATATTCTGGGCAGGTCCGATCTGTGGTCTCGTGTTGACCCTTACAGTTAACACATACTATTTCATTGGATTCACACTGTTGCACGGAATGTGGACCTCCGCATCTACCGCAGCGTTGCCCGCTTCTACACTGGGTACTTATGTGATTGAATCTTAAGCATTTATAACATTGTTTGACCGCTGGGACGTATGGGCTTACTTCACATCTCGTGCCGTATAGGTATACGTATTGCGGTATTTTTTGACTATCAAATGTTAATATGCATGTCTGTAATTTCACAATTGATAATGAGTCGTTTCGTACAACGCGCTTTGTTATTCTTTTAACACTGGTTACTTTTACTGGGGATTCAATGTCTGCCATAATCTCTGCTTCGTTTAGAGTCATGTCTACTCCTCGGATAACACCCTGCTTTTTGACTAGAAATGTGGGGATATATGCTTCTAGGTTTCTATTTTTAAATACTGCCGACTGAACTAACTTATTGGCTACTGAGTAGTCATCTACTTCGATTTTAATTCTATTCTTCCCTGACGGGGTAATGTTTACAACATGCCCCTTTGCTTCCGGAATGTTGGTATGCACCAGCTTTCCAATACTCATTGGGTGTAGCTTGCCTAAATTACGATCTTTACTTTCGACATACAGGTCATAAGGACCCGGATCGGAAGGCTTGAAATAATTTACTGATTTAGAAATAACTGGAGGCTTACTCGTGTCATGTGTTGATTCCGTCTGGCTGGTTGATGCTTGATGGGAGGCTGCATTGATCAGGGGAGGTGCTGTCATCTCCATATCTACGACGGTCCGGTTGGCCTCTTCTTCTACTGCAAATCTTTTCTCTGCTGCTTCGGACGTGGATTCGCAAGCTCGCTTCCTGGGAGTTCTTGTAGCCTCATCCTCTTCCAATCTGCCATCCTCTGCGATGTCCATGACTACCGTTTCATCCATCAGCTGATTTGTTTTAACTACAGTTGCTTCTGCTCTACCTGTCGTCTGGTGGGTGTTTATACCGGGAGTCGTCGTGGGGTCGAGCGGCGAAGTACTACACGGCCCCTCGCCCGTCTCCGGTATCTGATGTTGCTGGTGTTGCTGCTGCTGCGTTTGTTGTTGATGTTGTTGTTGCTGCTGCTGTTGTTGCTGCTGTTGTTGTTGCAGATGCTGTATGTACTGCTGTTGTATGTGCTGTTGCTGGGGTTGCTGTTGTTGCTCCTTCGCTATGGTGGCTGGGGTATGTATTGGCTCCCCCATGCTGTTGGCTGCCTGAAACTGTGTTACTTCGTTGGTAGTAAGATTCACCGGTTGCGTTTGCAAGGTTACGTTACTGGAATATATTGTCTCTAAGGCTGTCTTAATTGTCTGCCCCGTGTCTAGCGGGACAGACATTTTCGGTTGCACCACTGATTTGTCTATTTGTTTTCTGTTAGGTTTCTCGTTAGATTCTAAAATATAACTGTTTCACTCCGGGATTCACACTCCTCGTAGACTCACTAAGTAAACAACTCGACTAGCAATCGCACTCGCGGGCCGCTGTTTGAGGAAGTTACTTCCTCGGCTGCTCGGGAGGAACTGAACGCCATGGTTGCTGTCGGTTCATCGTCTGCGCTGTGCAGATATTGCTGCACCTGACTACCTGTGTTGTTTTCTTCTACCGCTGGAACCATGTTTATTACGCCATTTGGCTGACGTTGCATCGTTGGCTGCATCAGGTATTGTCCGCCTTCGCCATATTCACCGCCGTACATGGCGGATGAGGGCTGGGGCTGAGCTGTATTAGATGTTATTTGCTGCTTCTATCACTATTTCGGTGACTGTAGTGAAACACACGGTTAGAGTCCCGAGAGACTGTTGCGCGGTCTCGGGAAGAGTCAGACGGGTATACGTAAACACTTATCCACACAAGTCACTGCCTCGCGGATACACGGAAGTTATCGCTACGAAGGTTGAGACTCGACTACAACCGGTGTTAAGCCAGTAGTAGAAAAATTAAGTATTGTTTTCCTCACTGTCGCTCCAAAGGTCTAAGCGCTAGAAATACACAATATTTAAAAAAAAAAACCCTGACTTAAGAAATAGCTGAACAAATATCTTTTGAGGAAATAAGAAAACGCATTGAAAAAATAAACGAACCAACTTTCAGTTAGAAAATCATTGTTCAATAAGAATAATTTCCCATACTGAATTTTACTATACTAAATTGACTCTCGGAAAGATGACCAGCAAATATCCTCTTCTCTTCTTTATAGTGGATGCTTGTCAAAAGTAGGACCAAAAATTTTATTCAAGAAGGCACACTACATTGTAATTGCCCAAAATATATAACACAGCTAAATATGTAAGTGTTTTTCTCATTGGTCCTCCATCTTGCAAATAAACAAAATGTTTTTACGGTCTGCGTGTTTAGTCATTGTATAAATAATCTTCAATGCCTGATTAAAACATGTAGGTTCGAATGTGTTTTTACACTGCTTTTTTGCCATATGCTTTCGTAAAATGACGATTAATCTTGAGTTTACACATCACCAGATTCTGTATTTACCGTAGTTTGTCACTATGGAACCATTTACAAATACATCTTTAGCAAAATTACAAACTAATTTAATTACAAAAACGTGTGACGTATTCTCTATATTAATTTTCC
>JARYHS010006588.1:0-16997 GCA_031002005.1 Vandiemenella viatica
CACAGATTTTCAGATATACCATAAGCTTTAAAAATGTGAATCCCACACAAATTTATTCTGTAGTTTTTGCTTGATATTTTCACAAACCCACAGACAGACGCAACATGCTTAAAGATTTTTAATATAATGGTATATGTATATTCTCTTTACTATCGTAAAGTATTCGCATATGTTTTGATTTTTGTACCCGCGATTGCGTCATTTTCCTGCTGACGATATAGCAGGCAGATAACCTTTCAGTCCAATAAATTTCTGAATCACGTAGCGCATAACACTCGCCCCAAAGCTGGGAGCGGATAGGCTGGAAGGAGCAATTTCCACTCCTCGCGATGAAGTTTCTTATCAGGTGGGCTGATACTAGTTAAGGGCAGGAAATACGATTGAGCGATCCTCCGATGCAGAATCCAATACGTCGCTCTTGCTCCCATTCCCCCTCCCCCCTTTTCCTCAATGTCATGATAGAACTACTGCGTTTCTAGATACGTGTCGTTACATGCTTAAAACTTGGATAGTTTCATACAAAAATCTCACTTAAACGCACATCAGTCCACTTATATTTATTTCAATATTCTATCAATATATTGACAAAATACAGTAAAATATCGCAAATGTTTAACAATTATATAATGATTTTAAAGAATTGACTGGAGAGATTATTTGTCTGTTGGGACTTGTTAATGATCGCCGACGTAGAGGTCATTAGAGAGGATTATGGGTAAGGCACGGGGAGGAATTCGGCATCAACCATTTAAATTAACCATCTCGGCATTTGCCTCCAGTGATTTAACGAAACCACACAAAACCGAAATAAAGATGGCCGGGAAAGGTATCGAACCGCGTCCTCCCGAATGCGAGGACCAAACAACTCAATAAGAGTGGGGCAGATTCGTCTCGAGACAACTTGATGGCATGGCTAAATTTCTTCTTCTTTGGCCACTAAATGTAAACGTATAAGAAATAGCCACTGACTTATATCAGAAGAAGACCTGTTCGGAAACATGTGCGAAAATCTTCGAACATATCCAAAGTCAGGACATTATCAATATCGTTACCGGAACTTACAATTTTGAGCACCTTTTCTTAATAAACCTAAGTAGGAGGTAGTAGCCGATTCAAGCCAGAAACCGGGAAAACCCGTGACGTCACAACATGGCCGCCCCCGTTTGGTGTGACCAAGATGGCCGCCGAGCGCACCGCCCGGTCAAGATTGCCGCCCCCGTTTGGTGTGACCAAGATGGCCGCCGTTAGTTCACAGATCGGCCGCACAGATGGCACCATCTCCCAAGGGCTTAATTTCTAGTTCATTTGGTGGCGGCTAGATGGCGTTCGGTGGCATTATTTCCGGCGTGCTTTGCGAAATGTGTACACTGTTTCAACGACTGTTATCTCTGTTTACTAAGCGTGACGAAATATGTATTCCTAGCGTCCTGTTAAGCAAGCACTGAACATCTTGGCTACTATCGACACACAGTAAAATATTTTGCATCGTGAAAAATACTTAAGCGATTTTTTTACGTGAACAGACATCGGTAGCGTAGGGGCAAGGTCGCCGGTTCGAGTCCGGCCGCGGTGTTTAAGTGTTTTGTGGAAAAGCCACAAAGTTACGTAATTTCCACGCCTCGAAAAGCATAAATGTTTCCTTTTAACGGGAAAAAAAGCGTCATAAACTCCAGATATAAATTCTATGTGTACCTGTTTTCATGAAATTATTTAGCGTTTTTGCCTCTCATTCGGGAGGACGGAGGTTCCAGGCATCCATGGTTTCCCAAAATCACTCCAAGTGAATGCCGGGGATGCTACCTTCAAAAGGCCATGGCCGAATTCCTTCCCGTCTCTAAAGACCTCGCTGTTAACATAAATTCCGTTCATCGAAGCAGGCAGACATTAAAAATTAATTCACCGACGAAGAGACGGGAAACAAACTCACTTTTTCATTATGAACAATATAATATAACTCACGAGTGTCACCTACAGTCCGTGTATTTTAAAGGATGTATTAAATTAGGGGTATTTATATTTTTATTTATATTTCTCGTGTCCAGGACATAACAAGTTGAAAAAACAAATAACATTAATTAATTAATATTAACTATAAACACAATTATATAGAATGTGACCAGAATTCCGCAATCTTGATGGCCTTCTCGTTTGCCCTGTAAAGGTCGTCGATATTGCAGGTTTCAGGGAGATTCCTGCATATCAGAAGATGTTGTGGGTTCTGAAGCTCACCACATTCACATAGATCGTTGTCATTAGTGTACCCCCATTTTTTAAATATTATATTTACATCGGGACACTTCAGTTCTTAGTCTGTTTAAAGCCTTCCATATAGCATATGGCTGATTACATCCCGCAGCGGGTGCCTCTTTGATGTTCCTCCACCAGGACAAATTTCAAAATTAGGGGTAATGAAATTGTGTGTCTCCAAGTGAATGCCGGGGATGCTACCTTCAAAAGGCCATGACCGAATTCATTCCCATTCCTTTCCCCGTCTCTAAAGACCACGTTGTTAGAGAGACGTTAAAAAAAAAAGTACCTGTTTTAGCGTTCTGACCTTGTATTCGAGAGGACGGCGTTTCCGAGGAGCATCCAGATTTGGGTTTTCCATGGTTTCCCCAAATCACTCCAGGTGAATGCCGGGATGCTTCCTTCAAAAGGACATGGCCGAATTCCTTCCCATTCCTTGCTCCCCATCCTTTCCCCATCTCAAAATGCCAGGTTGTTAGAGAGACGTTAAAAAGTTTAAAAAATGAAATTATTGTGATAAAGTATAGCAAAACCACACATACGTTATTCCTTTCAAAATTCGTAGCCTCAAAAACCCATCAATGGTGAAATCCTTTCATTGAAACCGAGAGACATTCACCGATGAAGGTAGGGAAAACCATAAAAAAATTCCGTTCATCGAAGCAGGCAGACATTAAAAATTAATACACCGACGAAGAGACGGGAAACAAACTCAATTAGTCACATCATGTTGGATTCGTTATAAACAATTTAATATAGCTCGCGAGTGTCACCTACATTCCGTGTATTTTAAAGGATGTATAAATTATGTGTAATGAAACACAGACACTTTTGGACTCAAAGAGGCATTGAAGGGGTTTACTGATGGATGTAAGTATAACCTCGATTGGTTGAGAGCCTCTAAACTAAAGCAAAGTTGTCGATTTGAAAACCAGGCTCGTAATTGTTGCCATCCAGGTCAAACCTTTGTCGTTTGTCTATCCAGGCCAATCTATGTATCAATTCTGTTATGCTTTCGTAAGCAATCACAAATTGAGTGTCCTTAGCTGTACTTTGTCTAAAATTCCAATAAATCCCTTGTGACACATCAGTGATTGACACCTTTAACTGTATTTTACAGTACAGCACTTATGTTCCAGGAACGAAATACCGTCTGTTAATCTTACTAATTTCACACCTGGGGAATCTAAGTACACCAGTCCTATGTGATAAAAATCGAGTCACGCTAAGGCAGTGCTTTCGCAAAGTCTTCTGCTAATCAGTAGCCAGGTACCAAAATGTTCATTTAAGGTGGTTCTACTGCAGTTTTCAGGGAAATTCTCCCCTTTTCCAGGAAATTATTTTTCAATAAATCAGGGGGACGAAATACGTCTGTTAATCTTACTAATTTCACCCCTGTCGAATCGAAGTACGCCAGTCCTATGTGATAAAAATCGAGTCACGCTAAGGCAGTGCTAAGCACTGAACATGCCTGAGACCATCGCCTGTGACCAAGGTGGAGATACTCCCTTATAGAAGAAATCCAGTGCCAGCTTCTACTGATATTCTATTCCTAATTCTTTCACCAAGATCCACCCCTAGCCTCATCACCAACATACCCACAGCACTTCCTCAAACCACCTTCTGTTTTCCAATGATTCCCAATCCAACCCCTGATCAGTTACAGACAGGGTTACCTTCTGTTCGTGCGTTAAAGTAAACCAAAAATTCGCAAAGGTCTTCTGCTAATCAGAGCCAGGGTATCAAAATGTTCTATTTAAGGTTGGTTCTACTACAGTTTTCAGGGAAATTCTCCCATTTTCCAGCAATTTATTTTCAATAATCAGGGACCCAGGGGGAGTTCTCCATTCGGCTTAAAATGTTCCATTTAACGCCAACCTTCGATTCAGGACCAAGTGTGACATTTGTTTATAATTGCATGCTTTGTTCAAGTAACCACGATAAAAGTTACATAATGCTCTTAGCTCACTGATAGTTTCTTGGTCATCAAACAGACATCATAACTCACATTTTATAGAAGATCCCCACACATCGACAAGTATCCAAAGGTGCAGACACTAGTTCTATTGCGCCCGCAGATAGCCACCCACGCTGAACTGTCGTAAATTGTTAGGTCAAAGTGGGTGTTTGGATATTTTATCCATTCAGCTCCTCATCATCTAAAGTCTAATGCCAGATTGTGGTCATTGCCAACTTAGGCTCCATACACCACTCAGAATTATTTCGCCAATATCCATTCTAACAGCATTATACACCACATACAGCCCCTGACACTCTTCCAATGACATCCAGTCCAGTTCCTTTATTAAGGCACTTGTTGAATATTTTCCACTAATAAATCTAGCTGCTATATTTTGCACCTTGCATTTGATGTACAAAAAATGTGGTCTCCATACTACACTTATATATACAAGAAATGGTCTGACTGTGGGTTTGTACCCAAGTCCTTCGCTTCTCGGGTACATCCCTCATCACCCTCTCTGTTAAATGATTTTTATGTAGTGGAAAAACGTGAGAAACACAATTCGTATGCCAACACAAACGGCAGTAAACTGTAAAGAGTACAGTGAAAATGGGAGATTGCCAAAGCCCTGAAGCAATGGTTAGAAGCACACGTTGATGGTGAGCATTTCTATAACCATATATTTTAGACTCAAATTAACAGAGGAAGTAGACACACGCACACACTTGTACATGCATACAGCGAGGTCGACAGAACTAACAGCAAGCATCATGGAAACGATGAAGTGGGGCAGAATTGTCGTTACCACTGATTAACTGGGCAGAACTATCGTTAAAAAAATCATCAGACAGACGAGTTTAAGTCAGGTATCACAATACTTACACTTACATGCACAAAGAGAGACGCAGATATACATGTACAAGTCTACACAACTACCTGCACCAACCATGGAAACAAAAAAAGTGGTGTAGTACTTTCTTGCCCCCATGACTGGCTGAAAAACAGAACTCTCCTTACATATCATCTGCCTGGCGAGATAGAGGGTGTGCAAAAGATGGCATGTTTTCACCATACACCTAAGTATTTACATCATAAATAGTGTTCATCACACACAATTGATTACATTTACCATCAATACGTTTCCCCACACTGCAACCCTATCTGCCATTCATTAAGAGTGCCCCAGGTACCATGAGTTACAATAGACATTTGACTATCAGCAGATACCAGAACCCCTCATATTCATACTAGGTCTCAACCACAAATCCATACGTATCCATGCACAAGCTCAAAGAAACAGGAACAGCAAATCATACATCCAGACAGAAGAGTTTAATTAATGTATCACCACATTTACAGAGACGCACAAACACTCACATTTCCATGCCTACAGCGAGCTAGACACAACAACCACCCAAATCATGACGACGAAAAAGTGAGTAGAACCCCCATGGCTCATAACTGACCAAAAAATCATCAGTAACATAATATGTTCCAGGCACCATACTCTTCACATCAATATCATCTCATTTATTTCACACTACAGACCTCACTACCATCCAGTATCATGTGTGCTAGGTACAAAACTGTTCACATCAGCACCAACACGTCTATCCCACACCTAAGCCTTTACTGCCATTCAGTAACATTTACCCCAGGTACCACGAGTAGCAGTAGACATCTGGTCATCAGACAGATATCATAACTCCCATATTCATACTAGGTCTCAACCGAAAATCTGTACGTCACCTCACACAAGCAAGGTATCACCACATTTACGAAAAAAAACACACAGAGATAGAGACGCATACACACGTTCATTTCCAGGCCTACGGCGATCTCGACTCAACAACTAGCCCAATCATGGCAACGAAAAAGTGGAACAGAACACCCATGACTGGCCAAAAATCATAGAAAGACACACACACACTCACATTTCAATGCATTCACACAGTTCCCATTCATCACCACACATAACTGGAGGAAAGAGACTGAACATGCTAGATCCAAACTGAAGAGTTACAGGATGTGTGAAGTTTGAAATCACAGTCACATCTCGCCCACGACCGCAACCTTTTCTGTCATTTTAGTAATATGTGCCGACCCATGTACCACGAGTAGCAGTAGACACTTGGTCATACAGACAGATATATACATAACTCACCCATAGTCATACTAGTCTCACCCACAAATCCATATGTCACCTCACACAAGCATAAGTGCAGGAACAGCACATCATACATCCAGACAAACGAGATAAAGGAAGGTATCATCACATTTACGCAAAAAAAAAACACACAGAGATAGAGACGCATACACACGTACAGTTCCATGCCTATAGCAATCTCGACTCAACAACTAGCCCATCGAGGCAACGAAAAAGTGAAACAGAACCCCATGGCTCAAGACTGACAAAAAAATCATCATTAACATGTGTTCCAAGTAACAAAACTCCTCACATCAAAATCATATCATTTAACTCACACTACAGACCTCTCTGACATTCAGTATCGTTGGTAATATGTACAAAGCTAATTTCATAAGTTACCACATACATACAAGTAATTGCAGGAAAGGGTCCCGACACACGACATCCACACTGAGGTGTTAAATGATAGGCAGATGATAGTATGTCTTTCCAATACACCTCAGTGCTCACCACACATACTTGATTTTTTAATGTGCCATCAGTATACCTTGTGGCTGGAACTAAGCTCTTGGCAATGTTTGCCCAAAGCATTTGTTAATAGTAGCTCATCAATCACAAATTTTGGGTCAACCTGCCCAAGCGGGCGCGGCGCGAGGTGGCCACCCTTCCTCACTGCGGACAGAAATACCGTAATACGCCGGTCTAAAAGCGCGGACCGCGATGGTTTACCGGAGTCTCCCGCGCGGACCGCGATGGTTTACCGGAGTTTCCCGACCGGGACCTATTACCGATAACCGCATTTTTAGGACCGCACTGAAGACCGGAATTTCATTGCGCTCGTAAGCGGTAATATGCGCCGGTATACCGACCTACTAACCTTCCGCTGTGAGGAAGGGTGGCCACCTCGCGCCGCGCCCGCTTGGGCAGGTTGACCCAAAATTTGTGATTGATGAGCTACTATTAACAAATGTCTTTTGGCCAAACATTGCCAAGAGCTTAGTTCCAGCCACAAGGTATACTGATGGCACATTAAAAAATCAAGTATGTGTGGTGAGCACTGAGGTGTATTGGAAAGACATACTATCATCTGCCTATCATTTAACACCTCAGTGTGGATGTCGTGTGTCGGGACCCTTTCCTGCAATTACTTGTATGTATGTGGTAACTTATGAAATTAGCTTTGTACATATTACCAACGATACTGATGGCAGAGAGGTCTGTAGTGTGAGTTAAATGATATGATTTTGATGTGAGGAGTTTGTTACTTGGAACACATGTTAATGATGATTTTTTTTGTCAGTCTGAGCCATGGGTGTTCTGTTTCACTTTTTCGTTGCCTCGATTGGGCTAGTTGTTGAGTCGAGATCGCTGTAGGCATGGAATGTACGTGTGTATGCGTCTCTATCTCTGTGTGTTTTTTTTTTTTTTTTTTTGGCGTAAATGTGATGATACCTTCCTTTTATCTCGTTTTCTGGATGTATGATGTGCTGTTCCTGCACTTATGCTTGTGTGAGGTGACATATGGATTTGTGGTGAGACCTAGTATGAATATGGGAGTTATGATATCTGTCTGATGACCAAGTGTCTACTGCTACTCGTGGTACATGGGTGCACATATTACTAAATGACAGAAAAGGTTGCGGTGTGGGCGAGATGTGAACGTGATTTCAAACTTCACACATCCTGTAACTCTTCAGTTTGGATCTAGCATGTTCAGTCCTTTCCTCCAGTTATGTGTGGTGATGAATGGAACTGTGTGAATGCATTGACATGAGTGTGTGTGTGTCTTTCTATGATTTTTGGCCATCATGGTGTTCTGTTCCACTTTTTCGTTGCCATGATTGGGCTAGTTGTTGAGTCGAGATCGCTGTAGGCCTGGAAATGACGTGTGTATGCGTCTCTATCTCTGTGTGTTTTTTTCGTAAATGTGGTGATACCTTGCTTGTGTGAGTGCGTACAGATTTTTGGTTGAGACCTAGTATGAATATGGGAGTTATGATATCTGTCTGATGACCAGATGTCTACTGCTACTCGTGGTACCTGGGGTAAATGTTACTGAATGGCAGTAAAGGCTTAGGTGTGGGATAGACGTGTTGGTGCTGATGTGAACAGTTTTTGTACCTAGCACACATGATACTGGATGGTAGTGAGGTCTGTAGTGTGAAATAAATGAATGATGATTGATGTGAAGAGTATGGTGCCTGGAACATATTATGTTACTGATGATTTTTTGGTCAGTTATGAGCCATGGGGGTTCTACTCCACTTTTTCGTCGTCATGATTTGGGTGGTTGTTGTATCTAGCTCGCTGTAGGCATGGAAATGTAGTGTTTGTGCGTCTCTGTAATGTGGTGATACATTAATTAACTCTTCTGTCTGGATGTATGATTTGCTGTTCCTGTTTCTTTGAGCTTGTGCGTGGATACGTATGATTTTGTGGTTGAGACCTAGTATGAATATGAGGGTTCTGGTATCTGCTGATAGTCAAATGTCTATTGTAACTCATGGTACCTGGGGCACTCTTAATGAATGGCAGATAGGGTTGCAGTGTGGGAGAAACGTATTGATGGTAAATGTAATCAATTGTGTGTGATGACACTATTTATGATGTAAATACTTAGGTGTATGGTGAAAACATGCCATTTTTGCACACCCTCTATCTCGCCAGGCAGATGATATGTAAGGAGTTCTGTTTTTCAGCCAGTCATGGGGCAAGAAAGTGCTACACCACTTTTTTTGCTTCCATGATTGGTACCGGTAGTTGTGTAGACTTGTACATGTATATCTGCGTCTCTCTTTGTGCGTAAGTGTAGTATTGTGATACCTGACTTAAACTCGTCTGTCTGATGATTTTTTTAACGATAGTTTCTGCCCAGTTAATCAGTGGTAACGACAATTCTGCCCCACTTCATCGTTTCCGTGATGCTTGCTGTCAGTTCTGTCGATCTCGCTGTATGCATGTACAAGTGTGCGTGTGTCATTCCTATGTGAATTTGAGTCTAAATATATGTTATAGAATTATCACGTGTGCTTCTAACCATTGTTTCAGGGCTTAGACAATCTCCATTTCGATGTGCTCTTTACAGTTTACTGCCGTTTGTGTTGGCATGTGAATTTTGATTCTCACTACATAAAAATCATTTAACAGAGAGGGGTGATGTACCAGAGAAGCGAAGAACTTGGGTACAAACCCACAATCAGACCATTGCTTGTGTGGTGTAGTATGGAGCCCACATTTTTTTGTACAAAAGATGACAGGTCCTGAATCCGAAGGTTGGCGTTAGATGGGAACATTTTAAACCGAATGGAGAACTCCCTTGGGTCCTGATTTATTGAAAAATAATTTCCTGGAAAAAGGGGGAATTTTCCTGAAAACTGCATTAGAACCACCCATTTTGGTACCTGGCTACTGATTAGGAGAAGACTTTGCGAATTTGAATTTTTGGTTTACTTTAACGCACGAACAGAAGGTAACCCTGTCTGTAACTGATCAGGGGTTTGACTGGGAATCATTGGAAAATAGAAGGAGGTTTGAGGAAGTGCTGGGCGTATGTTGGCGATGAGGCTAGGGGTGGATCTTGGTGAAAGAATTAGGAATAGTGCATGGATTTCTTTTATAAGGAAGTGGGTAAATTTTCTATATCTACACCTCGGCCACAGGCATTCTATGACGAATCAGCATGTTCTGTGCTTAGCACTGCCTTACATTGACTCGATTTTTATCACGTAGGACTGGCGTACTTCGATTCGAGAGGGGCGAAATTAGTAAGATTAACAGACGTATTTCGTTCCTGGAACATACGTGCTGTGCTGTAAAATACAGTTAAAGGTGTCAATCACTGATGTGTCACAAGGGATTGATTGGAATTTTAGACAAAGTACAGCTAAGGACACTCAATTTGGGTGGGTAAATAGTTGTGGCAATGAGAAAATGACATATAAGTAGATTTACACGGGCGAGAACTTAATGTTTTCTTTTCGCCTAGCACACCCCCTCGGATCGAATTCCCGAGTGCTGAAGTTACTCACATCATTATTATTAAGTATTTGCATGAGAATGAATTTATTCTAGCTAATTAGACACACCAACAGGACGGACATGACATTCACAGACACACAATTTCATTACCCCTAATTTTGAAATTTGTCCTGGTGGAGGAACATCAAAGAGGCACCGGCTGCGGGATGTAATCAGCCATATGCTATATGGAAGGCTCTAAACAGACTAAGAACTGAAGTGTCCCGATGTAAATATAATATAATGACAACGATCTATGTGAATGTGGCGAGCTTCAGAACCCACAACATCTTCTGATATGCAGGAATCTCCCTGAAACCTGCAATATCGACGACCTTTACAGGGCAAACGAGAAGGCCATCAAGATTGCGGAATTCTGGTCACATTCTATATAATTGTGTTTATAGTTAATATTAATTAATTAATGTTATTTGTTTTTTCAACTTGTTATGTCCTGGACACGGGAAATATAAATAAAAATATAAATACCCCTAATTTAATACATCCTTTAAAATACACGGACTGTAGGTGACACTCGTGAGTTATATTATATTGTTCATAATGAAAAAGTGAGTTTGTTTCCCGTCTCTTCGTCGGTGAATTAATTTTTAATGTCTGCCTGCTTCGATGAACGGAATTTATGTTAACAGCGAGGTCTTTAGAGACGGGAAAGGATGGGAAGGAATTCGGCCATGGTCTTTTAAAGGAAGCATCCCGGCATTTGCCTGGAGTGATTGAGTTTGTTTCCCGTCTCTTCGTCGGTGAATTAATTTTTAATGTCTGCCTGCTTCGATGAACGGAATTTTTTTATGGTTTTCCCTACCTTCGTCGGTGAATGTCTCTCGGTTTCAATGAAAGGATTTCACCATTGATGGGTTTTTGAGGCTACGAATTTTGAAAGGAATAACGTATGTGTGGTATTGCTATACTTTATCACAATAATTTCATTTTTTAAACCTTTTAACGTCTCTCTAACACGTGGTCTTTAGAGACGGGAAAGGAATTCGGTCATGGCCTTTTGAAGGTAGCATCCCGGCATTCACTTGGAGTGATTTTGGGAAACCATGGATGCCTGGAACCTCCGTCCTCCCGAATGCGAGCAAGAACGCTAAATAATTTCATGAAACAGGTACACATAGAATTTATATCTGTATTTATGACGCTTTTTTTCCCGTTAAAAGGAAACATTTATGCTTTTCGAGGCGTGGAAATTACGTAACTTTACGGCTTTTTCACAAAACACTTAAACACCGCGGCCGGACTCGAACCGGTGACCTTCCGCACTCTAGCCCCAACACTGCCGAGGTCGTTAGTTGAATTCTCTCTATCATTAACGCTGTTAACGATTAATTATATTGGAATCCCACCTTACTGATGCTTATTTCCTCTTTATATTCGCTCAGAGTTATAAACATCCTCGAATATCAGAACTGCATTGTATAGATATGAATTTGAGCTAAGTCAGGACATTCCATAGTTCATTATCACGTTTTAAACGTAAAAGTTACGCTTTCTCATGGTCTATGTCTTATTTTTTAATTAAATACAAAGACTCAAGCAGTTTTTCTGTTCACCCAGAATGAAAACTAAATTTTCGACTTTCGTTTTTAAAACACGTTATTCTGGCGAGGGATTAGGCTACCATAAAAAGATTCTTATATTTGTTCTACGAAAACTGACATATAATAATTATTCTCATCTCGTAATAATTTCTTCTTGAACCGCAGTGAATTTCTATGTATCCTGCTGGAACGGTTTCGAGTGGGGTTGTTTGGTAACAGTTTAACGTCCCTTTTAACAACGTGGCCTTTAGAGACGGGAAAGGATGGGGGCAAGGAATGGGAAGGAATTCGGCCATGGCCTTTTGAAGGAAGCATCCCGGCATTCGCCTGGAGTGATTTGGGGAAACCATGGAAAAACCCAAATCTGGATGCCCGGACGGGGGAGTCGAACCGCCGTCCTCCCGAATGCGAGGCCAGAACGCTATCCGTTACACCACCACGCTCGGTAGGAACGGTTTCGATGGCGCAACCCGGTAGCAGGAAACCTGAACAAATAACAAATACACATGAAATTTTTTGCAAGCCTGAGACTCTGCAATATGTATTGGACGCCCTAATTTCTTTGTCCCGCCAGCTATGCTTTCATAATGGCGGATGGCAAACACACACCAGCCTAGCTGTATCGCTCTGTAATGGAGCCATTTCGTAACCTGTCGGACTCCCGAGCAAAACAATAGCCGCTCACGCAAACGTCGAAATATTTCACGCATATTGGGACACCCCCGCCATCTAGCGACAAGTGCCTATAACGCCTCTGCCGTGTGCTGACCTCTAGCGACAGTTATGCAAGTTATCGCGCATGTCGCAACAGGGTCTCGGCGGCCGAACAAGTACGTACATATCGACACCTGTGCAAATACGCCCTTAGGGTAGGGTTTTTCCCCCGCAAGACAAGGATAGAAGATCTCGTGGCGGAAGTGGAATATCTCTGGCCGCGCATGCGCAGATGAAGTTTCTCGTGTCATGCGCTGTTCGTAGAGACACCTGGTGGCAGGATGGTGTGTATATGCTACATTGCAACATTTGTGCAGCTGGAATATCTACATCACATAGGACAAAATCGGAAATAATATCGCTGATTTCAGATTAACATTGTTGGAGATAAGTGAAATAACAGCTATAATAAAGACTAAATAACAGTTATATATGTTTAATTTGAAATATGCTGTCGTCCATGCCGTCAATGTGGCAACACTGCACCCGCCATCTTGGCCGGCCGGCCCGCATTCAAAAAGCCCGCCGGAGGGGAGGGGAGGGAGGTCCCCCCACCACTTAGTGACGTCACGGGTTTTCCCGGTTTCTGGCTTGCTAAGAACACCTCCTCCTACTACAAAACACCGCTGCAATGTATTTTAAGACGAGAAAAAAAGGATTGCATGAAGTTTTAGTGTAAATCATTAGTAGTAGCAAAGAAAATGGAAATTTTAATCAAGTGAATAGTTGAAATTTCCCAGTCGAACAGATGCGGTTGCAAATTATTCACAAAGCTATACCGCTAGGTTTATCAGAAAAAGACGGCCGATCAACTGTTTTTCGGGGAAACATTCTTGAAACGGACGTCACAGCTCAGTAAGGAATTAGTCAGAAAAATACTGAAATATTTCAGCATTCTGAGCCACAGAGCGATGATTTAAAATATGTTTAAAATAACTCACGAATCAACGACTCTGTAAATTATGGATGGTGGCTGGATAAATTACGAGGAAGCTGGACAGAACACATGTGTTAGCATTGGACGTCTATCAGTTGGCAGAAATCATGATTTATACGCTATCACAACGTCATCAATTATTTCGGTTCAGAGAGAGGGAAAAGACTATATTACGCACACATGTACTTATATATATATACTTCTTGGAGAACTGGAGAAAAAAGAGAGAAAAATTATTAGAGGAATTCTGGGTTCCAAATTCAAGAATGGCTTCCATCAAAAGAGATCTAACAAAGAAGTCTACACGAAATAGATGAAATCACCGAATCAATTCGCAAAAGACGGCCAGATTCTGTGGCTACCTCAAACGGATGGAGGAGAACAGACTAACAAAAAACAATCTTTAATTTATTTGATTCCAGACCCAAAACTGTAATGCCCCGTTCGTAAATATTAAAGATCTTCATTTGATAGGACTATGCTACCACCCCAATTATGTAAGTATTTATCACTTAAATATTATTTTGTTAATTGTTATTAATTATCATTTAAATATTGATTGTAATGATGTACATGATTTAATTTCTAAGCTCGAGGAAGTCCACAGATTAACAAACATTGTCAGTGGGTAGTATATCTTTGAAAAGAATGAGATAGAAAATCTTTGGTCTGGTGAGAGAATTCTTAAAGAAAAAGAAGAAGGAAGGTGTGTGTGTAAAAAGCTGTAGGTTTTAGACTGAGTGTCGCAGTAGAATTATATGAATATATTAGTAGTTCGAGAAGCTATGTACTATAATTGTGTTTTGTTTTGTCTGCGAGCTTTGGATTGATTTTTATTTAAAACAGCTGAGAATATACGCTAACGACTTGGAGTTGTAACTTCTGTAGAACTAGCGACAATTTGATGAGCTATTTTATTACCATTGAATATCTTTAAATATTTTTAAAAAAGGTGACCTCTACTCTGTGTACGTGGATCAAAAGACGACATATTTAGGGCCACGTCGTCGTAAGATCTACAGAGTTTCGAGCAAATTAATTAATGGGATTTGCTCGACTTTAATTGAATGAATTTTAAGTTTGGAGGTTACAATTGCCGACCCTAAACCAGGATTGTGGGTGTTAATTAAGGTGATTAACATAACACCTTAAACGTCTGGAGTTTCTTCAGAAGCAGTGGTACATTTGAACAGCAGCAGAGAGCGTATCTACGGGCAGGTGATCAAGTAAGAGAATTCCAGTTTTCATTTTTTTTTGGGGGGCTGCAGTATCAACGATCAGATTCCAAAAGGAAGGATATTAATTAAATTTGGAACAATCAGTAAATTATTATGAAAATGAAGTCAAAGTTGAACTTAAAAGTTGAGTAACATTATGTTAAAGAAAAGTTGCAAAGTTAATTTTTTTTCATGTGACAATAGTAATTGAAGGAGTAAACGTTGAGATTTTAAGAAATTGTAAAGAAAAGCAATACCACCGATTAGTTGTCAAAATCTTGTCATATAAAAAATTGTAGTAAAATGTGTTGAGTAGTTTAGAATCTGTGGATTTCCGTCGAGAAGTAAGAAGCTGATGAAGTATTACAAGCAAAACAAAGAAAAGGGGGAACAGCAGGCACAATTACAAAAATGTAATCGTATTGGGCCCGTGGGCTGAGCTGGTTGCGGCATCGTGATGATGCTCAGCACCTTACACTGGGTTAACTGTTTCGAGTCCTGATAGTGGAAGAGAGGCAGCGTAGGAAAGGCAGCGACGCACAATTCTCAGTCAATTCTCACTCTCGGCAGTGCGTATGGAGTGAGGGCATACGACATTGTTGTTGGTGATTCGTCTGTCTGGTGGGGGCTCTTAGTTCATGTTCCTCGAGAGAATAGACCTGAATTAGATCCCCTGGCTTCTTCGTTCATTTACATCACACTACACTAGACATAAATACATTACAGTAACCCACACAAAATCTAGAAACACACAACAATGCTATTTGATATACGAGCGGAAAATATCCCCGTTAAAATTTTCCAATAAAGATACACATAACCTAACAGTAGAGGAAAAAACGAAGATATCACTTTGGGACATAAAATCCACTGTTGTTCTCGCGAAGCTCATTCAGATTTTTTCTTTACTATAGAGTTTATGGCATAGGTTACAGACCTTCTTGGCCTAGCGCCCCATTTTCAAAATAAAAATTACTCATCGCTTCCCTTTTTTTTTTTTTTTTTTTTTTTTTTTTTTTTTTTTTTTTTAAAAAAAAAGATAACGAAAAAATAATAGACTCTCCTTCTTGTAATAAATAATGTAACCAACACTGCTCGAATATTTTTGACTTGCATTCCACTTTTTGTAACAGTGATTCGTTGACATATTTTTAAAATTACATTACTAAATGATATAAATAATATTGGTATATTGTTCACAAATACATAAAATGAAAAATATTATTACTTACAGGACTGAGCTTCGTGTATGAGACTAATTTTTCGATATTCGGTGACTCATTTGACATCAGTAATCGTAAACAGCCGCGTTCCATTATTGAAAATCTGTTTTTTTGTTAGCTAATAAATTGATGACTACACCAAATCCTCTTTTAATTACATATGATCATGGGAATGAATAAAAAACTTCTTTTATGCAAACCTTAAAGTTGGATATAATACTGGAAAGCACGGGGGGGGGGGGGGGGGGGAGGCGCAACAAGTGGTCAAAGTCCCCTAAATTTGACTTGAACCAGAAACGGCCCTTTGATCCCAGTGTACCCACTCTTTACAGCCACGATTTTAGTGATTTACTTTTTCCTGCTGTAGAACCGTCTAATATTTTAAGTCACGTTGCTGCACCAGTTCTGGCTCTAATGACCTTGTCCTCTACTAACTCGAAAACACCACCACCATCACCAACAACAACAACAGAAACGCCCCTTATGTTCTCATCATCTGCCACCGGTGGATGGTCCCTCCCCCTTTTTATTGTATTCAGAGAAATCGATGAGGACTTTAAAACAAAACTCTTAAAATAGAATCGTATACGCAGTTTGATAAATTGGTGCTTCTACTGATAGTAATAAGAGAACACTTTTATCGCGGTGTGTCTATACGCTGTGGCCGCAGAGAGCGTAACGATGAAGTGTGGATGCGTTATCTTTGGTCGACGTCACCGCCGCCCCACACACGCACACTTTGTCGCCTCCGCTCTCAAGCTGATTAAAAAATGAGCGAGAAGCGGGCGAGAAATGTCCCCGCGCCTCGAGCCGTTAGATTCGCCGCTTTCCTTACATCACATTACGGCCGGAGAGAGATTGGACGTGCGGGTGAGGGCGGGTGAGGACGGTATATCAGCGCGATGGATGCCGGCCGCCATTTCTCGTGACGTTTCAATCTAGAGAACAACTTGGTCGGCAATGCGTGA
>JARYHS010006590.1:0-20999 GCA_031002005.1 Vandiemenella viatica
AACGCCTAAAATGTAGCTCAGTTACTAGTGTGCGTGAGGTAATTAATGTATATGAGATACCTTGGCGATAGAAAGTTGTTTCATTTTATTGTGATTATGAAATAATTGCAATTGATCACATGCCACTGTGTCAATTTTTTTACTGTACTTTTGTGTTATACAAATTACCGCTTTAGACTCATTTGATGTTTTAGGTAACTTTTTTTTCAGCATAGGCTATCTCTTAAAATTTTGTTCCAATCTCCGTCTCCCCACTCTGTTTTGCTTGAAATCAATTGCTACCTTATGGTCGTGGTTATTTCTTAACTTTCACATACTACTCCTAATTCTTCTACCAATTTACACCAAGGCCTCTTCACCATTGAGTGCCATAAGCATTCCCAATAGACTCTTCCTTCGTCTCTTGTCATCCAATGACTTCCAACCAATTGGGACCATTGCTATTCATTATTCTAATGAATAATTGTGTTGATTGTTTAGTATCTGAAATTAAATTGTTTGCAGATGACATAATGCTGTATAAAAGGATCAAAATGATAGAGGACTGTAAACAGTTGCAGGATGATCTGGACAGGATATCTAGTTCGGTTGGTAAACATGGGATGAAGATAAATGCAAAGAAGCGTCAGCTAATTAGATACACAAATAAAAAACAAAAGGTTAATTATGAATATAAGGTGGGGAAAGAATTGCTTGCTGAAGATTTGAAATGTAAATATCTTGACATTACATTTGATAACAAGCTTAACTCGGCAGAACACATTGGACAGTGGTAGGAAAAGGTTTCAAAATCCTGCACTTGGAGAAAATGATGAGGGGATGCACGAAAGAAGTAAAGGAATTGTGTTACAAAACTTTGGTGAGACAATTGCTCGAATATGGTAGTGTAGTATGGGACCCTCATTTTACGTATCAAATACAGGAGTTGGAGAAGGTGCAAAGAAGGGCTGCTAGATTTGTTTCTGGAAATTATCTCAGAATGCAATCAGTGATGGATATGATAAAGAAGCTGAAATGGGATTCATTGCAAGACAGGAGGAGGATGAGGAGGGCAATGGGAGTGTACAGGGCATATACTGGCGATGAGGCATCGAAAGATATTGGAGTAGGTATGGAAATTAGTTCATGGAAGGGAAAAGATGACCATGACCACAAGCTGGCACTCGATTTCAGGCACAAGGGTGTGGGAAGATTTTCTTTTTTAGGTAAGGATGTCAGGGATTGGAATGAGTTACCGAGAGGAATGATGAATAACTTACCGAAAACGTTAAAATAATTTACCGAAAACGTTAAAAGAATTTAAAGTTAAAAATTTGTATAGGGCAAATGTAGGTGGGTGCAGCCGTGCAGGGTAGGGGGAAGTTGGGTGTGTAGGAAAATTGCCACCAGAGCGTGTGTTCCATTGCAATTAAATTAAATTAAATCTCCTTTACGATAACAGTTAATGACTGTGTTCTATAGGAATTTTTGCGCAACAACTGTAGCTTTCCCGTTTCGCGCACTCTCAGATCCCTGTATATGATATCCATAATGCAAGCCCCATGCTGTCCTACCATACTCAATCAACTATTTGATCTAGGGTTTGTATTCTAATTCCTTCACATACCTGTAAGATCCCCTATCACACTCTCCAGTACGTACAGAACTTTGAAACCTCTTTCTGCTAATGCTCAGCTCAGCCAGTACAGTAGCCCGATATTGTTGACAGCGGTCAACAGCTTATTGTCTCTGGCAAGGATTGTTGAAATAATTAATATTGGAACTTTACTTTATTAATAGTGGTGAAGCATGGTACTGGGATACTTCCATCAAGTGAGCTGGACTTGTGTCATAACTTTGCTCGATGATGGAATCGTAAATAGTGCAAGGATGTTTATGAATTTATGAAGGGTAGAATTCAAAAATGCTATCATATGTCCAGAAGCTTAATAAGTAAGTCACGATTGTCGTTGGTGATAATTATACGAGGACAGGTGAGCAAAAAGGTGGGGAGCGAAATGATACAAAATGTGATTCACAGCGATACAAGTTTTCAGTGTGTTGCAAGTATCGTTTAATGTTTCACACAACTTGACAGGCATGTAACTGCGATTTCTACACCTAATAATAATTCTCATTTTTCAGTGGGTCTGCTTAAATATAATCATACTTCAAGTAACTATAAAAGCATGGTCTGAAGTTGGAGAAGCAGTAGATATGACTGGTATGTAATATATGTAGGAAACAGTAACACAATACTGAAGAGTCAGTATTGCGTTACTGTTTCTTAGGATCACATTGATGTAGGATTGTGCAAGATAAGAGTGATAGAATTTTTCAGCGGCGGCCAAGAATAATGATAAAGTGTGTACATTAACGCAAATACAAAATATTTATTTTCATTATGTATTTAAAATACCGTGATATGAAAAGCATTTTGCATTTTATTTGAAATAGTTTTTCAAACATATTTTCTGTTTACAAAACGCAATATACTTTTCCAAACTTTTTATTTAAAACTGATTTTATACCTCATGAATTTTGAGTCATGATCGCATTCAAACTATTGGTAATCAAAGGTAAAATGACAACTTGGTCTGTTGTAAAAAATAACAATGACATTAACATTATTGACACGTCTCCTGCTGCCGCCGCATTGTTGCGTGTTGTGATTGTTTTATTTGTCATTTTTATGCGTTCAGTTTTTAAAGATTACATTTGTTTAGTGGCTGAATGCAAAGAAAAGTGGAAAAATCTACTTACTGTATTTATTCGACACATGAGCCTCCAAAAGTGGTTCTGAAGCAAAGGCAAAGAAGGTGTGCTATCTTTCAGGGGCTATGCAATTTACTCTGCTTTACATTAAGACATTAGGTTCGCTTTCAGGAAATCTGTCCCCCTTCCGTCATAACAGGAAGAAATTAAACAATTTGAAGATAAGGATTGTAAATGTATAATGCCACAAATTCCTTCATCGCCCCAAGAGCTGCAAGATCCATCACCACCACAACCACTACTCTCCACTCAAACTGCTCAAATTTCTCATCGCAGAGGAACATTGCCTGAACCATCATCATCACATCTAAGGAGGAAGCGTTCTATAAATAATGACGCAGTGGACTAAGTGTTCATTAAAAAAAACAAAAAAAAACCGATGGGCTAAAAATGTTCCTTTTGAGCATGCTGCCTGATCTGCTGACAATGCCTGATGAAGATGTGAGAAAATTCAAGTGTAAGGCCTTGGATGCTGTTGATGACGTTTTGTCAACACGAATGATTAAGTCGCCTCAAATCCGATTCTCATCTCGATCAGCAATTTCTTCAACGATTTCGGGACTTCCTTCTCAAACGCCTAACGGGTCGCCGCAGTAGACCGTTCTCGAACCTCTCGCCGGCCCCTCAGGAGTAGCTGGCTCAGAAACAGCGTATTATCAAGCCTTAACCCCTGACATGTGCCAACATAATACTATGTAATCTCTTTTCGTTGACGTAACTAATAGACAGCAGTATCAAATAATTACTTACCTGTTCTTACTTCATTGTGATACATTATTATTATTATTTTCGTATGTCCCCATAACGGAGAACGATAAGCAATCCTGACTGGATGCGTTCAGTTCCTCTTTTGGATGTTTTTCTTGTCGAACCAATATGTTTTACATTCTTTCACTGACAGTTTTACTTTCTTCGGCAGTCCAGACCCGTTTAGATTTTTCCTTTTTTTCCCTCTGAAATAACTTCCCATGAGTTCACTTTCTTATGAAAAATCTCTCGGTCTGTGACGTCTCCCTTAGCAATCAATGCCTGCAGACTTCAGGTCTTCCTCCATCTCCTTCACCCATGTGGTTGTTGTTTTTACTGTTTGTGCGTATTCTAAAATTTGTTTTGAGATTCTTTCCTTCGGAAGTCTACTCAGATGTCCATAAAATTTCAGCCTTTTTTTCTTCATGTATGATTCTATGTTTGATATTTTCTCTTTAGTTTTTGTAGTTTGAAGTCTATACTGTCCATCTTCTTTCACTATGGTTCCCAGGATTTTTCAGATAATTTTTCTTTCTTCTTTCTTGATTTGTTCTGTTGCCTTTTTTTGTGTTCATTGCTAATGTGTAACTGCTGCCTTAATTACCGTATTATAATGTCTTATATTGGTGTTGTCTGAAATACATGTTTTGTTGTAAATATTTTGTACTAACCCCCTTGGTTTCTTCATCTTCTGTACTCTTGCCTCCTGTGCTTTCCCTTCTAGTCCTGTTGGTTCTTTGATTTCGCCTAGATATTTTACCCTGTTGATTTCACCATATTTTATCCTCAGTTTTTTCGTTTATATTTTGTTCCCTATGAATTCTGTTTTTTGAAATGAAATTTGTAATCCTGTTTTTTCTGCGCATTCCTTGATGATTTCTGTTTGACTGATGGCCACTTCTTCTTTGTCTGTGATGATTGCTAGGTTGTCAGCAAATGCCAGATATGATATGTACAGTCGTTTCGTTCCGATTTTTTTGGGTGCCCACAAGTTTTCTGCTTCCAGCTGTTTTTCCCATTCTGTCATTGCTTTATCTAGTACAATGTTGAAGAGTAGAGGTGACAATACATCTCCTTGTCTTACTCCGGTTCTAATTTCTAATCGTTCAAATATTTCACCCATGAATTTAACATTGGATGTGGTGTCTGTTCTATCAATCTTCTGGTTTTGTCGTCTAAATTCCTTTCTTTTAAGGTAGTAAATAAGGATTGCCTATCTATGGAGTCATACGTTTTTTTTTAAAGTCAACGAATATGCACACTATGGGTCTACTTCTAAGTGCCATCTATTTCAGTACACTTTTCAGATTGTGTACCTGTTCTGTGCAAGATCTTCCAGTTCTGATTTCTGCTTTCACTAATGTTTTTTTTTCCAGTTCTTGAGTTCATTTGAGTAAACGTATATTCAGTCGCACCAACTATGTGGACAGGTGCTGACCACTAGCCGCTGGGTGCCAGAGCAGACACTAGTGGGTTTATGTTAGTATTTGGTCCACGCTGGGTATTTCATTTCCCCAGTGCCACCCATATCTGGGACGCTTTCCCCTATCCGAAACCTGGGGAGGCGCTCGATGGGGGATCTAACAACCCTACACAGGATTGTGACACATTTATAATTCCCTCTTGTATCATTGCTTGAAATTCTACATACGACTTATCCATTCAAGGCATAATCATTTATGCAGCGAAATGTTATTATGAAATCTTAAAATTCATATGGCTCCTCCAAGTCCATGCTAAAGATTTTACGTTTTGTTAAACCACAGTAAAGTAAGATACAGTTTTCAATATAAGGTGGAGAACCAACAGAATTTATGATATGATAACAAAATCTAACATACACAGCTTCTTCATTGTGCTAGTCTCTTTAATGTTTCTGTGAATGAACACAGTGACGCTTTGACGAAAGTGGCAACTTCTTCTTCTTCGTCTCGTTTTCCCAACATTTTGGGATCGGCTGCCTTTGATGAGTTTTACTCATCATTGGCGTGCTAAAATTTGGAGCTTTGGTTGCACGGTCGCATGCCCTTGCTGACGCCAAGCATATTATACATACTGCCACGTCGTACTAGTTACTAACGGGGGAAGAGTTGCCATCTGTCTGTGAAAGGTGTAACTATGTTATGTGCTTGATAAGTGTATTTTTTGTTTCTGAAATTTGTAGGTTATGAGGCGGAGACTGGGGACGGTCCCGGCATTCCCCTTGATTACGGAAAACTGCTGCCAGGACACCCGGTTCACTTGGGCCCATGTTCATGCCCGCTTCCCACCTGAGCGCACTGAATCACACTGGCGGGTACCAAACATACAGCACCTTCATTTAATTATTAAGTCTTGGCAGTAGGGTTGACAACTTATTAACAAAAAAAGAATATTTGTCTTTTTAATATGAAAATAAAAAGTATATGAAAGAAAAAAAGTATCTTTAAATTTAGGTATTTATTGCCTTAATTACATATATTTTCGCGCTTACTGGACTAGCATTTAATTTCTTATTTAATTTAAAAGTGTTATAGCCGGTACCAGATTATAAATTTAGAACTATAAATAAGCGAACAACTAATTTTTAATTAAATTTAAGGACGTTATGTGTCTCTTTTCCCACCATTTTGCATTCATTTCGTTTTATCATATGTGCTAATATGTCGTTTGGAAATAAATAACGTTCCTTGAATTATATGGTTTACCAGAAATGAATTATTTACGCATACTTTATGGTTATGATAAAGTTTACCAACCAAAAATAATGTATGATAGATACATTATATTAAAGTATGGTTGGCAACCATAAGCCTCTGCCCAGTGCGGCACAGTTTCACATTAAATTAAAATTTATTCATCAAAAGATCATGCTCTCAATATTGTGAAAATGACCGAAAATCGATATTGATTGACTTTCTATCTAGTTTCAGCTGACGCATTGATAAATGCAGATAATGCATTTCACAAAGAATTTATTTTGAGGATCATTCGTATCCAGTTTCCTGTCACAAAATCTTTATATTTTTGTAACTGTTTAGTTTTCTTCACTTTTGCTTTCTTTGGAGTTATTCACGTATCACTATCAGAAATAGAATCCGATTACTTGCCATTTTAACAATATAAAAGAGAAATAATGCAATTGAAAACTCCAACTTCAAAACGACGAGAGAGAGATGAAACCGCAATTTCTCTGGTTGTCAATCACGTGACTTACATCCATCGCTCCGTTCAGTAATAACGACGAGCGGACACGAGTCGATACCTATGCAACAATGTGGATGGTCCACTCTTGTTGTCTCTGCTCCGAAGTGGTTAAGTATACAAATCGAAGGATGCGAGGGGACATAAAATCTCTAGCACTTTCTCTTGCACGAGGTTGTGGAACTAACCTAAGAATGTTCCATTCCATGTATTGTATACTTTATTCGGAATAAAGTATTTTCGCATACTTTATTGGAAGGAAAAAGTATAACGACAAAAAATAAAGTATGATACTATATTATGACGCATGTTTGGGAACGGTACTTGGGGCGGTTACCATTAAAAGAAACATCGCGCGTTTGTATAACTAAAAATATTATTTTATGTTCATTATTACAGTAATTATACATGTATAATATTATTATTTACATAAGCGTATGGCAGAAACAATATTCTTTTTTTTTTCGTTTTGATATTCTTAAGATAAAAATTTGTGCCGATCTCTCACACAAATTAGGTTTTTTTTTTGGGGGGGGGGAAGAGTCGTCACGCTTCGTTGATGTCGATGTCATTAGAGATTGGAGAAAACTGCGGCAACGAACATGAAGGAAGGGCGGCTGAACCATGGAAAACAGAATTCTGGTTGACCGGACGGTAATCGAACTTGCGTACTCTCGAATGCCAGGTCCAATAGTTACCACTCACCCAGCAAGTCATCCAAGCAAGCAAATTGCATCACTACAACAAAAAATAAAACGCTGTGAAAGTCTTGCATAAGAATACTAGAAACTGAACCGATAACAAAACAAGAACCGTCTCAGAATCATTCCAGTTGGTTTCGAACGGACAGGTAGTTTTTGGAAACGATACTCTTTATGCGATGCCTTTTCCCTTCGAGTCATTTATTCGGAGAGCACCTGTTGCCGACAGCAGAAGTAGGTCGCCGTACACACGTGAAAACAGCCCCGCTTACATACACGTGCGACGGCTCATTGTTGCTTGCAGCTGCCGCAGCTGTGTCCAGACCTACAGCAAACAAGGGGCGCAATGCATGTCCTAAACACACTTTGGGATACAATTTACCGTTCTAGTAAGCTATGCACATTATTTGATAAGGAGCTCTTTAATTCCTTGGTACTTTTAAATGAGTACTAAGTTGGTGAAATAATTCCTCTTCCATATGATTTCTTCAATTTCCCCAATCTCTCAGTGGATCACCGTGAATATATTTACAATAACACTTGTAATCGTTTTGATAAATGTTACTCTGCTTTGGAAAAAGTTTACAGGACAAACAGAACATTCACATGCTTCTGATTTTAAAGGCATTGATATAAAACACAACTTACGCCAACGTCGTTTTAACAAAAAATGTTTGAAGGAAGAGGAAAATGTGCTTGATTAGTTTAGCCTTAACGAGTCATGCGATAGATACATTGTGGATCGATTTTTTTACTGTTACTAGCCAGTAGCATGTTAGTATTATATACTTATTTGTTGTTTCTATGCTTTCTGTTGTGTAACAAGAGGCAAGCCCAAGACAGAAGTAACATTTTTTTAATGTAGCTATATCTCTAGTCTGTACGTCGAGTAGTTAGTGGCACCAGTCCTGTACAAACAGATCGTACGATACGCCTCTTATCATTTCAGACCAACTGGCGAACGTGTATGCCATCAGTTCACCTGAAACCTGAACGTGTTGGGAATTTGAACATAATACAAGTTACACGAGTTATACACATGCAAGGATATTGTTGTCCTATCAGATGGGTTGTTTCTAGATGGTTTTCACTACCATTTCTCAGCTTCTCAGTTGGATCTCAGAGTAAACTTTTTGTTTGCAACACCAAGCAAACGTATTTGCATATTAGGTATACTGGAATCGTCCCGACTCAGAATTAGGATGAAGTAAATTCAAGGAGACCATGGTACATATTCTCACTTTTGTCTTGTTTGACAGAAAATCCTGAATTTTTCCATAGCTCCAATGTAAGCAGCGATAAAATTTTGAATAAAAAAATAATCCGAAATAATACTCACTATTGTCTACTCTACAGAGATAATTTACAAGTTTCAAATTTATCATCATGTTCAAATAGCATACAAAACTACGTTACTAAATCCGCGCGCGCGCACACACAATCACACACACATGTAAATGAAAAGGGTTTCAAATAAATTGTTGTCATAAATTTTGTTTCTCCTAACACTGTTTACTATGTAAAATAATTTTTATATCGAACTTTGGAAATGGTAGTGGACAAATTAAACATACGAAGTAATATTTGGTAAAAAAAGGAATTTACAGTTATTTACGTAGATGTATGATATTGTCGCGTTGGAACCGGGACAGGTGTGAATTCGAAGGTTACTTGTCAATGAACACAGCACTTAAACTGAGAACAGGTTTATTGAGAACTCAAACATACACGCAGCACTGACTGCCTCTTGGGCAGAATGCTCTTCTATTTATACACAGATAGAACGTACTAGAGATTACAAGAGTAGTTAACAAATGAAATGTGTAGAAGTTACAAGTGACCTTAGGAAACATGTAGAATCTTCTGGAAATAATAAACAGAATTAAATAATTTTTGTCAGTGGGCGGGATTGAACCGGCGACCTTCGGTACCGCAATTCGTGACGCTACCCGCTGCGCCATGCTGGCAGACGGTACACTGGCGTTCATGCGGCATTGCTCCCTCTCCTGAGGAAAACAGCGTCCCGCTGTTAGATTTCTTTTGGGGCACGCTGAAGTGTCCTGGATCTTGATCTTGTCGTGGGTCCTCTGTATGGCAGTTCTGGAGGGCCCCTCCTGTTTGTACTATTATCTTCCTGTCCGACTTCCTCAGTATCCAAACCGTCCTCAGAGTCCTTGAACAAGAAGCTGGTTGTGCCTAGCTGCTCGTCAGGATTGTAGTAAGGCTTCATGCGGAGGACGTGAACAATGTCCCTTCGCTTTCGTCGTTTCGAAGACGGCTCATAATCCTCGACTTCGTATGTGACGTCTGACCGGCGGCGTATGACACGATACGGACCAAAGTACCGCTTCAGTAACTTTTCTGATAGCCCAACCTTCCGGACAGGGGTAAAAATCCATACGAGATCTCCTGGGTTGTACGCAACAGGTCGGTGCTTGCCGTCATACCGCTGACGGTCCCTCTCCTGGGTGGCCAGTGTTCGTATGCGAGCCAGCTGTCTTGCTTCTTCGACCCTGGTAATGAGCTGTTTTATATAGTCATCCTGAGTGTCGTCCGGCTGGAATGGGAACAGCGTATCCATTGTGGTCTCAGCTTCACGGCCATGGAGCAGAAAAAACGGAGTGAAGCCTGTCGTATCTTGCCTTGCTGTATTATAAGCAAATGTGACCACTGGCAGTATTGTATCCCAATCCTTCTGCTCAACATCCACATACATCGACAGCATATCGGCTAATGTCTTGTTGAAGCGTTCTGTGAGACCGTTTGTCTGAGGGTGGTATGCAGTTGTCATCCTGTGGACAACGTCGCATCTTGACATGACCTCTGATACTAGTCTTGACTGGAATACCTTTCCACGATCGGATATCATCACACGTGGTGCTCCATGCTTCAAAATAATGTCTTCTACTAGAAATTTTGCAACCTCTGGAGCTTCTGCAGTCGGCACAGGTTTGGTGACAGCGTAGCGCGTGAGGTAGTCGGTGCAGACTATTATCCATCGGTTACCGGTTGTCGACTTCGGGAACCTCCCCAAAAGGTCGATCCCAATTCGGTGGAATGGAACTGCTGCAGGTGGAATTGGTACTAGATGACCTGGAGGTAATTGCGGCACATGTTTCCGTCGCTGGCACTCTTTACAGTGACTCACATAATGCTTGACAGATCGGTAGAGACCCTTCCAGTAATACCTGCGTCTGATTCGGTCCAGGGTCTTCACAAATCCCAGATGACCGGATATTGGAGCGTCGTGGAAATACTTGAGAATAGCTGGCTGGAGATGAGCTGGAACGACCAGAAGCCACTTGGGGCCTAGTGGATCGTAGTTGTTCTTATACAATGTCCCATCTATCAATTGAAACCCTCCTTTGGCCGGTTCTCCTTTCTCCAAGGCGTCTATGGTTCTTAATAACTCTGAATCTTCCCTCTGTTCAGCTGCAACGTCACCTAATTCAGCGAGGGCTGAAATTCCATTCATGCTGTTGTGTTCTATTAAAGGATTCCTTGAAAGGCTGTCGGCATCCTTGTGTTTGCGTCCGTTTTTGAATACCACCGTGACGTCGTACTCTTGAAGTCTAAGTGCCCATCTTGCTAGTCGACCTGATGGATCCTTCAAGCTGGTTAGCCAACATAAAGAATGGTGGTCTGTTACGACGGTGAAAGGTTTGCCGAATAAATACGGACGAAACTTGTTGATAGCCCAGACAACTGCGAGGCATTCTTTCTCGGTTGTAGAGTAGTTTATCTCGGGCTTAGAGAATACTCTTGATGCATAGGCTATCACCTTCTCAGCACCTTCCTGAATTTGCACAAGCACTGCACCGATCCCATAACCGCTGGCGTCAGTGTGAAGTTCAGTTTCTGCATTCTCGTCGTATAAGGCTAGAACTGGTGCGGAAGTTAGAGCCTCCTTAAGTGCCTGGAAAGATCTTTCTTTAGTTTCATCCCAGTAAAACTTGGCGTCTCCCTGCAAAAGTTCTTGCAGTGGACGTGCCATGTTACAGAATCCTTTTATGAAACGCCGGAAGTATGAGCACAGCCCAAGAAAGCTTCTCACATCACGAATGTGCTGAGGAGTTGGAAATTCCATGACTGCCCTTACTTTATCTGGATCAGCGCGGACGCCATCTCCGTTGACCAGGTGCCCCAGGATTTTTATCTCTCTGGCGACGAAGAGGCACTTCTTCGGATTGAGGCGGAGTCCTGCAGTCTGAACACACTTCAGCACCGTTGACAGGCGACTCAGATGTTCTTCAAATGTTTTCGAGAAAACAACAATGTCATCTAAATAACAAAGACACGTCGTCCACTTAAGGTGTCGAAGTAAGTTGTCCATCATGCGTTCGAATGTGGCCGGAGCGTTGCATAATCCGAATGGCATTACTTTGAATTCATAGAGGCCATCAGGTGTAATAAAAGCCGTCTTTTCTCTGTCAGCTTCGTCAACCTCGATTTGCCAGTAGCCTGTCTGCATGTCCATGGTTGAGAAGTATGTAGCTCCTTTCAAGCAGTCTAAGGCGTCGTCGATGCGCGGCAGTGGGTAGACATCTTTCTTTGTGATTTTGTTCAGCCGCCGATAGTCGACACAGAATCGCCACGTACCATCCTTCTTCTATACGAGGACCACCGGAGATGACCAAGGACTCTCCGAAGGTTGAATAATGTCATTATGCAACATCTTCTCCACTTCCTCTCGAATTATTCGCCTTTCGACTGGTGACAATCGGTACGAGCGCTGGCTAATGGGCGGATGATCCCCAGTATTGATACGATGCTTTATCGTGGGCCGTTTCGTCTGACCTTTTTTTTTGCTGGGGTGTGAATACACCAGAGAATTGGCGTAGTATAGCTAACACCCGGTGGTGTTGTTCCTTGGTCAGGCCGGACCCTATTGGCAGTTCCATAGTTGTTTCCTCCAGCGTGTTGTCGGTACTAGTAACAGAGCATGGATCTTCGTTAATGACGTTGAGCTCGCCCTCCTGGACTGGTTCAGCTGTCCCTATGCACATTCCCTTGGGGATAATTTGTGACTGCTCGTGACAGTTGGTGATCCAAATGTCTCCTCGACCACCGATAATGCTTATGATAGCCGCTGGTATGTAGATTTCTTTCGTGAGCCTAATAAACTTTCTACTATCGACAAGCACTTCAAGGTTGCGGTCGTCCGTGTTTTTGACTGGGACTCTTCTCATTGCGAACGGCGGGATTGTCACGTTGTCAACGGCGAATAACTTCCCAGAAGATTCTGTGTTACGTGTACCCGTCGCAACGACTTCTTCAATTTGCAGCTCAGACGTTCCACAGTCAATGACAGCTTGGGATGCCTTAAGGAAGTCCCATCCAAGGATGACATTATGACTACATTCTGTTAAAATGACAAATTCAACTGGCTGGGTCCTGTTGTTGATGGTTATTCTCGCGACACAAGCTCCAGCTGGCTGGACGTACTTTCCATTTGCGACCTTTAGCACAGTTGCCCCCGTATCACGGAACATTGTCTTCTTTAGTGTGCGACGATAATTGTCCGACAATACGGAGAAAGAAGCTCCTGAATCAACCAGCGCCCGGACAGGTTGGCCGTCGATTATAACGTTGATGAGATTTCCCGACATCTTAGTGACTGTCATCCATGGAGGATTTTCATCTGCGGCGGCCTCACCTCCGTAGATGGTCGCCTTGCTTAGTTTTCCTGCGTGCGGCGGCTAGGGGAGCGGCTGGTAGCTCTGTCCGGCGACGATGAACGGCAGCGGCGCGTCGGGGATCGACCTCGTCTAGGGTACGGCGATGGGCTTCTTCCCGTAGGTCGACCGAACTCGTCAGCGGGTGGCTGCCTGGGGTAGAACTGTTCGGATGGCGGACGTCTTGCGGCAAAATAATCGTCAAATACTCGTCTTCTCTCTCTGCAGTAGCGTATGACATGTCCAGGGCGCCCACAGTGGAAACATACTGGCGCGTTGTCTTCTGTCCTCCAGACGTCCGTTCGTCTGCGGGACGTCATAGGTGCCGGAGGATTTGGTTGTGGCCGTGTCGGCCGGTTCCTAGGCTGCCGTTTGGCAGCTGCAGCATACGTCATATCAGGGCGAGGCCATTCTTCACGTCGAGTGCGATTGGCTCGGCAGACAGGAGCTATTGTCTGAAATACCTCTTTTTCCGCCGCGTCGGCTCCTTCATGACCCACTGGGCTTACATCCATGGCCATGATCTGATGCTCACTCGGTTCAAGAGTCCCAGCTGCCATGAACTGTTGTAATTCTTCTCTCACAATTTGTCGTATGAGAGACGCAAAGTCGTGCTGGTCTTCCACAACTGCCATAGGGACTACGTTGGGAAGTCTGTCATACTTCTTTCGCCCAACCCTCCTTTGTTGCATCTCCTCAATCCGCTGGCACCACTTGATGAACTCTTCCGTCGTAGCGACGTCTTTTATCAGAAGAGCTTGGTACATGTCTTCTGCAATACCTTTCATTAGGTGCGTGATTTTGTCGGCTTCAGTCATATTCGGGTTGACTACGTTGCATAGGGCCAAAACATCCTGTATGTAAGATTGCGTCGGCTCCCCATGTCGTTGGGCCCGGTTCTTCAGTTGTTCTTCCGCCGAGCGGATTTGTCGCTGGTGGTCCCCAAACGTTTTCTTAAGTTCCGTCTGGAACATTTCCAGTTATTCAGTTTTTCTTCGTTGTTCTCGAACCACTGCTGGGCGGTTCCGTCCAGATAGAAATAAACATTTGCCAAGCACATGGTATGATCCCACCTGTTGTACTTGGCGACTCGGTCGAACCCTTTTAGCCATTTGTTAGGATCCTGTCCAGCGTCTCCAGAGAACACCGATGGGTGTCGAATGTGCAGCTGGCTTGCCGCCATGGGTTTCCTAATGACGCGGACTTTCGGAAGGACGTACTGAGTATATCCTTTGTAGTCCGGTTCCAGTCCGTGTAGGCGGCGACTTTTACGTTGCCTAATCGGAGCCACGACGATGCAGCTGTTGCACAGGGTACCCGGCGTCTCCACCAAACTATGTCGCGTTGGAACCGGGGCAGGATGTGAATTCGAAGGTTACTTGTCAATGAACACAGCACTTAAACTGAGAACAGGTTTATTGAGAACTCAACATACACGCAGCACTGACTGCCTCTTGGGCAGAATGCTCTTCTATTTATACACAGATAGAACGTACTAGAGATTACAAGAGTAGTTAACAAGTGAAATGTGTAGAAGTTACAAGTGACCTTAGGAAACATGTAGAATCTTCTGGAATAATAAAACAGAATTAAATAATTTTTGTCAGTGGGCGGGATTGAACCGGCGACCTTCGGTACCGCAATTCGTGACGCTACCCGCTGCGCCATGCTGGCAGACGGTACACTGGCGTTCATGCCTCAAGCGGCAACCATCAGGGGGCGGCAAAATCAAAGAACAGCTCAGTTCCGCCCCGGGCGGCAAATTTATGTTTGAAGGGGCAGCAATCTCAAGTTTTTTCCCCGACTCGGAAAATTTGTAGATCCGCCACTGGTTAGGTCAAAATGCGGCCTCGACCAGAAGAAAAATTTCTCCAAATCTAAATTCGATGATGGATTCTTCAGTAACTCGAAGACAGAAATCAAACGTAAAGAATATATTTTTTATTGATTAGTACTTTTGATACTGTTCCCATTATATGATACTCCATATAGTTTTCCAAATCGTTCGGTAACTATATCAATAAAAAAAAATTGATGCATTTACAACGAACAGGGTCGTAATTTATTTACTGGTAATAATTTAAGTTTATCATAGCACAAAATATTGACGTACATAGCTTATTAAACATAATAAAATATTAAGCACAAACTTTCCTCAAAATGTTCTTCAGAAAAATATATTGAGGGTGTTGTAGACACATAAGCCGGATCGCGTCGTACAAGCATTAATCACTTTTTCCAACTACTTCGTTGCGTGGAACGGAAACAAACAATTTGTTTGGTGCATTAAAGGTCGTGTTTACACACAGAGGCACCACACACCATTTGTAAACTCTAGAACTCATTTTATTTATAAAATAAGCATACCGCCTATATGTTTACAATGGCACGAGCCAACAACTGACGTCACAAGAGACCAACTGACAGCTGGGAGCGTTTTGGCGCCAATATTAAAATCATCGCATAAAATGAAAAATTTTGCTATTTTCCGTTCGTTATTTCAAGAAATAATATTTTTTTTGTTTATAGTAGATGACCAGCTACAATACTGACTACTTTCCCAAAATTAGTCAAATACCCCATTAAGCTTACGATGTATGGTAACAAAATAACTATTTTTACTCTAGTGTAGGCCTCATTTCAACCTAACAACAAGTGGTAGTAAAAAAACTGAAATATCCATTCTGCATGTAATTCATTGTAGCTTTTGCAGAATTAATTTTTAGTCCAGGCCGCATATCAACCCAATCCCAGTATATCCCAAAAACTAAGCAAGAAATGGAAAAATTTTATTCTTTATTTTCGATTTGTCTCGTCGTGTTACATAAGAATCGATCATTAAATTTGACTTTTGCGAAATTTTTTCTTCTCCATTTCAACTCAAAAGACACCTCACTTTTGATACAATATATCTCGAGAACTAGGTGAGATATCTAAAATGTTTATTCTTTATTTTTAATTTGTCTCATCTTTTTAAATAAGAATCCATCATCAAATTTGACTTTGACCAATTTTTTTCTTCTGAATTTCAACCAAAACCATTTCACATTTGAGACAGAATATCTCAAAAACTAAGCAGGATACCAAAAAATTTTATTCTTCATTTTTTTATTTGTCTCATCGAGTTACTTAATAATCCATCAGCAGATTGCGGAGTTACGTTTATCCTAGTCCCCTTGAGGTTTTTGTATATATTCCCCGTGTCTCTATGGAAGCAGCCATGCCCCCCCCCCCACTCCTCCTCCGTCCTGCTTCACTTCAATGCGTGGTGAAGGTCTCTTGGGTCGTCTCCATATATTTCCTTCCTTCATGCCACAGACCAGGTTCTGTTCGTCTCTGATCAACCACTCCCCGATCAGTTTCACCGAAGATATGTGGTCATAGGATCAGAGAAATTACGTTCTGCCCTCACTTAGTGATAGTAATGAGCAGGAATCAGTGATACAAGTGAAACATGTAGTTGAAAGAATGGAGTGACTTTAATAAGATCAATGAATCTGAGTACTTGAATATACACGTTAAAATAACTGAAAATACTGCATAGAAATAGCTCTCATGAATAAAACTTCTTACTAATAAAATCCTGTCACTCGGAATATTCATTCTAAGCCAGCAGAAGGGTATAAATTCATCAGCCTTTACATAATGAATTCTTCAGGCCGTCTGGCGACATGTTCCATTCTGACACTCGGCGAAGAGACTGCCCCAAGCTACAGCTTCACACTGCGCTCTCCGGCGTAGAAAAGTGGTGGGAGAAGTCACGTAAAATTAGTTCTATTCGCTTAAAGCATCTTACTAAAGGCTTTTTGAATTACATGGTGGGCAGCTCACTTCCCACGGGAAGAGTCTCTGCCTAACCTTGAGCTCTGCTGCGTTGGGTGGAATTGAGTTATATGGCTGTAGCTTGAGAAAAACGATACCGAGTAAAAATTACAATATTCTATAGTTAAAATCCTTCAATATACACAGACGGAAAAAAAAATCCCAACACCAAGAAAGACTTGTGTTAGATAAACGAAATTTGGTAGGCGTGTTTATACATCTGAAAGATGACATCGATTCAAATTTCGCGCTTCGCGCATAAGTGTGGCGCTAGTAGCGCTACTCAGAGCTTGCAAATCAGGTTTGCTTTAAATACGCGCTGTAAAGTTTGTGAACGTTATTTACCGCTGAGATTTGACATAGTGAGTTGATGTTAGCCAAGAATGCCTTTAAGAAGACGAAGAAGCCATTATCAACAGCTCACCGAGTTTGAACGAGGTCGTGTAATAGGGCTACGAGAAGGTGGATTTTCTTTTCGCGATATTGCAGAAAGACTTGGCCGGAATGTATCCACTGTGCATGATTGTTGGGTGCAGTGGTCAAGGGATGGTACTGCCTCAAGAAGACCGGGTTCCGGGAGGCCACGTGGCACTACTGAGAGGGAAGACCGCCGTATTCGGCGTACAGCTGTGGCGCATCGTACTGCGTCTGCGGCAGAAATTCGAGCTGCAGTTGGTACCACAGTGACACAACGAACTGTTAGAAATCGGTTACTTCAAGGACAGCTCCGAGCCAGGCGCCCTGTAGCGTGCATTCCACTGACTACAAGCCATCGCCGTTTGCGACTCCAGTGGTGTCAAGCCAGAGCTCATTGGAGGACGGAGTGGAGATCTGTTGTGTTTTCTGATGAAAGCAGGTTCTGCCTTGGTGCCAGTGATGGCCGAGTGTTGGTCAGAAGGAGGCCAGGGGAACGCCTGCAACCAAACTGTCTGCGGCCTAGACACACTGGACCTACACCTGGAGTCATGGTCTGGGGAGCAATTTCCTATGACAGCAGGAGCACTCTTGTGGTTATACCAAACACACTGACTGCAAATTTGTACGTCAGTCTGGTAATTCAACCTGTAGTGCTGCCATTCATGAACAGCATTCAAGGGGGAGTTTTTCAACAGGATAACGCTCGCCCTCATACCGCTGTTGTCTCGCAACGTGCTCTACAGAGTGTCGACATGTTACCTTGGCCTGCGAGATCACCAGATCTGTCTCCAATTGAACACGTATGGGATATCATTGGACGACAACTCCAGCATCATCCACAGCCAGCACTGACCGTCCCAGTATTGACAGCACAAGTACAACAAGCATGGAACTCCATACCACAAAGTGACATTCGAAACCTGTATGACACAATGCATTCACGTTTGCAGGCTTGCATTCAAAATTCTGGAGGTTACACCGGCTATTAATTTAACAGTATTTCACATTTGAAATGCATTTTCTTGAGCTTAAATTAACCTGTGATCTTGAAAATTTAATCAATTAAACATGTTAACTTGACAAATGCATTGTCCAAAATTCATTACTCTACAATAATTTTTTCTTGGTGTTGGGATTTTTTTTTTCCGTCTGTGTACTACAAGGTGCCAGAACTCAACCACTCAAATACTGCGTGTTCTTTCACTTGGTTTCAGTAACTTTACATCATCAAATGTACATAATGATATTACAGTAAAAAAAAGAAGAATGTCAGTCTAAAATAGCTTTGTTCCATCAGAACATTAGGGGTATCTCAAGCAAACTTGATGAGTTCGTAATATCTATAGAAGAAACCCAAAAATCATTGAATCTTAGCATAAATATCGTATGTCTGACAGAACATCATCTAAAGAATTCTGAAATATGTTTCCTCCCTTTTATTGGATATAGATTAGCTTCATGTTATTTATTGCAGGTCAGAGATGAGAATGGGTGGTGCAGCAATATATGTAAGAGAAAATACTGAGACAAAATCGTTAGATGTAAGTAAATACTGTATAGAACAAGATTTTGAATGCTATGCAATACAGTTAGAATTAGAAAACAAATATCTTATAGTGCTGACAGTTTATAGGGCTCCCACAGGAGACTTCAGTAAATTTTGTAATAAACTTGAAGCGGTTCTAATAAATTTATCATGAACTAAAATGGAAATTATCCTCTGTGGACACTTCAACATAAATTTTGCTGTAGAATGTAACCAGACAGATTATCTTCTAGGAGTGCTTAGATCATTCAATCTCTATCAAACTGTAAATTTCCCAACTAGAACACAAAAAAATAGTAGAACCATCATTGACAACATTTTTGTAGAGCACAATAAATTAGAAATACATGGAACAACTCCAATGGAAAATGGTTTGTCAGACAATAATACTCAAATAATTACTTTGGATGTTGCGGGAAATGAAAATAACAAAAAGAAAGGATTTGTCAGAGTTAGGCCATTAAGGAACAATTCGATAAAAACATTAAATGATGAACTTCTCAATGAGGACTGGAGCACTGTTTATAAATTAAAAGGAGTAAACAATAAATTCAATTACTTTCACCAAAGGTTTTTGGAAATTTACGAAAGGTGTCTCCCTACAAAACTAGCTCCAATTGGTCAAAAACGAGTAAACAAAAATTGGGTTACAGCTGGTATTAAAACATCTTGCAGACATAAAAGGGAATTAGATGTAAAAGTTAGGAATACTGATAATATGCTTCTCAAACAACATTACAAAACTTACTGTAGAATTTTAACCAAAGTAATAAAAGAATCTAAACGTTTGGCCATAAACGATGAGATTAGTAGTTCAGATAATAAGATAAAAAGTGTCTGGAACATTATTAAAAGAGAAACAACTATATCATCCCCTGAACATAAACCTATATCTATAAGCGTTAATGATAAACTTGTAAATGACCTCTCTTATGTAGGAAGTGCTTTCAATAACAACTTCTTAACAGTTGCTGAAAAAATAAAAATAAAATATATTGGGAATATGGATGCAATAGCAATACTTAAATCCTTGTCACCAAAAACAGCACCTATGTCTCTATTTCCCACCAGTCAAAATGAAATTGAAAAAATTATTAAATCCCTCAAAAATAAAAAGTCATTTGGTTATGATGAGGTTTCAACCCATGTAGTGAAATAATGTAACACCAGCATTAGTAGCGTTAGTAGTCATATTTGTAATAGTTCTTTTGAAGAAGGTATCTTCCCAGACTCACTCAAGAAGGCAATAATCAAACCGCTTTATAGAAAGGGTGATACCTCAAAAATTGAGAATTACAGACCCATTTCACTTCTACCAGCATTTTCAAAAATCTTACAGAAGGGTGTATGCACATCTACAAAAGAATGACCTACTCAGTAAAGTACAGTTTGGTTTTAGACAAGGCGTTTCAACAGATTCAGCAATTTTTGTTTTTGTAAACAACATACTGGAATCAATGCATAAAAAATTAAATTCCCTAGGTATATTCTGTGATCTGGCTAAGGCTTTTGACTGTGTTGATCATGAGATTCTACTAGGTAAATTAGACCACTATGGAGTTAGTGGTAAGCCAGGACCTTGGTTTAAATCTTACCTGGAAAATAAAAAGCAATGTGTATCACTGAAAGAGGCTAATACAGGAAATCTTATAAACTCAGAATGGGGTATAGTTAAATGTGGTGTGCCTCAGGGCTCAATTCTTGGCTCTCTTCTGTTCTTAACACTAGAGAGCACGCGCCCCTAAGTACTCCTTGAGCGCACGCGCGGGCTACAGGCGTAGCCCATTTTGTAGGATAATTAATTTTCGGAATCAGACAAAAAATATATAAAACCGAGTAAATAATTACTAAATATTTTTATTTTTATCATATTGATTCATAAAATTAACAAAATTTTGTTTCTTAATTATAATTTGAAACATAAACGTAAACTTCTTAAAAATCAAATATTTTTGAAAGGATTGAAATCTTTTAGTCTTATTTTTATTTAGGAACGTAATATTTATTATGAAATGGGTTTGCAGTGTAGTTATTGAACCAATTATCAAAGTGATTGATAATAATTCATTCTGTTGGCATACATTCAGGACAGACGACAGCCTGAAGTTCGCTACAAATGCGCCTCATACATTTGCTGCATTGCTTGCTCGTCCT
>JARYHS010006594.1:0-156000 GCA_031002005.1 Vandiemenella viatica
ACCCAACCAAGTTATTTTTGAGTTATTCTATTGTTACAATAGGTTTTCATTCTTTCCGAGAAAGCTTGTTTGCGTTCTTCCGACCTCTTTGATCTGTATTGTTTTTGTTTTGGTTGTTCAGTTATAACTTCCCATTTGTCTACTTTGTGTCTGAAGGTGTCTCTTTCTAAGATGTCTGTTGCTACTATGTTTGCACTTTTAAGATCCTTCCGAATTTCATTCAGCCAAGGTGTTGGATTTTTAAGTGAAGTTACATAACCGATTATCTTTTTTGTCAATCGATTTTCTGGTAACCTCTTAAGGAGACCAAAGATTTTCATTCACCTTTTCTTGATGTCAATTTCGATGTTTGAAAATTTTCTGTTGTTTTGATTGATTGTAGTCTGTAACTATCTTTAGTGAGTCTTGCTCCTAGAATTTTTGTAATGATTCTTCTCTCTACGTTTTTTTTTTATTTCTTCAAGATCATGTTTTCTGTTAAGAGTTAACTTTTCACTTGCAGAGAGGACTGTTGGTTTTATGACTTTTTTTTTTGCTGTCATCAGTCTTTTGACTGGTTTGATGCAATCCTCCATCCCTTCCTATCCTGCGCTAATCTTTTCATCTCAACAGACCCCTTACAACCTACATCCTCGATTATCTGATTCATATATTCCAATCTCTGATTTTTTTTTTACAGTTCTTACCCTCAACTGTTCCTTCCACTACCAAATTAATCAATCCTACATTTCTCAAACTATGACCAACCAACCTGTCTCTTATTTCAGTAAGCCTCTTCCACAAGCTTCTTTTCTCAAGAATCATTTCCAAAACTCGTTTACTTCGTACTTAATTGTCCACTTAATAATTTTCAGCATCCTTCTGAACCACCACATTGCAAATGCTTCAATTTTCTTTCTTTCTAGTATTCCTAAAGTCCACGCTTCGCAACCACAAAGTACTGTGCTCCTTACATACAGTTGTAAAAAGTACTTTCTAAGTCCTAGATCTTTTTACTATTGCTATTCTGCTTTTAACATCATTCCTGCTTCGGCCATCAGTTTTAATTTTACTTCCCAAGTAGCAGAATTCACTTGTGTCTTCTATCACATATGAACCTATTTTTATATTTAACCTACTATTACTGGTATCTTTTGTGTTATATTTCATCACTTTTGTCTTGCTTTGGTTTACATTTAGTCCAATCTCTTCCTTCATGAACTTCTCAGGAACTTCTCAATATCCTCAATCTGTTCTGCTGTTAGGATAATGTCATCAGTAGATCGTAGCATACTCATTTTTTCTCCTTGAACACCTATGCCACATACAAACGTTTCTTTCACTTCTTTTAATGCTTCCTCTACATACAAGTTAATATTAATGGGGTTAGACTACTGCGTTGTCTCACATCCTTTTTAACTGATGCATGCCTCTCATGATTCTCTACTTTAATTATAGCTACTTGGTTCTTATATAGATTATAAAACATTCTTCTATCTCGATATTTTAGACTTGACTTTTTTTAAAATTTATTATTAATTTACTATTACTATTAATATTTAAATATGTTGCATTTACCAATTATAAGTATCTTGAATAACTGTTTAATATTGTAACTTGATTGGCAATATTGTTGGGATCCACAGGCTGTAATTGGTTTAGTAAACGGGGTAGCACAGTGTTGGTATATTTAAGCAGAAATATTTGTTCCTTGATTGGGCGCCTGCATTGTATGTAGCATGGCAGGGAACGGGACAGTGTATGTTGCGCCACGTGGAGAAGGATGTATGGCGCGAATTCATGCTCTCTGTACAAAAGCTAAAATAGTTTGTGAAATGATTTGAAACTCGTTTTCATGTAACACAAGTGTTTTACCAGTAAAAGTTGCTTCAAGGAACGGTATTCATTAAATTTAGTGGTATTTCGATAAGAGCAGTGAGTTTTTCCGTTTCTAGTTTCTTTGGCGGCTTTATACCAGAAAATCGTAATTAAAACTTTCGGAGCTAACAGCTTGCATGTGTTGAGAGAGGAGTATTGGGCCGTTCTCGTCTAAATAACACGCCGTCATCCACTAACAGACGGTTAGCACACAATTGGCTGACCATGCCAAGATTGCTCACATGTTTTGGAATAAAAGCAGTGTATCACAGAAAACACACTAATTCTTTTGACCCACATTTTCAGTCTCTGAAATATGATTTACTCTTTGCTATTTTGGTAATATTTTTTTCTGCGCCTTCCTTTTCCTTATTATATAATTTAAATATATCTACGACATTTATTTTATTTTCATTGTGAGATCTAATTTTGAGTTCTAATCGGTTACTTTCCCAACGACAGTCTCTTTCTCCGGGATATAGCAACAACAGCCTTGTTACTATTCTAAAAATGTGAATCATTTCATTTTCTCATTCTAAATTCTATTTGCTACATTATTAGTAAAATAATTATAATTGTATAAGTAAGAACAAAATTGTGGACAATTTTCCATATGCCTGTATGGACTTTGCTGTTTCATACTGGAAAAAAGGATGATTTGAAATGTTTCTGATGATTCACCTATAGTCGATGTCTGGCATGAAATAATTTTTTTTATGTTCATGAAATAATTTTTTTATGTGTAGCTCCTCCTTTTTGTTTTGTTTTTGCGATGGGGAGAAGGGTTATCAGTGCGTTACTGAAACAGGCGTGGTGACTAAGCTTCACATCCTTATAAGTTCATAACTATTACGACTCATTCCTCATTGAAAAATTTCTGATTTAAAAAAATCTATTTTGCTGAAGACATGTAATCAAAAAAATTGTTGTAAATTAGAAGTCACAAGGAAAAAAGATTATTATGTAACTAGATTATATTAATAGGAAATCCTGGTTGAAATAATAATTAATATCATTGCATTAGAACGTAGATCGGTTTTAAAATCCAAATCTGCACGAACATAGTTTCATAACTCTGGAAGCAATTACAACTTGCTAAATATCAAAACCATATTTGAGGAAAAAATCGACAACATGATTCCTCTGCAGAGTTACATTCTTCACCTACCTCGCACACGATAAAAATCAAGGATACCTGCCTACATGGAAACAGCCAAGCTTAGAAATAACAACTTCAACTTGTATGAAGGGTGGAGAAATGGGTGGGAAGCCAACAGCCCACGAAATTGTGGGCTTGTAAAAGATCAGGCGACCTGTGTTCCAGGGTTTGACTTGCCTAGGCACCTTTGGTGTAAAATGAATATATTTCGCACAGGACATGGAGTGTATAATACAACTACACATAAGTAGGGTCGCGGTGAAGATGTGCTGTATGACTGTGGTGGTATCCAAACCGCTGCCACATTGTGATGAATTGTCCAGCCTATACTGTTCATTATAGACGAAAGGAACGGTAAGGAATTTGGCCATCGCTAGCTAAACGAACCATTTTCCAGGAGTGAATTTGGAAAATCGTAAAAGAAAATCCAAATATTCATGGCTGGACGGGTTAAAGAACCCTCGTCTTCCAGACTATAGCCAATCAATATGGATACCATAACACGCTAGAAATCAAACTTCATTAAAATATCAAAAATGATACATTGTTGTAGAAAATGATGATTAACATCTCGGTACCACTGACAGTTGCTGTTCACGCAGAGGACTGAAACATCTGGCAGTCCTTAAATGGATTGCGAACAGGAGTGAGCAGGTCCAAGGAAAACTTTGTGAGATGACTGATGCTACCATTATTAAGTGCGAATGTGGTGAAGGCCAAACTATGAATCATATGCTCGTGTGCCCTATGTGCCCATAATCCTACAACAACGGTGATATGTTCCGAGCAACACACAATGCGATTGAGGTTGCGAAGTACTGGGCTAAGTGTGTTTACGGTTGTTGATTTACAAAATGTATTTAACTGTGTGTTTTGATATTTGTGATTTGAGGATTTGAGAATAATGATACATCTTATTACAGAACGAGAATAATTATAATTTTGATACGATTTTTTTTTTATAACACTAGGATTTTTTTCCATTTTTTCAAATTCTACAAACGAAATAATCGGTTTATGCTAACTGAAACTCAAAATATGGAATCATGATTCTGATCTCTCGAAGAATATAGCGAATACTGCACCGAGCGTGATTACCTACAACTAATGCAACTAGCAAGTTGGAAACAAAACAAGCTAAAGTTTGCATGTTCTATTACTTTGCCACATAAAAAATTTATTGAAAGTGCGTCGCATCCAAATGGTTGTGATAGGTATTACTTACAAAACAATTTTGGTTACAACTAAGTGATTGTACTATCCGAGTCAACTAAAACTATATCATGCAATTAATTTGTTGCACCAAACATCTGCAGTCTCTACTACCACATCCGTGTCTGTGAAGGCCACTAGACTACGAAATCATCACTGCGCTAAGTTCATCTTGCACTTGGCCAGTCTTCTAATAGTTTTACACATCAAGTAATCATCCATCTCATTTTTTGCGTCATTATATTAATAAAAAAAAGGAATAAATTGTCCAGAAAGAAGCAGAAAACATCTATATAGGACGTCCACCTCCCCCTTGATGAGATCTGCTGCGACCTCTCTCCCTTCATCGTGAAATTGACCTCGTAATTCTGAAGACTTTTTTTTTCTAGATAAAAAAAGCTCTACTGCTGTTTGAAGGGCGCCTACATGACATGATAAATTTGACGTGATATTTTTATCGATCCCCTCTGTACAAAATTAGATTTGATGAGATTTTGCCGGAGTCCTTTTCAATGTGATAAGCTCACGTAATTAATGGAAGTCCTCATATTTATAATTTTTGCAGTACAAAACAAAAGTATCTGATATATAATTCTATAAACCATCTTTCCAAAGGATATCTTGAAAGCATAGGATGTAACTTAAAATTTGCAGTATGCCTGACGACTCTACTCAACCTGTGACGGAGCAAGAAATCATAATCTGCTTGTAATCTTAACAGGTAGGCGCCAACGTTCATGCTAGATCACAGATGAACACAGTTTCGTCCTTCATGAACTCAAAAGATATCCACCAAAGATCACATTATATTACAGATGCCCTCCCCACTCTTCGGATTCTAACTTGCCAGTTACTACTTAAGGAAATGTCTGGATGCAAACTCACTACGATGGAAGAAGCAGCCAAACTTTTTTCCGCCAACAAAACTTCATCATAATAAATTTAGCATTCCCTGATAACAGAATTTCGATTATTCTCTTTAGATTTCGATTAAAGTTTTGGGCTTTAAGTTTCGCTTTATCTACCGTAGTGGGTGAGGCGTCGCAGTCGGGAACATGGGTGTTTCAAGTACCCGTCAGGCAATCCCGATTTCGTTTTTACAAGGTTTCCCGAAATCACTCCAAGTGAATGCCGGGATGCTTCCTTCTAAAAGGCCAGCGCTGAAATCCTTCCCGTTCCTTTCCCCCAGTTCTTTCCCGCCTCTAATAACCTAATCGTCGACGAGGCGTAAAGTCATAAATAAGCCCCGGATTCTTAGGTTCGAACCTATTTTTTTCCCAACCTAATATCCTCGAAATTTTAACTTTCTCTTACGTCTACTGTATAAACTAATAATATTCATAAATTTAATAGGACCTAAAAAAACCTAATTTTTATGTTATGACCTAAAATGACCTAATTCGGTTATTAGAACCTAAAATGACCTAATTCGATGTACTGATCCAGTTCGACTGTAATTTTGTTACTTAAACAAATGTCCAACCGGATTAGATCAGGGCTACGGTCCGTGGAAGACGCCATGGGTGCGAACCCAACCATCAGCTGTTCTGACATGGTATTCCATGGTTTTCCTTTTTCCCTCCAGGCAAATGCCGGAACAGTGCCTTATGGACAGGTTACGGGTAGCTGCTTCCTTTTTCCCCCTTCCTTCTCAAATATTTCGTTTTCTTCTTCTACATCGATCCAAGTTAATGTTACATGGCGATCCGGCCAGTCACCATCACCAACTGTATCTATTATTACGTGAATCCTAAGATCCAAGACACTGCAAATGTTAGCAGTATGGGAATGATCCCTAACCTTAGTCCGAGGGGTAAAAGCCGAACTTGGAGGGTAAACGAACTATGTTTACGTGTAAATCGGAAGAATTAATTTTAAAATTGGAATAACTATTCACCACAGTATTAAATGATGTGTTTTAACCTAATTGTTGACAGTAACATTGAGAAAAGCTGTAACAATACGGTGTGGCAACTTCACATTATTAAAAAGGTTTACATTCAGTAGAAACAAATCGACGAAGCAAGTTTTAAACGTAGCACGTTAAACATTAACAATCTCAGGAACACAAACCCTTTCTGAGGAATTTAACAGTTGTATACCGTTATCGTTCAGTGGTAACACGGAAATTAAAATATTGTGTAGGCCTACATAAGTTTAGTTCCTTAATTAAAAGCAATAATGCCTAAAAAGAAATCCTCAAGAAGTAGTCACCTGGGAGAGTGGTTAGGAACGAATAAGAACTTTCTAAAGATGAGAGAAAATTATATATTGTTAAGCATGTGTGAAACCAGTAAGTTTAATTTGTTTTATATACATATATCTGTTAAAAGCAGAATAGCACTAGCAAAAAGAGCCTTCATGAAAAAGAGAAACCTTTTACTTTCAAATATTGATCTAGAATTAGAAAGAACTTCTTAAAACTCTATGTGTGGAGCACAGCACTTACGGTAGCGAAACATGGACTTTAGGAATACCGGAAAGAAAGAAACTTGAAGCATTTGAAATGTGGTGCTACAGAAGAATGCTGAAAATTAGGTGGACAGACAAAGTAAGAAATGAACGAGTTTTGGAAATGATGGGTGAGAAAAGAAGTTTATGGAAGAAGCTTACAGGAAGAAGAGACAGGCTGGTAGGTCATATTTTGAGACATCCTGGATTGGTTAATTTGTTAGTGGAGGGAACAGTTGAAGGTAAGAACTGTAGAGGTAGACAGAGATTAGAATATATGAAGCAGATAATTGAGGACGTGGGTTGTAACGGGTATGTAGAAATGAAGAGGTTAGCACAGGATAGGAAAGGATGGAGATTGCATCAAACCAGTCTAAAGACTGACGACAGCAAAAAAAAAAAAAAAAAAAATCTTTTATAATTTTAAAAAATAAATTAGATTTTATTTGTTTTCATTTCTAAAGTAACGTAAAGTGACAGAGTCTAGACTGCTGGATGAAATTTCATAATATTAACTGGCTATTATCCGGGGTGTTATATTCAGGTGGACTATTTTTATTTTCGCCTTCCATATAAGTGACTGCAGAAAAATGATCCCACGTACTACAGAATCAGAATTCAGCAACTCATTTGGCAAATGTTACCAGGAGAAAACGCTTCCGAACAGAAGCAGAGTTTCATTACAAGTTCAAAACTGAGAGCAGAAGATTCGTTTCACCTGCGTCTGTGTGAAGTTCTCACTGCCGCTAATATACCAGTTTCAACAGTCCAGAATGCAGTCCTGAAAACCATTTTGGAAGAATTTTGCAACAGAAAAATATGAGATGAATTCACTTTAAGAAAGAATTACTTGCCTCAGCTGCAAGTGAAAACCATTGAAGAACTAGTGGACATTGCCGACCACTTCATCTGGTTAAGTGTAGATGAGACGACAGATGCCTGCGGCAGATACATAGCGTTGTTGTGGGCAAGCTCGCATGTGAGGGACGTAGTATACCCCAAGTCATTATGTGCAGAGAACCTCAATGAATAACCAGTCTACTGTGGTAATTGCTGTAAGGGATGCATCAAAACTGTTGTGGCCAGGTCCAGAACACGAGGATAAATTGTCGTTGGTGACAGACAGTGCAGCTTATACGATAAAAGCAGGGGAGTGTTTGAAGGCATTCCATCTTCGAATGGTCCATGTCACCTGTCTAGCTCATGGGCTGCACGAGGTATCTGAAAAATATTCGGGAACAGTACCCTGTAGTTAAAGAGATAATTCCTTCAGTGAAGAAAATATTCCTGAAAGCGCCAAGTCGAGTAGTTACTTTCATCGATACCCCTCCTTCCTGAGCAAGTAGTGACACGATGTGGGACCTGCTCTCAGCCGCAGTATATTATGCAGAAAACTATGAGAGCATCACGGAGGTCATCGAATCATTAGATGAAAGCGAAGCTATTGCTATAGTAAATGCAAAGAAAGTGTTGCACTCAGTACCAGCTGTACAGAAGTTGAAATATATAAAGGCAAATTTTTACAACCCAGAATTTTCAATCAAGAATTTGGAAGGAGGGTACTCTACCATTGACGAAAGCACTTCAAATCACCCAAGAAGTGAGGGCCAAAGTGGCTCCTGGACCAAGTTGGGGTGTCTATAGCTCAGAAGCAGGAGTCTGTTTTAGCCCGCATGTCCAGATTTCAAGAGGATTGAATACATAGGCCGTGTCCACTGTGGTCTAAAGAAACAAGAATATTGCCTTGGAATCCTAAGGAAATCGCTGATACAAAGTTCACACCTCTGACCACATGTGACGTAAAGCGTAGTTTTTCCGCATTCAAGAGAATTTGAACGGAAAAAGAGGAGGATTTACTCCTGAAAATCTATCAAAATATTTCATTGTTCAGTGTCATATTAGAAGTTTTAAATGAGTTGTTTACCATACACAATATAGACGAAGTATTTTGAACATAATAGTGGTTTCTTTGGCATATCTTAATTTGATCGACCAATGACATGTTGGAAGTTTTTAAGGAGTACTTGACATTGTATTGTAAAGTCCATCAATATTTTTAACACTATGGCAGTATATATTGCATGTTTTAAATTTTATTTCCCTTAAAAACGTGTAAGTTCCTAAATCAGAATTTAAAAACCTAGTAAAAGCCTAAAACGTGAGTTGAATAAACCTAAATTTGGTTTTTTAGAACCTAAAAATCCGGGGCTTACTAATTAATCACCGCCCGTGGTGGGTGAGCGGTAACGCTATGGCCTCGGAGGAAGCGGATTTGAATCCCCGTCCGGCAATTCAGATTTGGGTTTTCCATGGTTTCACCAAATCACTCTAGGCGAATGCCGAGATGGTTCTTTCAAAAGGCGATAGCCGAATTCATTCCCGTTCCTTGCCCTCAGTCCCTTTCCTCCTATAGTGACAGCGACGACGTCAAGGCCTAAAGCAATAAGCAAAATAATAATAATAATATTCTTTAAAAAAAAATTACTATCTAAATTAGAATAGAAACAAAAGTTTACATTCTTTACCAAATATTACTCGAGCAACACCGATTTTTTAGTGCACATTTCAAAAGTTTACAAAGAAATTTCATCGGAGTAGGGGTGAACGGCGTCATCGGGTTCAGCTGGTTTGTATTCTATTGCTGAGGGTGTCAGAGATCGAACTGGAGTGTTGCATTGAGCGGACCAGGGCGATGAAATTGGAGAAGCTGCGTGTGGGTATGGATGGTGCGTCCTCATCAGTGAAAATTTATTCTGCAATTTATTCCGTACAGCTGCAGCGCTAAGAAGAGTAACGTTATTCAGAAACAGGAGTAAACTGAAAAAATCTGGATATTACTAGCTCCTTAAACGGCACTGTTAATAATTTTAATTTTGCTATTTGTTAGAATTGCTTTTTCTGCGTTTAAGGCCCGGGCACACAGAACGCGACAAGCGACAGCAGCAAGTGGTCGTTCTCTCGTCGCGGCGACACGCGATTCTGGTACGTCACACAGGACGCGACAAGTGATAGTGAGACCTTCTCTCGCGAAGAGATCTGAACTTCTCTATTTCTTTTGTAATAAGTTTTCTCGGGCTGTAAATTCTTATAAAACATGTCAAGTGATGAGGAGACTCTACTTCTTTTGTTTGCACTAAGCAGAAAGAAAAGGCGGGTTTGGGTTCATGACATCAATAAGAAGAATGATTGCCTTGATGAATACCACCGCCTTTGCCGGGAACTGGAGTCACATGAAGATAGAGTTTATATACATATTTTCGTAAGTCTCGAGAATGCTTCGAGAAAATACACACCGAATATGTTGGTGAGCTATTAACGTTCTGGCCTCGCATTCGGGTTGACGCCGATTCGAATTCCCGTCCGGGCATCCAGATTTGGGTTTTCCATGGTTTCCCCAAATCACTCCAGGTGAATGCCGGGATGATTCCTTCAAATTGGCCATCGCCGAATTCCTTCCCCTTCCTTGCGCAAGTCCCATCCCGCCTCTAATGACCTCGCTGTCGACGAAGCGTAAAGCCCATGCACAATAAAGAGAAATTATAAAATCTGTTAAAATCAATTACCTATATCGAAGTGCACCCCGAACTGGAGAAAAGCAATAGGTATAAGAGAAAGATTAGCCATTTCTATGAGGTAAGTTCTGTTCATTCAATATATATTCTTAAAAACAAAACAGAAGCAATGACGCTGCCCAAATCCCTGACCTCTAAGTGATTTACAATGTTATCACTTCCCCCCTTGGCGGTCAATATTAAGAAATACCCCTGAAACCATGTGTATCATCACAAAGTGAAATATTCACAATAAAAAATACAATTTATTTCACAATCGAAAGAAATAAAGATAGCTCAAATACAAGTACTAACTATTTTAAATAATTATAGTGTAAACAATCAAACAGAAAGTGAGAAACACAGAACGCGACAGGTGACCGACACGCGATATTGTGTCGCGGCGCGACGTCGCTATTGTTGTAATACACAGTTTTGAATTAGGGCGGTCACACACAAAGCGATCCGTCGCCGGGCCGCAGTCTTTGGGCCTTATTACACTAGGCGACTTGGCGGCGCAACCAGCCGCGGCACTGGTGTCTCTGTTGGCGACGCAACCAGGATTCTGGTGGCGCAGCCAGCCAGCCACTCGCACAACCGAGCAGTCTCTTTGCTGTTATCCTCGCATTGTACGCGAATTGTGTAGTTGAATATGTCCAGTGAACTATAGAATGTCACTGTGGAAATGACGGGAAGTGAAAGTGTAGAGCAGACAAAGGGGTAAAACAACAAGAATTTCCCATTTTCGTATCTTTCCCGGTAATATCAACCTTTACTAAGTACAATGATTAAATTAAAGACGATTTAGACATTCTTAAGTAATTAAAAAACTTGTCGTCTGAATACAGTTCATCAAAAAGAGTATAGATTCTCTTAGCAATAGAATATGATGTGCCTTCCTTTTTCATTTTAATTATTTTTAATTAATTTAATTGCGATGGAGCTAACACTCCGGTAGCAATTTCCCTAGTCATCTAATTTCCCCTTTATGTATATATTTAAATTTTCTTTTATAGCTGGAATGTTAAATTCCTCCCCCATTTACTTTTCCGATTTTTACATTTTAATTTTAAAATCCTTAGCTTTATATATATTATATATATATATATATATATATATATATATATATATATATATATATATATTCATCACTACACTTGGTAATTTATTCCAATTCCTGACGCCCTTAACAACAAAAGAAAATTTTTTCCACTCCCTTATGCAAGAAATCGAGCCAAAGCTTGTGGTCATCTTCGCCTTTCTCCTTCCATGCACTATTCCTAATTCTTTTACCAATTTCCCTCCAAGTCCCATCACCTACATGTGCCCTGCACATTTACAGCACTCTCTTCACCCTCCTCCTTTCCTCCAATGAGTCCCAATCCAGCTTCTGTATAATATCATTTACTGACTGGGCCATGCTATAATTTCCACAAACAAATCTAGATGCTCTTCTTTGCACACCTTCCAACTCCTGTATTTGATCTCCAAAATATGGTCCCAAACTACAGCACCATATTCAACAAATGATCTGACAAAATTTTTGTAACTCAAGTCCTTAATTTCTCTGTTACATCCTCTCATCACCCTCTTCAGCAAATGAAGGATTTTGTAACCTTTTTCTACCACCTGCCCAATTGAGTTTATCAAACGTAATGCAAAGATTTTACACTTCATCAAGCAAATCTGACCCCACTCTGTAATCATAATTAACCTTTAGATCTATTTATCTGTGTATCTTATAAGCCGACTCTTCTTGGCATTTATCTTCATTCCATGCTGACCTACCCATTTAGATATTCTATCCAGATCATCCTGCAACTGTTCAGTCTTCACCTGTTTTTATCCTATTGTATACCATTGTACCATTTGAAAAATACCTAGATTCTGACCGTAACACAGTTATTCATTAGAATAATGAACAGCAACTCCCATATTTACTTCCACTTCTCTTGATAATGTATTTCGTACTCTAACCATTTGGTTTCTGACTTTTAAGAATTCCTGTGCCTAGCAAGTAACTTTTTCATCCAATTCAATACATTTCAGTTTATTTAAAACCATTTTATCGCTCACTCTGTCAAATGCCTTAAAAAGATCTAGTGCCACACTATCAACTTGGCCTCCCATTTCCAATTCATTTGAAATATCTTGCCTATAGCCCACTATCTGAGATTCAAATGAATATCCTTTTAAAGCCATGTTGTCGATCTGAAAACTAGTTTCTTTCTTCACAGACATTTCTGATATAGATGCATATCAATCTCTCGATCATTCTGCCTATCACTGATGTCAAACTAATTGGCCAGGAATTTTCACCATATTTTTAACCCTTCCTTTATGAACTGGTACTACTATCGGTCATTTCCAATCCTCTGGTAAGCAGCAAGTCTCCAAACTCATTTTAAACAAAATTTTAAGGTAAGGTACAATATCGTATCCCATAATCATTAATAAATCTGTAGTAATATTACCTACACCACTTTTAGCTTTCTGAGTTGCTTCGCAATTTCCTGAGAATTTATTTCAAATTTTGTAGGTTCGCCATTTATACTCTCCTCTGATTCATTCCCTCCCATCAGAGGATGACTGTCCCTAGTTGTCTCACCAAACCTGTCACTCAGTATCTCTGCAATTTTAAAATTGTAAAGTAGGAAGGAATATATGAACAGTAGTCTGAACCCGTGGTGGCGAGTCTGGCGGCGCCGCTTGGCGGCCTAGTGTAATAAGCTACGTAAGATACAATGCCCCGCCACGACTCTCGGCCACCAGTGGTTGCCGGTCTGGTGGCCGGGCCCGCAACCAGCCGGCCGCCAGTTTCTGGCGGCGCCACTGGCTGCCCTAGTGTAATAAGCTCCATAACACTCTATGCCCAGCGACGAGCAGAGCCACCAGTTGCCCGGCTGGTTGCGCCGCCAAGTCGCCTAGTGTAATAAGGCCCTTTGTCGCGGCGACGAGCGACACAGTTGTACAAAATTACAGAATTGTCGCCCGACACAGCGACATGGCCGATGAAGAAAACTTGATTTCCACCGCATCCGACGGCCACTACTTCAGGTGTACTGAGAGATGCATATGAAAAGATTTCCAGCTCATAAAAAAAAAAAAAAATCGCATTCAGAATTGTATTTTTCTTCTTATTTTCTCACTTTATGTTTATTTGTTAACACTGTAATTATTTAAAACAAATAATACCTGTATTTTAGCCTATCTTTTGATTGTGAAATACATTGTCAATAATAAATTGTATTATTTTTGTGAATATTTCACTTTGTGATGAAAATCCTGGTTTTAGGGGTATTTCTTAATATTGACCTCCACGCAAATGACACAGCTGCCTCCAAGCGGGAAGAGCTGGGAAGTGATAAGATTGAAAATTACTTAGAGGTCAGGGGCTTTGGCCAGGGCGCTAAGATTTTCGGATGCTAAGAGTTTCGAAGAAGGTGAAATGGTACCATATCCGAAATTACTGTCGGTACCTTGCCAAGCATCTTGTTAAGAAGCTCCTTTTTGTGGAAATTTCCGGTTAATAATATACCTAGCATTTTCATGATTAATATGTTTTCTAAAAAATGCAAATATTATTTCAAGAAATACAAATTTTGGAGATATTTTATTTGCAGGTGTAATTTATATTATAATGTAGGTATTAAGTGTACATTATGTATGTAATTTAAATGTAAATTTAGAATAATCGTTAATATTGCAATTTCATAAAGTTTTATTTAAGTGTACGTATACAGGGTATGAATTTTAAAGTGCCTACGATAATATATGTGTCATGATAACCTGCTTTCTTTACTGATCATTTTTTCTGCAACTTTTTTCCACAATTTCTGCTGAATATCACGTGAGTAGTGCCGCTTGTCTACCGTATACCACAACAGTGTTTACTGATTTAGGGCACTGATTAATTTCTCATTACGCATATAGATAGGTAAAATGAACAAAGACAGTGGTATACACGGAAAGGAACGTGGAGCATAGAATATGTAACGGCTGCTACAAGCGATTAATCCAACTCCGGTAGGACCCGTCGCTCGTCGCCGACTACAATGGGTTTCTCAAGATCGCTCGCAGTAGACGCCATTCAGTAACGTTCCGTGTGTTGGGATCAGTCGTACCAATACGCGCGACTACGCCAGACCTGTTAGTCGCTCAAATACGCTTGCAGTGGACGACCGGCCTCAAGATCGCTTGCGGTGGATGTCGTCCAGTAAAGTTCCGTGCGTTGAGATCAGTCGTACCAATACGCGCGACTACGCCAGACCTGTTAGTCGCTCAAATACGCTTGCAGTGGACGACCGGCCTTAAAGATGTCCCAGGTTTACTAATCCCTGGTGTATATTATATACCATGTGAATTTGGCCGCGGTTATATCGGACAAACGCTTCGGTGTACTGTGAGGCGATGTGTTGCACATGTAAGATATGTTCGTTTTGGGAAAGAAGAGAAATCTGCGATGGCAAAACACAGTGTGCAAGAAAGTCATCATCATCATCATCATCATCATCATCATCATCATCATCATCCTCAACAGTTTCCGGCCTCTGGCCGGGTCTGCAGTTATGCACAAGCCTCTCCATTTCCTTCTTTCTTCCCACCACCTCTCTGTCACCACTTTGTTCCAGTCCTCTCCTCTCTTCCTTACACCCTCCTCCACTCCTTTCAGCCATCCATATCTTGGTCTTCCTCTGGGTCGTTTACCTTGCATCTTAATTTCATGGATCTTTCTCGGGATTCTCTGAGCCCCCATTCTCTTGACATGCCCATACCATCCCAGTCTGGTCCTCTCTACCCTTTCCTGTAGGGGTTCCTCTTTCATGGTGCGTCTAATCACTTCATTCTTTATTCTGTCCATTTTAGTGACTCCCATTCTACCTCTTAAAAACTTCATTTCACTTGCTTGTACTCTGCTGATGTTCCGTTTTTTCATTGTCCACGTTTCAGCAGCATAAGTTAAGATAGGCACATAGTACGTATGATAGATTACTCTATTGCTTCTCTGTGGCACCTCTTTATTCCATATCAGGCTTCTAATGCTCCTTAGGAACGCCTCTGCTTGTCTTCCTCTTTCACTTATCTCGCCATCATTTCCTCCACATTCCTCTAATACACTCCGCAAGTACTTGAACCTGTTTACCTTCTTTAGTTGTTCCCCTACCATCACAATTCCTTGGGCTACTCAATTCTTTTTCCCGGTTGTTACATTAAATTTCAGGCCATATTCCTCCACACTGTCTGTCCATACATCCAACTGCCGCAGCACTTCCTCTTCTTCACCTCCCCAGATCATCAGATCATCCGCAAAAGCCATCACCTTCATGTTTTCCTCTCCCATCCTCGCTGCCACCTTCTGCATTATTTCATCCATGATTACAATGAAGAATAGTGGTGATAGGGCACTTCCTTGTTTTAGTCCATTCCTTTGTTCCAGCCAATCTGATCTTCCTTCCCCTATTTTCACATAGCTCACACTTCCTTGGTACAGTTCCGTCACTCTCTTGATGGTTTCTTTGGGAACTCCTCTCTTCTCCAAGGCCTTCCATACCTTACTCCTTTGTACACAATCATATGCTTTCTCGATATCGAGGAATACCAACAGTAGATCCTTTCCATACTCATAATGTTTTTCCTGCAGCTGTCTCTGGCAAATATCAAATCTACCGTCGATATATCTTATTTTAAAAAATTACAATTTTAGCCAGAGTCAAATATCTGTTATTTCAGAAGCTGTAGAAATCAGAACAACTAATTCATTAGTTAACAGGGACACTCAGTGCGGCCTGAAACCCGGCTATTAAAATTCTGAAACAGTTTGGTCTCGGTGACGAGCAGAAGAGTGGATGACGTCATCACGCTGTGTTCGGTTTTGTGCTCCACCGTTTCCGCGGCAGCGTGTAAAAAATCAGTTATTCATTGACATTTGGTTAAAAATGAGGGTTAAGACAGCCGCCTTTGAAACGTCCCACAAGTGTGACATCTAAACGTGGCTCGAAGCATGAGAAGAGTTTAGTTAAATAAAATTGTTATTAAAGAACGCTCATAACCTCGAAAAACAACTTTAGTCGTTATTAATTGGGCAGCGAAGGCGGAAAGCGCGACGTCACAGCGTGAAGGTCACAGTGACCAATGTAAGCGTTTTATTAGTTTAGATTAGTACAGATACCTGCAGAAAGACGGACATCGTCCGCACTACTTTTCCTAAATTTTGAAAAGCCTTTTAACCACATCGATCGCGATTACCTACTCACAGTAAAAGTACGTTTCCATTACAACAAATTTGTACCGCAACAAGTTGTGACACAAGTGCCAGCACATGGGCCACAAATTTGTTGAAAAGGAAACGGTCTGCAACATGTTGCGGCATAAGTGCAGGGGACAGAAATGTCCCAAGCGATTGCGGGACACAACATGTGCCGCAACTTGTGCCACAGCCGATGGAAACAGACTGCGACATGTCCCAGGGACAAAAGCCGTCGCGCGCATGCGCAGTACACCCCTTGTGGGGAGCGCGTGTTTTCTTGTCTGTGGGAATCTTACTTTATTTAAAGCTAGTGTAGTGTTTGTTTCAAGATGGAGTGATCGAAGAATAATGTAACAATACTTTTAGAACTACATTAACAGGAGACAGTTTTGTGGAACATAATTGATGCGAACTACAAGAAGTCGAACAACAGAAGTGACGCCATGCAACAAATTGCTGATATTCTGGAATGCAGTATTGAAGAAGTAGAAAACAAATAAAACAAATTCACTCCCTGAGTTCCCAATATTTAAGGGAAAAAAATAAAATTGAAAAGAGCAAGAAAAGCGGCGCTGGTGCTAAGGATGATTCCAAACTTAAATGGCAGTATTTCAAGTTAATGAGTTTTCTGTCAGTTCAGTAACAATTGAAAGTCACTTGCTGTCATTCTAACAAAATTCTCGACTCTGGAGACGTAGGTCCACCATCAAGCTCCTTCCGAATGTCTTTTTGCTAAAAAAAAAAAAAAAAAAAAAAAAAAAAAAAAAAAAAAAAAAAAAAAAAAAAAAAAAAAAAAAAAAAAAAAACTTTACCATCTCTGTCGCTTTTGCCTGCCATTACAACAAAAGCTGCAGTAGCTGAGTAGTCCATATCAGGGGAGGGGGGGGGGAAGCGGTGGGGGCTGTCCGCCCCGGGTGTCACCCGTTTAGGCTTGACACCCGCATTTCGAAAATAGCAATCGAAATTAGTGTGATACATTTTTCGATACACTTCTTTTATTCTTTGGTGTCGAAACACTTCTACTTTTATTGTTTTGAATATTTGTTTTTAAGTTGATGTAGCGTTTTTTCAAATGGGATACAGGGGTTTCTTTCATTACAATACAGTATAATTACTGGCAACACTGCGCGTTTACAAAGAAAGCATCGCTCTATAGTTCTAACAATCACAGGAGGTCGTTGTGCTTGCCGTCCGTCACTGTTGTTTGGTAGCAGCCAGAGCATTTTGTGCTTGTACTTTTATCAAGCAGTTGTGGAGGTTGTTGTCTATCGAAATTTCCTCCTATTTGATAATGCATTGTGTCTTTGCTTCAGGTTTGCCTTTATGTTTGCTCCTTATTTATTTTATGTTGCTTCTAGGATTGCTAATGGTCTTTTGTGTTTGTCATAAGCTGTATTATATTTACCAAGACTAGCGATGAGGGGGTTTGTTGTAGTCTTGTGTAGTTCGCGAACGAACTAGTTCGGAAGAGCGCTCCCATAGGTGAACTACGCGAACTAGTTCCCAGATCTCTCGCTCCTTAGTTCGTTAGTTCGTTCGATCCTTTCCCGTAGACCAACTTTTGTTTTAGTTTATTATCTAAAATGAAACACAGTTCCTTGTGGACACATTTCACTGAAGACACAGATATAAAAATAAAAGAAAAATAAATTGTTCAACATTAATAATTATTGCAGAAGTCACAAACGGAAATTTAACGTGGAATGTGAAAATAAAATACACTTTGATCCCATTAACAATCAAAAGACAACCATCGATAACCACAACTACCATAACAAACAAGAGAGCGCGTGCAGTAGCGCTAGCGAAGGGAGCGAGCGAGCTGTCTTGGAGGACCTAGTTCGCGAACTAAACAGAGCGGTACAGTTCGCGAACTAACAGAGCGCTCCCGGTCGCGAACTATAGAGAGCGGTACCGTTCGCGAACTAAACAGAGCGCTCCCGGTCGCGAACTAAAGAGAGCGGTACAGTTCGCGAACTAACAGAGCGCTCCCGGTCGCGAACTATAGAGAGCGGTACCGTTCGCGAACTAGCACCATTCGCCGCTAGGGTTTCCAATATTTTTTTGGTTGATGGTAGGAATTTTTTAAAAAGAATAACCTATAAAAATATGATACACTTCAAAAATATAATATTTTACGAAAGAGTAGAAAATGATAAAAGGTATGTTTTTACTATTTCATTTTTTAAGCTATATTTTTTGCACTTCTTTCATCTTTAATTCTTTTTTGTCTACAGTTAAATTGTCATATGCTTTATCGCTTTCAGTTGTCAAATTAATTTCGAGAAAAAGCTCATATTTATTCATGAAATACTTCTCTTACTTTTACCTGGATTTCGTATAGTATTGTTATTTCAGAGTAAAGTTTGTTCACTTTGATATTCATTCTTTCTCGCAAATTTATAACCTCTAATATAGTCTCACAGTCATCAAATGAAACCCTGTGATTTGAATTTAATTTTTGGATTTTGTATAGCCAATTGCTTTCATTAAAATCTAACTATTTACTAAGATACTCCAGACATTTATCAACGAATACTAGAGCATTATTTTTTTATATTATCACTTTCTGTGGAGAATTTGGTTTCTAAAGGCTTTTTCTTGTTTTCTTAACCAAAGAAACAGTATCTTTTACATTTTTCTAGTGCTGATTTTAAAGCTGACATAATATAATACTTATCTCAGTCTGTTAGTTAACAGCTTTGTGAAAGTGATGAAAGAAATGACTTGCGAAATTCAAATAGATTTTAACTTTTGTGTCTTCATCAATTTCATTCGTCGCCAAAAAATTGTGAATGTGTGTTGGATTATTCTCCCCTTCACTAATAAAATAATAGCTCAATGACTTCCAATTCACTGGAAATTTACGCACTTTCGTTATTGCTACCACTTTCTCATTCAAGGGTCACTGTTACTTTTATATGTCTAATTATTAGATATCACATTGGAAGTATTAATGTTATTTTTCTTAATAATGTAGGTAATACTATTTCTGTCATATAGTACTTAAGTTGTAGCCAATAGTAGAATTATATTTTGTCCATGATTTCCAAAACTTTATTTATATAAAAAAGCCGATTACTTATAAACGAGTATTTTAATTCATCAAAATAAACGCGTTTATAATATTTTATAATTAATTTTGTGTTGTTGTTGGGGTTTAAGGGCGCGTCGACGGCAGGATCATTAGCGCCTTTTATAAGTAATGTTTCTTCCATGAACTAATAAACAAATCCATTTTAAAAATTAATATTCTACGAATGCATGTAAAGTAAATAGTAAAAACAGCACAATTATTCAATTTACCCATTTGTGTAAAGGAAAATGAGCACTTTGGTTTATCGGCGCCAACTGTTCATGCTAATGTAATTTGAAAGGGCTATTATTAAGCAATAACTTTTGTTAAGAAGGTCATATTAAATTCCATTTAGAAACGACAAAAAAATGATTATGTCCTAATAACACTGACTTAACAAACAAAATAGCGCGTGCAGTAGCGGTAGCAAGGCGAGCGAACGCTCTGTTTCTCTGAATTCGAGACGCGAACTAACGAACTAAAAGAGCGAACTAGTTCGCGAGGGAGCTGCGAACTAAACTGAGCGCTCCCCTTCGCGAACTATTATGCGCAAGTCTAGTTTGTTGACTTCGCTGCTGTTCTGTAGAACTTTTCGGTGATGTTCTTTATTCTTTCTGTGAGTAGTGGTATGCCTGCAGCTGTGTGCAGGTCTACTTTAGGGTACAGGGTTGGTACATGGAGAACCCTCCGTAACGCCCTATTTTGCATAGTTTGCAGTCTGGCCAGGGAGGTTTTGGAGACGTACCCCCACACCGGGCACGCATACTCAATAACTGGTCTGATCAGACTGCAGAAGATGTTTTGCCAACGTTGGGAGCCAACGTGCTCTCCCTGTTGAGAACAGGGTATAATGGCTGGAGACGAGCTGCTACACGACATCGGAGATCTTCGATATGCCGAAACCACGTGAGTCGCTTGTCCAACGTCACCCCTAGGTATTTTACCGTGGGTGACCATTCAGTTTCTTCCCCATTTAGTTTGAGTGTTGGTGTAGAATCTCGTCGAGGAGGGCGTTTCCCCGTGCGCCTCGTCAACATGATTGCTTGGGTTTTTAATGCATTTAATGTAATTCTCCATCTTCTCGCCCATGCTAGGGTTTGGTTGTAGAAGCGGCGGTTTATATAACGGTAGTTTTCTTGCATAAAGCGAGAAAGTTTTAAAATTAAAGAATATATATATCTAAAATTTCTAAAATCATGGTAATTAGTGAGTTAAAGTGTGAACCCTCGAAATTGTTAAAAGAAAAATGTTATATTTTCCTTTGAAAATTTAAAAAAAAGCAACCTAGCGTATTATTATTATTACTCCGCGATCCACTAAAAGTGTGTGGCGGAGGGTGCATTACACCAATTCTAATGTAATACGCGTAGTCTAGCCTTCCACTTCCATTGTACGGTCATCAATTAAACTCAGACATTTTAGGCGTGGCATGAATTCATTTTTTATTTTAAATTGTTTTGTTTATTTAGAATTCCATTAGCTTTCATGCTAAGATTCACATTTGCCCTAGAAGTATTTTCTAATATATATATATTTTTTAAATTTATTATCTTACAGATTCGTGTTGGATAAATTTGGTACATTTCGCGTTATCCGATTAACACTACGCGTACCTATAGTCGACAGTGTACCTATACTCGACATGTAATCGCATGTTGGAATTTATGCAAACAATATGATTCAGAAAACTGTGCATTAAACTAACAATACTGTCAGGTTTCAAGTCAATTCAAACGGGTCGTGTTTGTTGAGAGTAATCAGTTTTTGTAGATGTAGAGCATGTGTTTAAAAGAGTCGGAACCGCGTATCTTGCTAGCGATAGTAAGCACTTATATTCTAGGTTCAAGTAAGTTTGCTATGCTTTCTAAATTCTTGCGGGTTCCTCAACAAAGTTTAGCTTTAATTATAAACTGAACGAACATTTGAGCCGTCTACAACATTTTTATTTATACGCTACAGAGCGGTGCTAGAAATAAAAAATTGACATGAAGAGATGGTCTTCGATACATACAATATCAGACTTAGCAGTCTGTAGCTACGTATGTCTTATGCGGGTAGTAAAATACTTCACTTGTTAAGTACTTCATGTAAAGAGAGCAGATATCGCATCCTATTACATAAAATGCTAATCTGGAGTCTGCGTACGTCGCCTATAGCTACTATAGCTATTCGCTAGAGAACGGTCACATGCCAGCCTTCACTCGCCAATCAACAGCCACCATATTACATTCGTTCCATCACCTTGCTTTTCGTTTATTTACAACTAGGCGCAGAAATTCATGTAAGGAGAAGGGGATTCAATATTTACGCTATTTTACTTGTATAAGTTAGACGGAGAAATTAGCTTTTGATACAAGTGTTAGCTATTAAATGAGATTTAAGATAACTTTTTTATTAGATTTAAATCATCAAGGATATGACTATTTACTGTATAAGCGATTTGACACTCGCAATTCAACAACGACATTATTGCCACAAAATAGAAGTTAGCAGAGAAATTAGAAAGACGGAGAGCAGGGGAGAAAAAAATTTAATGCGAGGAAATTATATGTCACAAAGTTACAATTAGTACATTCCTTTAAATTTACATAATATTGCTTTCTATTTATCTGCGACAGCCAGATTCAAAAATTCATATAAGCAGAAGGGTATTCTATGTTTATTCTATATTCTATGTTTACCTGTATCAGTTATAAGTACTAGGATAAAAAATAACCTAAGAATTTTTTTGGCAAAAGATAAGAATGTATTTAATGTAGAATTGCTTCTCTGACTATAACGATTTTTTTAAAAATTTTGTGGGGGAATGTTATGGTCGCCTTATAGTTACACTGGAGGAAATTTAAAACTCAACACGCATACTTGAATCGTAGAATTTTTGGAAACTTGGAAGATATATCCAGGGGCATACCAAGAAGAAATGATAACAAATGGAAATGGATCAGGGGTTTTATTATCTTTAGATACAACTGTCAGTGAAAAATGCACGCACCTTGAGTACCAATACATTCGTTGATCCTTGCCGGCATTGAATCAATAAGTGTTCGTATATTTTCTTGGGGTATGTCTCTTTATACCTGCATATCTTTTGCAGTCACTTGTTGCACATTTTGTGCTGGGTGACCATCTGATCGGAAGTGTGTTCTCCTGGCTGCCCAGACGTGCTCTTTTGGGGACAAATCTGGGGACTGTGCTGTCAACATTGTGATCCTAAACCCTAGCAAGTCTTGTATTGTAATGGCAACATTATGAGGACGGGAATTATCTTGTTGGAAGGTGCGATTTGGATGGTGAACAATAAGATGCTGCACCACGTCCACAAAGTGGTGGGCTGTCATTGTGCCTTCGACAACAGCCAACTCAGTCATGCTGTTGAAACTGGTTGCCGCCAAAGCATTACACCAGTGGCTGCACTTTTGTGACGTTCTGAAATCATATCAGGTAAGCCGTTTCTCTGCTATGCCTGCGAACACGTAGTCGATTATCACTGTGTAAAAAGTCTGTATATGACATTGCACTAAGGTCAATCCTTTTGGAGATTTCACGATATGAAGCACCCTTTTAAAACACGCCTGTTCTCAGATCTCTCTCACAGATATTTGGGTTGTCACTCTTCGCCTTGGTATACTTGGTCAACAAGAACTTGTGTACAACAAAGTGTCGTGTTACACCACACTGTTCGCCAATTATACGCCAAATAATAACACATAACAATTTACATAATAAATAGCCCCTTAATTCTCATTCAATTACATTTAAAACTTTCAATTTTTAATCATTTAATACTCTTGATGTGGGGATTCATGGGGCCAAATTTCATTCGTTTATCACAACACCATCTGGGGGTTGGGATTTTAATTTGCGCCAGTCTGTGTATCAGTTGCTTCGTGTAAAGGTCGGGATGTACTTTGCCAATACTGGTCTGTACCGGCACCGCAAAGACAGCCGGCCGAGTGACGGCTCGCCCCGTCGCGTACATACTTTTCGATAGCTCGCCAATGCCCCTACCCGGTCTTAAATCTCCTTTAACATTTTTAAGCGATAGTTTCAGGGAATCAGTGTTGGGGATGACAGGTAGGTTATAACCCTACTTAATTAAAGAGTACTGTATTTTGCACAGTTTTGGTGCGAAAGTACATTAAAATACTTTTCATTTGATTCACGTTATCACCTAACTGGTTGACTTTTTATGAACAAAAATAGCATCCTGAAGCAGTATTAACAAATCATCACCACACTGTACAATAATGAAAGATCCTAGCTTTTTCAACGCAATCAGAATGAAATTTAAATAACTTCGCACTTGATTTGTTTGAGGTTCTTTTCGATTCACTCAATATTTTTTTATAGTAAAGTACGAGATTAAAACATATTTTAATTTAAATATAGATCGTAAAGATTTTGTATTATAAAAAAAATAATTTCACGTTTCAAAGTTCTATTCACAGGGTTTCTTATTGGAAAACTCTCTATTCGCCTATGTCATAGTCACCTATTAACTTGAAAAGGAGACCTACAGATTAGCATGGAATTCGAACCACGGAGCGTCCTAGAATCTTCGCTTTAACAGATATAAGCTTTGGCAGAGGTAAAAGTCTATTTTAATTTACACTTGATACCGGGATTTGAACCGGGGCCTTCAGCACCCAAATCGCACGCAGTAACCAATTGAGTCATCAGACCGAATATAGGTGTAATGAAAAATAAGATTTCAAAGATGATAAAATGAACATCTTTTCTATACCATCAATTTTTGCTATCCAAAAACACGAATCTACTTTTATGTGTTTGAATATATATTTTTTGGTATTTGTAAATTGGTCTGGTGACTGAAATGGTAACGGCGTTTGATTCGGGTGTGGGAGGTCCCCGTTACAAACGCGAATCTTGGCTGCAATTTTTGTGGGTCTAAAAATTGTTCTTCAACTTTGGCAAAGCTTTGATTATTTTATTGCGAAGATGCTAGGACTCTTCCTACATTTTACGAATATCTGATGAACATGGAAAAGAGGATGATGAAAAAAGACACTTTTTTTAAGGCAAACAATAATATGAAAACAACATTTGGTCGTAAGGGAATTCTCCGAACTGTCTCTATGCGCTTCTCCACAAACAGCATATCGACACTGTTTCTTTTTTTTGTTTTTTTCGCTGCCTTTTCGGCTGTGATTGAAGTCCCACTACCTTCGGTAGTATAACTTCTAGGTGTTAGGATAGGGTGTTTATTTTTTGGGAAACTTTTTATTTCACTTTCAGGGGAAAAACCAGGGCTATGACCATCTAGGATGGTCTTAATGGTGAAAAAACCCCTGCGGAGTTCATGTACTGTGCTGCTCTATGATGGCTGGTATAGAATACTGAGGTGAACTTTATACTTATGCCAACGTCTCGGCATTACCGTTCCAATCGACACAGTTCTTTCGTCTCTGGCGTCGTTCAATTTCTTGTGGAATTTTTCTGTTAGATTAAATATTTCGGTATTGATTAAGGGAATATGTGTCTCATTATGTAGAGTTTCTATTGGTGTATATCTGGGTGCGTTTAGGATCATCCTAAGACATCTGTTCTGGAGTAGCTGAATTTGTTGTAGATTGGTTTGGCTTGCCAGGCCCCATATCTGGCTTCCGTACATTAATAATGGGAGAATAACCGATTTGTATATTCTTATTTTTGTATTAAACTGTAGGTTGCTGCTTCGTAATACTAGTGAAAGGTTGGAAATAATTGCTAGTCCTTTTGTTTTCCTATCCATGACATGTTGTCTAAAAAGTAATTTGTTATCCAGTAATATACCCAGGTACCGATGTTCTTTAACCCAGGGGATATTTTGGTTCAAAATTTTTAAATTCTTGTTAATATCTGGCCTTTTTTTGTGAAATAGATTCCCGCACATTTTCCAGGATTGATTTTGATTTTATAGTTTCTGCACCATTTACTGATTTCATCTAGTCCTTGTTGTAGGTGAGTAACGTTAAGATCATGTCTTCTTCCTGATGTGTACTCTGTAGTGTCATCGGCAAACTGTGCCAGATTCACATAAGGCGGGGTCGGGATTTTGTTTGTATAAATTTTGAAAAGTGGCGGTGCGATAACCGATCCTTGCGGAATGCCAGCTGGAATCGGAAGAATTGAAGACCTCTGTCCGTCAACTTCTACGTAGAATTTTCTGTCGGCTAAGTAACTACCGATGAATTTAATGTAGCAGTGTTTAATAGCCGTTTGAGTCCGTAATTCCTGTATAAGTTTAGCGTGCCAAACCTTGTCGTAAGCTTTTTCTATGTCTAAAAATACTGCTGCTGTAGATTTGCTAGTTAAAATTTTTTGTTATATCTTCTGTAATACGGAGGAGTTGAGTTGTTGCAGTTACGCGGCTTTGAAATCCGAATTGTTCTGGTCTTATCGTCTTTTCTTCTTCGAGACTGGTGTTAATCCTCTTCAGCAGTATTCTTTCTAGTATCTTTGATGTTGACGAAAGAAGACTAATTGGGCGGTAGTTTACAGCTTGGCGGTGGTCTTTTCCACGTTTTGGAATGGCTTTAATTTTTGCTACCTTCCATGCTGTGGGATAGTAACAATTTAGGAGACAGCTGTTAAAGATTCTAGTCAAAAGCACTAATCCCTTTTTCGGCAGGTTTTTCAAATGTATGTTTTTTATTTTGTCATGTCCTGGGATTTTATTTTTTGCAAGATTCTTTATTATACTTCTTACTTCCCTCGGGGTTGTAAGCTCTGGCTGGTATGCAGTTGGTTGTTGGAGGATTTCCAATGCGTGGCTTTCAGTTTCCTCGGCTTGTCGGATCTCTGCCGGTGTAAGTTGGTACTCCGCTGTGGTATACTGAGATGCGAAGTTTTCAGCTAGTAATTCAGCCTTTGCTACAGGTAGGAAGCAAGGCCCTGCCGGACCATTTATCGCGATGTTCGCTTGTCGAGGTTCTTTTAAGGCTCTAATTAGTTGCCATGCCTCTTTGTTCTGCAACAAAAGGCTTGACATTTTGTCCTCCCACTTTTCAGTTCTTCTTTCTTGTAGCCTAGCTTTTAGTTGCCGTGCGAGTTGGAGGTATTGTCTCTTGTCCCTTGGATCACGGTACCGCTGCCAAAGTTTTCTGTATCTGTTTCGCAGATATCTCAGATCTTCCAAGATGGCTGGAAGCTCCTCTCGTTGATGGTTATCCAAAACGATTGTAGTGGAGGCTCTTCTTTCTGCTTCTAAAACTACCTTGTCGAAGTGTTGTATAGCTGCATCAATTCGCTCTGTGCTAGAGACGTTATATGTGGTTCGTATCTTATTGTGGATAAGTCTAGTAAAGTGATTCCAGTCAGTTTCTTTTACTTTCTTTGGTTTCACGTCAGAATAGAGCCATCTTTGAATAGTGAGCAGTACAGGGAGGTGATCTGAAGAAAGGTCATTCAGGGTTGCCAATTCTATGTGTCCGGAAATATCTTTGGCGATTATAATGTCCAGCACGTCTGGTCTATGTCTCGAGTTGAAGGGAATATGCGTCGCTTCTGATGGTCCGATGACTTCTAAGTTCCTGAGATCGCACATTTGTAACAACCGTTCGCCTCTTCTGTTACTTGTTCTTGAATTCCAAATGGGGTGTTTGGCATTAAGATCTCCACCAATTATGACCTTGTTGCCCACAGCCATTATCAGGTCTAGGTCCTGTTCATGTAAGTTCTTATTTGGGGCTAGATACGCACTGACAAATACTATGTGTCCTTCTCTTGAGTGAATGCACACTGCTGTAGCCTCTAGATCTATAAGTTGTGGCTTGGTTATTGGGGCGTGTGACAGGTTTTTGCGTATGGCTACAGCTGTGCCTCCTCCTCTTTGTCCCACTCTATCCGTTCTGTAAACTTGGTATCCAGTTAAACGAAAGGTGTCCGTTGGCTGAATAAAAGTTTCTGTTATTAACATGATGTCAATTTCTTCTCTGTTGAGAAAGGTCAGTAATTCATTTCTCTTGTTCTTAACGTTGTTTGCATTCCATAAAGCTGCTGTCGTGTTTTTCAGATAGGATTTTTGCGCCATTATTTCGCTAGGGCCATTACACCTTCAAGCAAGACTAGTAGTTTTTGCAATCCTCGTGCTTTTTTCATTTTAACCATTGTTCTTTTTAAGATTTTGAAGAATTTTTCCATTTCTGAACCGAAAAAACTGGGTATGTCATCGGTTTCGTCCTCCTCTGTTGATTCATTCTTATCTCTCTTGTTATGTTGGGACTTCTTTTGGCGGTCGTCATCGGATTCGTCTTCCATATAATCATTACTATCTTTCTTCTTCTTCTGATTTTTCGTTTTTTGGTCTTGTCCATTTCATTTGTTGATTGAGACTTATTGTTTGATTGATCATCCCCTGAAAGGGCGTTTGCGTATGAGCGAGTCTGTTGGCTCCTCTTATTTGGTTCAGTTATTCTTTGTTTTATTCTTATTAAGTTGTCTGTTTCAATGGCAAAGTTTTTATCTTTCTTGTCTTTTCCATCTTTTTCTTCTTGTCGCTTATTTGTGCGTGGCGGGCGTAGCAGTTTCTGATACTCTGGGCAGCCTCACCAAGAGGCTGCATGATCTCCCTGGCAATTGGCACACTTTGCTTTCTCCGTTTTGGGTAAGCGGCAATCCTTTGTCAAGTGTGACCTTGCACACTTGACACATCGGCTTGGAAGGTAGCAATAATTTGAAGTATGTCCGTGCCTCTGGCATTTGGTACATTGGGGTGGACCATTCTGAGAACGATACCTTTCTATTTGGACTCTCATATAAAGGATAGCTCGTTCGTTGTAGATTCTGTCCGAGTGCTGGCCGCTTGGCAAAGTTACAGTGTATGTTGGGAGGGGGATGAGCTCCTTTGTCTCCTGATTTCGCTTTTTAAATTGGTAAACCGCTTGAATGTAGTAGCCTTTGGATCTGAGATCTTCCTCAATTTCTTCTGTTGCTATGGAGGGTGGTAATTCCTTAATAACAACTTTTAGAGGCCTGTCTTCTTGAATCTGATTGCTGTAATGGTTGATACTGCTGTTCTTATAGAAGTTCTGGATGATTAAGTGGTCTTCTTTGGATTCCGCATAATATTTCATGCAATCTCCTCTAAATACGCCTTTAAATATAAACCAATCCAAAGCGGCCGGATGTCGGCCGAATGTCGGACGTTGCGCCGTGTCCTTTGGACAAACTTAATCGAGTGAGCGCCAACAGTAAGAATCGTTTCGGTGGGGAACAGTATCTTGCAAGTGAAGCCCGATCTTCAGAGGTGTTAAAATTAATCTAAAACCATTTTCGATCAGTGCTGAGCAACACGTGCGTTAAATCTAGTCATATTGATTATTGAACATGAAGTAACTCAAATTGTTAATTTTGAAGATTTGATTGCCGAGTTTGCAGCTGTTGAAACTAGAAAGGAGAGATTGTGAAAGCAATTTTTTAGTTTATTTGTACATCTTTTAAGTGTTCTTAATATTACAATCTTTTAAGAAACTATTATTTTTGAATAAGAATATATGTTTATTTAGTTATGTTTTATTAATAACATATTTTACATTTACAAGATATTTTAATTTACATACCGATGAATTTTTAGTTTTCAAGGAGTGACACCATCGATATCCGCTCCGGGTGTCACCCACGCTAGCTACGCCGCTGGTCAATATCGTTCAAATATTTGACCAGCAAATCATTCCACTCAAGAAACTGGAAAAAACTGTATCTGATTCTCTGAACAAACTTCATCTGTAGTCTTCCACTCGAGACCTCTCTTTAAATGTTGCAGATATCCCAGGCAATTGGAAACAGTTGAAAAATTACGTGCAACATGTGTCGGACACAAGTTGCGCGTCATGTGCTAGAAACTTGTTAGAATGGAATCCTACCTTAACGGATCATAAAGACTAGGGACACAATTCACGAGAATGAGAAAGTTAATTATAGGAACCGTACACACTAAACTCCTTATAAATGGTCATCTAGCACCACCCATAAAAATAAGATACAGATGTCTACTTCGCATGGCCATAAATACAATAGCCAAGTCTTACGATCTTTCATTGAACACGGAAAACATTTCATATGCAGATCATTCGTACAGTTTTTGACTTTATTTTTGGCCGCCACTGAAAAATTCTATCACACTTATTATGCACAATCTGGCATCAATGTCATCCCAGGCAACAGTAACGCAATACTGGCTCCGCCTCCTCGCAATCTCATTTGTGGATATTTCATTCAGAGCCGTCTATACTACAGATTTTTCATTTCCTTAAGTCAATGCAGGAAACAATTGGCTAACAGGTAGGAATTAAGCTCCTCCGACTAACGATTCTTACTGGCAGAACAGTTCATCAACCTTTCATTACATTTCTATAATACTTTACCAAAATTCAGATCATGAAACATATCCCAAAAGTTGTAATTAACGGGATTGCATTAAAGGGAGGCAGGAAACAGGCTCAATGCTATATATTACTACGGTTGATTAGCATAAAACTATAAGGATATGATTGTTATACTCATTTTGATAATTCTTTCGGATAATATTTCACTCATATATCTGGTCAGTCCACAAACCAAGGGATAATCATGTTCCATGAGGTAGAATTTTTAGATCTACGAAACTACAGAAACAAGAAATTGTTATGGAAGTGGATTTAATGAAACAGTCTTCCTTCGTTGCGTTGTATACACCTATACGAGGAAAGTAGCACCGAGAGTGCAGTGGTCCTATGGTTAGCGTTCTGGGTTTCTGAGCGAGCGGTTCCGAGTTTAAATCCACGTAGTTCTTACATTTATTTTTTTTTAATTTGGAAATTTATCTTTACTTGTATTTTATTTTTAAGTGCACCGAAACTGCACATTGCTTATGAGTATAAGGTATCCATGATTCTTTCCTAAGATAAACTTCTGCGAAACAGTGGCGTAGCTAGGTCAACAAGGGCCCCAGTGCAAAAAATTTATTTTGGGCCCTCAGGCCAGACGGGCGACCTTTTTTTTGCTTTGTGTGCCGGTAGGGGCCCCTGAACTGAGGATGGGGGCCCTTGAATTATTCTTTAGGGGCCCCTGAGCAGTGGTTGGGCCCCCCTGAGCAGCGAGGGCCCTTAGTGAGGGGCTCCTGTGTTCTCAGGGGCCCCTTAGACGATGGTAGAGCTAAAAAAAAAGTCGCCAGTTTGCCGTGAATGCTCGTGGGCCCTCTAAACTGCGCTTGAGGGCCCCTAGAGGTGCGCTTAGGCGCCCATTGAGGTATGCTTGGGGGCCCCCTGAGCGTGAGGGCCCCGGTGCACTGCACCGCCTAGCCCCATAGTAGCTACGCCCCTCCTGCGAAAGTACCCAATGTTTCATAACTAATACCCGACGTAGGCATGAAAGATTTGTGGTGGCAGAACTGACTGAAATCTACACGGGTTTCAAGCCGCGCCGAAATCATAACATCTGTCCCTTTTCAAACGACACACATGTTTCCAAAATAATTATTTCACAGTAGAACGATCATCGAGTTTCAGAAAGAATTAATTTACACGAGGAAGTATTGCTCTCTTTGTAGGTGGACGATATTGATTATGCCCTATATAAATAAATGGGAGTTAATCGCGTAGAACTAAATATTAGCACCGCAACAAATAAAACGACCATTGTCACTAAAAAATTTACAACCAGATTATTATAGTAGGAAAAAAATAAATTCTAATTAAAGTTAATTGAGAATCGGGCTTAAAGGCGTTCTTAAATTACCGTTATTCCCGTTTTCTACAATGCTGTTAGTAGTTTCAGACACTATTACTTCATGATCTTTACAGCATTGGGATTTATTAAATACTGGGGATAAATGCTCATTACTTAACAAGGCGTGAAATTACCTGTATTATTCTTTGTTTGGAATAACATAAATAAATACAAGCATTTGGCGAATGAGGATGTCGCCGTTCGCGTGATTGTTCTTTAGTCTCCGGTATAAAGGGGAACGTTCGAGTTTGGTCACCCGACATAATCGACTCCATAATCGCCTAGGTCTCGAGGATTCAAACAAACACAGTCTACCGGTAATGTAAGGTTGATAATGACTAAAGACCGGAAGACCCAGAGTGGTGTGTGAGTGGTAACGCTCTGGCTTCAGGCAAATGCTGGGATGATTCTTATAGAAGGCCATGGCCGTTCCCTTCTTTAATAACTTCAACATCGATTAAACTTAAAGCAATAAACAAAAAATAAGGATAGGGAGGAGGTATTGTTAATCGTTTTCAAGCCAGCTCCTCAATAAATTTAGCCAGCTCTTTTTTTTATGATTTTACGCCTCGTCGACATAGAGGTGATTATTGGCTGGATAGGAGTAGTGGCAAGGATTTCGGCCTTGCCCTTGTAAATAATCCATTCCGGTATTCATATGGAGTGATTTGGGAAACCTTGGAATCCACAATGGCCGAACTTGGATTCGAATCTATGTCAATAGTGTGACAAGGGGCTAGTGAACCCATCATAAATCTTATTCTAATGGGAACAATATGCTAATGAGGCTACGCGGCACTTCTTAACCCAAGTTACAGCTCCTAAATTGTATTCTAATGGAATAATATTCAAATGAGTCCAGTTGCCACTTCTTAACCTAAGTTATGGGTCGTGAATTGTATACTAATGATTGTCGGTAGGTCGCAGGTGTGACCCCCGGATCATAAATCGTCTAAATGGGGTCGTAAATGTGAATAATACGATAATGAGGGTCGGTCCCTTTTTATGGACGCAAGTGTGAGCCCCGGATCGTAAATCGTCGTATTGGGGTCATTATTTATTTTCTCAAATCGCCGTGCACGTGTGCTGCAGACTGGTTATGTTAATTAGTCTAGACCCGTTTTACCGACCCTCCACCTATCCTCCCGGCCAACCCGGCGTCAGTTTGCAGCCATGTCTCGTCTAGTGATGTTGTTCTCCTCTGTGTACCAACTCAACGCTGGTGACTCGAAACGTTTGACGATAGGGTTATCATCCAAACACGAGTTTGAACCTGTTGTAGTTCTCGAAAAAGTTGGACACAAGAAAATTGTTTTAACATACGACGAATGGAACGTCCTGATCCAGGTATTGGACGCAGTGTCCGAGTTATTCAACGCCGGCACCGACAGCATCCCACTTGGTGAGCACACCGTCTCCTGCCGAACGCTTGCCGGGGTGAAGACTGTTTGTTTCCACCCAAATGATGATCCTGCTAACGGCGTATTCTTCGGCGAGTCTACTTGGAGGAACTTCATGGACGCGCAGCTGGCAGTGACCATCGCCTTGACCGTCAAGCAGAAGTGGGGCTACTTGGTTGCAAGATATTATACTGAGTTTGTGGACATTCTAGCTAATAAAGTGATAAGAGACTTCAATATGGATACTGTGCAAAAACTGATTGACATGCATATTAATAATGTTCGGGTAGCTCAAGTGATATACAGTTCATCATTGGATTATGCTCAATTAAGACTTGAACTTATTACGTATAAAAATTTGTTAGTATCTGATGATGTAAATAATATTGTAATTAAGAATTATGAACCCGGATATTATTAACTATGTAAGACACATGTATGTGAAAGTGTTTAAATAAATAAAACATTATATTTCATTTCTTATTTTTTATTTCACCCACCATTGGCCAATTAAAAATACATTTTCAACAGCGCATATAGCGTTACAAAATAAATGTCCTTTACCAAGTTTTATCAATTATTTTTCTTAATTTCATGTAGAGGCGGGCATCCTAAATCTTCTATATTGTAGCAGACTTTCTTGCGGATTCTCTTCTAAAACCATCGAGCCTTCTCCCGTCGTTTAACGTAAATAATGCAGTCATCGTCATTGGTGATTGCATGTAGAATAGTACATAGTTTGCTAAAGGTTATACCAGCAGCAGTCCAAGGTATTCCATGGTAATTATTTGTCAGCCATTTGACTGTTGGCTCGTTACCTTCACGTGATGGTGAATTTACAGAGATGCAATGTGTGGCGATAATATTATCTGATTGCACTACACAGACGGCAACTTCTTTGAAGATAAACGCTCCTTCTCTCGTCTTGAATCCTTGAGCGTCCAGGAAGATGGTCGGCATGATGACTGGGTGGCAATGATGAGCGCTATCTGGTTTATGCGAGCTTACACACAACACTTGTTAGCGGTACGTATTCCACTACACGGTCGTGAAGGAATTAGACAGTATGCGGCGCTGTATGCTGGAAAATTGTCAGTGCTGTCAAACTCCATACGAATATTACAGGCCCCGTTTTTACCGACTCATTTTAATGTGAACAGTCGATTACGGCGATAGCAGCAGTAGCGACAAATTCTTCACGGTTTAGTAGCGGCGACGGATGCTCTCGTTCGTAGTAAGTCCGTTGGAATCTTGCATACATATCGTACAATACTGTGGTGCGATTTTATTATCTGATTGCACTACACAGACGGCAACTTCTTTGAAGATAAACGCTCCTTCTCTCGTCTTGAATCCTTGAGCGTCCAGGAAGATGGTCGGCATGATACTGGGTGGCAATGATGAGCGCTATCTGGTTTATGCGAGCTTACACACAACACTTGTTAGCGGTACGTATTCCACTACACGGTCGTGAAGGATTAGACAGTATGCGGCGCTGTATGCTGGAAAATTGTCAGTGCTGTCAAACTCCATACGAATATTACAGGCCCCGTTTTTACCGACTCATTTTAATGTGAACAGTCGATTACGGCGATAGCAGCAGTAGCGACAAATTCTTCACGGTTTAGTAGCGGCGACGGATGCTCTCGTTCGTAGTAAGTCCGTTGGAATCTTGCATACATATCGTACAATACTGTGGTGCGATTTTTCTTAAAGTCCAAATTCATGTTTTCGTAGGGGTATGCCACATCATTTAGAAACACTTTGATCTTGGCAAGATTGCAGTGGTCAAATATAGCCGCACTTAATGCCTCATTTCGTTTCCAGTTTGTTTGAAATCCCCAGAACAACGAACCTAGGATTCTGCAGTTGTGTTGATGTTTTCAAAGACCAAATTTGAGTTTTGCTTATAGAAGTATCTGGTACTCCAACAAATCCCAGCTTCTGAAATTAATTCTAAGTGGCTTCCCACTGTCCACAATCTTAAGCAACACGAGTTTTTCTCTCTCACTTACTTGTAAATGAGGCACCACCCATGCTAGTTTACTGATGGCGAATTTACTTTTCTGGGGGTTTGGATTGGCTTGTACATATGAATTTGTATCGTCCCTAGATCGAATAAGTATTAGTTTCTTGTTTTACATTTGCAAGTATCCTTTTAAAGTCTCCACAAAAACCCAAGAGCATACTCAGCGGGAATACATACATCAAAGTAACCATTTCCAAGATCGCGTTGCCCCCATCCTGAGTTCTCCAACATACAAATTTGTTGAGGACCAGCGGAAATAAGAGTCTTTATTGTGCTTGTGACACCTACATTTCTATTTCGGTCTATTTCAACTCCATTAATTTTTAACCGAATTTCCTCAAATAGGAACGCAAACGCATTGGATGTAACAATTGAATTTGTAGCCCCAGTTCCATCTGACTTTAGAAATCTTCCTTCAATATGCAATAAACTTTCCCCTGGCAGTGTATAGGTATCCTGATTCTGAATAGGTATCCGAATTTCATCATCATTATTAAATGTTGTTTGTGTACGTTGTTGATAACTCAAAAACTGTTTACGTGTCACCGATTCATCAAATTCCACACTGAAAGTTATATCAAGCACTTCATCCATGACTTTTAACTGTATAGCCTAACGACTGTAGGAAGAGCACGTTAGCAGGTGTTACTGTTGGTTCACTACTGACAATTGTTTGAGTCTGCCTCTTCTTATAACGAGCGCCCATTCTTTATATGTAGCCTCAGAGTAATAGTTTATCCTCTGAAATCCACTAAATTGCCGTCCTGATCGACAACTCTAATGTGTAAGCTGTTGAGCGTTTTTTACAGTGATGGGAAGATAGATGACGTTTGCAGGTACTTCTACAATCTTGTACCCTAGCGGTACTGTTGGAAAAAACTCATGTAGTGTATGTCCCATCTTATCGTTGACGTAATTTCCTGTACATATGCTGCACCTCTATCCGTAACGCGCATCTGCACAGTGTAGTCTGAGGTATGAAATCCCGGTTTTAACACACGTTTAGAAAATCCATGCAGTGAGCCAATTGAGTTTGGTGTCGTGAAATCTATTTTCCACAGGTGTTTGTATCTCACACTTGAGTGAATTGTTGTTTGCTTTACTAACCAGTTTCTCGTTATTTGTAAGCCGAGCCAAATAACTGACAAAATCGTGAATATCATATGATCCTGTAGGAATATCTATCCCTTTATTCTTCGAGTAATGAAATTTACAATTTGATTTATCAATGTTCGGAATCGAGTTGTATGTTTGAAAATCTGCTAAGCCGATCGTATACTCGCCTTGACTCAAATCTATCGTTTGGAAAGTAATCACAGCTCAATACTGAACTGATACCGGACAAGCAGAGTGTCACTGACATGTGTTACCGTCTAAGGTTCATGCAAGACTGATGTTAGCATTCTGATGCAAGAATTTTAAACACAAATGTCCGCATACGTGCGTACCAAATTCCTGGTGTCGTTGCACATTGTACTGTATTCTGTTACCTGCAAAGTATCGCTGCAATTCCAATGGCGGAGGTAAGTCAACAAAAACTGTCGAAATATTTCACTACACCATCCTTGTACTTGATGTACGCAACCCAGGCGTCCCAGCATTTTCAACACTGTCCAAGTTCACAATTCCACATTCACGTTCACTAATTTTTTGAGGTAATCATCGCGCATGAAGACACCACGAAATGAGGTATACAAACGCTTTACATGTCTACGTATATCGTCATCGGTCAACGCCTGATCGGACTTTTTTTCTTCTTTAATCCCGATCCATCTTTCCGGTTTGGCTTTAACCCTTTAACTGCTACGGTTCGCCCGGCCGAGCTCTCGCTGAGTGCTCCTTTGTTTTCGCCTAAGCTGTTTACTTGCCCTGGAATGCCGCGTTAGACCGGACCGCTGTGTACTGAATACGTCTGGAGCGTTGTGTGTGACGTTCTTCTGCTGTCGCTCGGCGATTTGAAACCCCAGATACAAAATAAATGCTGTTAATATAACATCTAAAGTTTTTCAGTTTAAAACTCCTCTAAAAGTGAATGTCTGCATAAGCAAACATGCGGTACTTCATATATTAAATAGATGTTACAGCAACTGAAATGTTTTTTGTTTGTGAGCGTAGTAATTTATCTGGAAAGAATACCTTTCCGAATACCTTTCACAAAATCTGCACATATTTTCCAACCTTTTTGACCCGGCTATGGACCGCCACTGGCAAGTTAAAAATATGTTTTTATATTTTGTTTAGTTTTAGTCGCGTATAAATGTAATTTAATTATTACTCTGCAGTTACACATGGTTAATTATTCTTTTTGTGTGATAAGCCTTGAAAAATGGTATAACACACAGTGGTACATTACATGTTCTGCATTGGTTTCTCAAAGTACTTTCTGTTTCGAACATACAGCGCATATACGCATTGGCGTGCTCTTTTTTGAATTTTCAATATGAATGACATTTGGAAAATGTCTCCCAGTAAATCCTTGACGATATTCTTTATCAGAGCATCTTCAATTGCTAGGTTCGTTCTTCGTATATGCTTCAACAAGGGTCGTCCATAAATTAAGTGAAGTGAAATAGGGGGGGGAAGGGTTCCGGCGAAATCTTACCAAGGGGGAGAGGGAGGTCTTGTTGGACTGTAGAGCTAAAAAAAAAAAGGTCTTCAAATGACGCAAAAGTAAATTTTAAGGGGGTATTTCCTCGAAAAGTGTAGCTTTGGAAGGTTGAGACCTAAAAAAATAAAGGTCTCAAAATGTTGTGAGGGCAATTTCTAGGGGAGGGAGGGGGTCTCACAAGAGGGGGTCCAGAAATCCGGAAAAACACCTCACGTATTGTATGGATGCCCCTTACCAGAGACAGATGAAACTCTGCAACTGGCATTTTTCGTCTCTCTGAAGAATTTTCACTTGTGGAGACAAATGGTCATTTTTCATGTACACGTCTTAGTACTATTACTTCGAGATCCTGTCGAAGGGTCATCACTGTGATCCATATCAATGACATCATATTCATTGTCACTTCTAATAAGAATCTCCATGATTTCTTCAATTGTACAAACACGACGGCGTGCCATTTTCTCAGCGAAAACTAAAAGGAACAGAGAAACACAAATTAGATCGCAGCTGCCAACGCTCAAGTGTCGAATAAGGAAAAAAACTAACCACCCTGGGTGGAAATATGGCTACATGACGAGGTCTCTAAGAGGCTAGCGTGTATACACGTCTGGAGCACAGACAGGGCGGCGAGGCGGCGCGTGTATACACGTCTACAGCAGTCAAAGGGTTAAATACAGACCTTTACCTCTCATTGCAATTGCCTCCATGGTTTCATCGTGTCGTTTCTGTTCAGTCAACTGCTGTTTTGCTACTTTAGCAGCTTTGACGGCTCTGGCGATGGCTGAGGCTCCGCCAGCAAGAGCTCCGGCAGCCGACAATCCGGCTAAAATAGGGATTAAGGGGAGGATTCCACCCTTCTTCGTCTTCTTCTTTTTCTTTTTCATCCCTGCTCTCAACTTTAGCTTGGCACGCATAGCGCCGTTAACTAATAACGCGGCCGCCGCCCGTTCGCCGAACTTTGCATCTTTGGCTTTCATTCTAACTGAAGCCGTCTCCGCGAGTATGCGGTCTGCATTACGCCTGTCAGCACCCTGTGCATACGCAAATGTCATTCTCCCTGCATGCTGCATCTAGTGAATGGATCCCCGTCTGGACCGAGTTTTCAGACGTTTTTCCAGTTTCGTCCCGGGTCAACAGAAATGGTAAGTTGGAATGTGTGCCTCAAATGGCATTTTATCAATGAGCTTGTTTAAGAAGCCACGGCCCTTCACCTTCCGTGTAGGAGGCATTGTTATCTACTGAATGATTTTACGTATTCGCGCGTCTATATATACCCCGTGCAGTAATGAAACCTTGTCAAAATGCGGTTCGTCAAGCAGCAAGCAACATTACCCGTGAGTAATGCGGATGTTGCCAGCACCAAGTGGAAGAAGAACGGGACCCTCTGTTCCCGAGACAGTGAGAGCGATAGTTTGTGGACCTTCAAGGCAGACTTCAAGACTGCAACAGCACCTGAAAATGGCGACGGAGATTAAAGTCGCCGAAATATTGTGCATTAATAACAACATTACTCGGTTGTTTCCGAGAAACATTTATAAATAACGCAGGTAATTTCAACGCCTTGTAAAGTAATAAGCAATTAGCCCAGTATTTAATAAATCCCAATGCTGTAAAGATCATGAAGTATAGTGTCAGAAACTACTAACAGCATTGTAGAAAACGGGAAAAACGGTAATTTAAGAACTCTCCGCCTTTAAGCCCGATTCTCAATTAACTTTAATTACTTATACCAGTTATAAATAATTTATTTTTGTCCTACGATAATAATCTGTTTGTAAATTTTTTAGTGACAATGATTGTTTGCTTTGTTGCGGTGCTAATATTTAGTTCTACACGATTTACTCTCATTTATTTATATAGTGCATAATCATTATCGTCCACCTACAAAGAGAGCAATACTTCCTCGTGTAAATTATTTCTTTCTGAAACGCGATTATCGTTCTACTGTGAAATAATTATTTTGGAAACATGTGTGTCGTTTGAAAAGGCACAGATGATATGATTTCGTGCGGCTTGAAACCCGTGAAGATTTCCGTCAGTTCTGCAGCCGCAAATCTTTCATGCCTACGTCGGCTATTAGTTACGAAACATTGGGTACTTTCGCAGATGTTTATCTTATTCCCTGACGCAGTTAGGAAAGAATCATGGATACCTTATACTCATAAGCAATGTGCAGTTTCGGTACGCTTAAAAATAAAATACAAGTAAAGGTAAATTTGTAATTAAAACAAAAAAAAATGTAAGAAGTACTTGGATTTGAACTCAGAACCACTCACTCAGAAACCCAGAACGCTAACCATAGAACCACTGCACGCTCGGTGCTACATTAGGTGTATACAACGCAACGAAGGAAGACTGTTTCATTAAATCCACTTCCGAAATAATTTCTTGTTTCTGTAGTTTCGTAGTACTAAAAATTCTACCTCATGAAACATAATTATTCCTTGGTTTGTGTACTGACCAGATATATGAGTCAAATATTATCCGAAGGAATTTTCAAAATGAGTAAAACAATCTTATTCTTATAGTTTTATGCTAATCAACCATAGTAATATATAGCATTGAGCCTGTTTCCTGCCTCCCTTTAATGCAATCCCGTTAATTACAACTTTTGGGATATGTTTCATGATCTGAATTTTGGTAAAGTATTATAGAAATGTAATGGAAAGTTGATGAACTGTTTCTGCCAGTAAGAATCGTCAGTCGGAGGAGCTTAATTCCTACCTGTTAGCCAATTGTTTCCTGCATTGACTTAAGGAAATGAAAAATCTGTAGTATAGACGGCTCTGAATGAAATATCCACAAATGATATTGCGAGGAGGCGGAGCCAGTATCGCGTTACTGTTGCCTGGGATGACATTGATGCCAGATTGTGCAAAGTAAGAGTGATAGAATTTTTCAGTGGCGGCCAAGAATAAAGTCAAAGACTGTACATGATATCTGTCTGACGCTAACTGCAATGCCGGATCCGGGGAGGAGGGCTTGTGGCCGAGGGGGGAAGAAGCAAGTCGGGGCAGTTGCGCTGCTACCACAGGCGGTGACAATGTGGCAACAATGGGGGCTTCAAAATAATGTTGGAAGGGGTTGCTACCACATAGTTACTACCCCAGCTCGGTAATCCACAAGACAAAACATTCCGAGCCATTCCAAAAATTCACAGTGATCGTGAAATAGCATGAATTTTAGTCTTGAGTAAAATCACATACATGGCTAAGAAATTGCCGATTCCTGATCCAGTTCCTCCTCTTTTGGAGGAATGGTAATTATAAGCATTAGAAAAGATGTAATTGCTAGTTTATTAAAAGAATGGCAACGATGGTAACCAGTGATCCAAGGGAACTGAACAGGAAACTGGTCACCGTGTGCTGTACCTGGCGTAAGGATTGTTGCCACTTGTTATTATTATTCTCAACTTATTAAAATTTTGCATAGAATACTGCCTGGGTGCCATGGAAGAGGTTCTTCCAAAATTTTCTTAATCCATATTACAATTATTCCCATGGGAATTGTAATCATCAAAAGGAGATAACATTACTTTCAGGGAAATGCAACTTACATTTAGTATAATTTAAAAAAACAAGTTAATTTGGATTGTTCCAATAAAACAAATTCAAAAAAACTACATCTGTCTATTATTCACATACAAAATGATGATTAAAGTAAAAAGACATTTCAGACCATTTACAAAATAGCTCAGTTGGCAGTCATAGAGCACGAGTTCTTTCTGTGTGATGTGAATCACGAGAATCGCTAACGGGTTCCTGAATGCACCACATTAATGACCCAGTTTGTCCTTGCGTTTTAAAGTTCTTTGTAATTACCAAATGGTTGCAGTCTTCGATTTGAAGTATAGCATCATCCGATCATCTCCTAAACTGTTCTGTACCTCACACTCAAATATGTGATATTCGTCGTATTGTATTAAAAAACTGATGTAACTGTTGTTCTGAACACACACACTCAATCTGGAACATGGCCATCTTTTCCCGGAGGCCGACTCAGGGGTCCAGCGCCAACTGTCCCTTCCAAGCGTAGGTTTCAACATGAAAATGTAAACAAAAAACGTGTCTCAGCGTATAACAAATAAGTAATGTCTTATCGCTTGCTCTTCCACACACGCACGTTCACGACGCGTCACCCTGTGCACGAGAGGATGGCCCCGCTACCTTTCAAATATTGCACTTAACTACGAAGGGTGCTGCGACCTTGCATTTCGCAGTTGGTCGCACAGCAAATGGGCTCTGCTTTCTGCTGCTCGCACCGACCAACTAAACGAAACACTGTTCCCCGCAACTACTAACAACTATGAAGCGTCCGCGAGCAGACCGCTTCATTACCTGCAATGTTCGTTTTTTTTTTTACGAAGTTATATGAGACCTCTTCGTACAGCATCCATTAACTGCATCTCCCGTACTATCGAGTCACTATGTGGTTTGCACTACGAATCATGTGCATCTCTGTTACAAAATTACTTTTTTCTGAAATGATCAGCAAATCTTATTAAAGTTATATAATGGGGAAAGAAAACGGGTGGCAACAAGAATTTGTTTAGCAAACCGACCCAACTATTCATTTACTTTAAACATGTGAACCGAAATACTTAACTGACTTTGGTCGCCAACAGTTCTAAAAACCCAATACAACAATGCATTCACACATAAAATATATATGCATGTAATGATACAAAATAGTTACAGATAGTAATAGTACTATTAGTAAAATTCATTATAAATCAGAGATCAAAATCCTTATCTATTCTCAATTGCATATGTAACCGTTCTTTTATAATAATTATTATTAGAAAACATATAATATCAAATATCAAGTCCAATCCCTCCTCCACGCGGTGGGAGATGGGCAACGGCATAAAGTAGGGGATTGCCTGTGGGGGTGAGGTACAGTGGGGATTTAGTGTGCTGTGAAGGCCCTACAGGAACCCTGAAAAATGACGGGCAACGGTCATGACTGGTGACGCTACGACAGGCCTAGCAAGCTGGTAGTGGATAGAGCCTGCTGGCAAAACAAAAGCAATCCTCGGAAAGTACGGAGCAATGGACACAAGACATGGATATGGAAACGGTTTAAGATTTGGATCCTTGAATATACGGACATTAACTGGGAAAGTGGAGGAAATTGTAGACATGATAGAGACAAGGAAGTTTGATATTTTGGTGTTGGGCGAGACAAACTGGAAAGGTAAGGGTAGGAGAGAACTGAGAAATGGTTTACACCTGTATTGGAATGGAAATGAGGAAGGGAGAAGAAATGGAGCAGGGATAGTTGTGAGAAAGAGTAAGTGGACGAGATTAGTGACAGAATGATAAAGATTTAGATGGTCGTCAAAGGAAGAACCCTGGACGTACATTAGGTATTCGCCGCACAAGTGGGCTGTCCAATACAAGAGAAGGAGAAGTTTGAGCAGGAGTTGCAGAGACAATTAAATGATCAAAATATTATAATTATGGAGATCTGAATGCTCATGCAAGCACAGAAAGGCAAAGGTATGAGGAGGCAATACGGACAGAAGGATGGGCTGGCAGAAATGAAGAATGGGTAAAGCTACTGGATTTCTGGAAGCGAAATTGATTGAAAATAGGAAATTCCTGGTACAAAAATCACGAGAATCACGTGGTAACATGGTATAGTAGCGATTGGCAGAGGAAGTCAGTTGTGGACTACTTTATATTTAATAGTGAATTGAAGAAAAGTGTGGCAGATGTGAAGGTATACGATCAGAGGCTCTGGATAGTGATCACCGGTTATTGGTAATGGAGTTAAGGACTGCGGCAGATAGGAGATTAAGGGAATAGAAGTTCAAAGAGAAGAATAATGAAGAGGAATACCAGAGAATAGTAAGGAGTAAGATACACACAGTGGAAATGGGGACAGTGGAAGAGGAGTGGGAATATTTTAAAACCACGTTAGTTCAAGCAGCAGAAACAGTGGGTTGAACGACTGGTATAATCAAATGGTGGAAATAAACAGCATGGTGGAATTATAGAGCAAAACAAGCAGTAGAACTCAGAAATAGGCTCTGTAGGGAATTGTTCAAGCCGAGGACACATGAGACAAGGAATGACTAGGTGAAGAAAAAGTACCTAGGCCAAAAAATAGTAACAGGGGAAAGGAGGAAGTGGCTGGAGAAATGGACCAACATGATGGAAGAAGATAACGAAGGGAATAAGGAAGTACTGTATGGAATGGTAAAAAGGAAGGAGCGGACAAACATTGTCAACATGCTGGATAAAGATGGAAAGGAAATAAACAGCTCAGAAAGACTAAAAAGGATGTGGAAGGAGCATGTTTGAAGCCTTACTGAACCCAGATTGGTCACAGGATAATACAGTTGTTCAGGAGAAGCAGGAAAATAACAGCCATGTAGGAGAGAAAGAGAAGGATTTAACTTGGGAAGAAATTAAAACAGCTCTAGGTAAGATGAAGGTGGAAAGGCACCAAGCTTCGACGAAGGGCAGCAGGAGTTGTAGGGAAGCAGTGGCTATACCGTGTGATGAGAAAGGTATGGAATCAGGGCGCTACTCCTGAAGACTGTAAAAAAGTAATAATTATACCAATATTCAAAAAAGGGAGCAGGAATGAGTTAAAAAACTATAGAGGGATTACACTGAGGTGCCGCAGTGCCAAAGTATATGAGAAGATCATTGGAAAAAGGATACGTGACAGGGTGGAAAAAGGGCTAAGGGAAGAGAAGTGTGGCTTCAGATCAGGGAGATCGACGGTAGACCTGATATTTGCTATGAGAAAGCTGCAGGAAAAACATTATGAATATGGAAAGGATCTACTGTCAGTATTTCTCTATATCGAGAAAGAATATGGTTGTGTAGGCAGGAGTAAGGTATGGAAGGCCTTGAAGAACAGAGGAGTTCTCAAAGAAACCATAAAGAGAGTGACAGTATTGTACCAAGGAAGTATGAGCTATGTGAAAGTAGGGGAAGGAAGAACAGATTACCTGGAACAAAGGAATGGAGTAAAACAAGGAAGTGCCCTATCACCACTACTCCTTATTGTAATCATGGATGATATAATGAAGAAGGTGGCAGTGAGGATAGGAGAGGAAAACATGAAGGTGATAGCTTTTGCGGACGATCTGATGATCTGGTGAGGTGATGAGTAGGAAGTGCAGCGGCAGTTAGATATATGGATAGTCAGTGTGGAGGAATATGGCCTAAAATTTAATGTAAAGAAATGCTAGTACATAGTAACAACCAGAAAGAAGAATAGAATAACCCAGGGAATTATGATGCCAGATGAACAACTAAAATAGATAAGCAGGTTCAAGTACTTGGGGAGTGTATTAGAGGAATGTGGAAGAAATCATGGCGGGATAAGTGAAGGAGGAAGACAAGCAGAGGCGTTTCTAAGGAGAATTAGATGCCTGATATGGAACAAAGATGTGCTACATCTACATCTACATATATACTCTGAAATTCACAAAATTGTGGGTGGCAGAGGGTGCTCAGCACCAAAGCTAATCTCTTTGTTTTGAATTCCAATCCCTAATGATACAAGGGAAAAAAGAATTCATATAAGAATCACTGCGGCACCTTATTTCTCTAATCTTATCTTTCCTGTCATTCCGGCTCAAGTAGGTTGGTGGAAGAAGTATTTCACTACACACAAAAGTGGAAGTGGGAGTACGCATGTTTTCCAATAAGTTTAAACGAAACGTGCGTCGTCTATCTACCAGAGACTCCCAGCCTAGTCTACTAATCAGTTCTGTGACGCATTCATAAGGACTGTAGAAAGCGGTCACGAATCGAGCGGCTCTTCTCTGTACTTTCTCTATACTTTCGATCAACCCCTTACGAAACGGATCCCAGACGGCACAACAATAGTCCAAATGTGGACGCACAAGAGATTTGTACGCTATCTCCTTTGTTTGTTCATTACAATTTTTCAATATTCGACCTATGAATCGCAGCCTAGTATTAGCTCTACCTACCAACGAATTAATGTCCCATTTCATGTTCATTTTTACTGTTACTCCCAAATATTTCATAGAATCGACCATATCAATAACTGAATTGTTTAACTCGTATTTCTGAACAATTGGATTCTTTTTGTTAGTTATGCTCATTGTCTTGCACTTTTTACAATTTAGCGTAAGTTGCCACTCAGCGCACCATGCCAAAATAATATCCAGATCACGCTGAATTTCTAATCAATCGGCCAAATTCCTTACTTCCCTATAAATAACCGCATCATCAGCAAATAACCTAAAAAGGCTTTTCACTTTGTCTCCGAGATCGTTTATAAAAATTAAGAAAAGAAGTGGTCCTATTACACTTCCTTGAGGTACCCCCGATGTAACATCTAGACTAGAAGAACTTTCTCCTTCAACGACAACATACTGCGACCGCCCAGATAGAAAATCCTTTATCCATTCACAAAGCTGATCCGATATACCGTACGGTCGTAGCTTCGCTAAAAGGCGGTTGTGTGGTACAGAGTCAAAGGCTTTCTGAAAATCTAAAAAAATTGCATCTACTTGTGAACCTGCATCAATAACTTTCATTACGTCGTGTGTAAATAGGGCAAGCTGTGTTTCAAATGTTCTTTTATTCCTAAATCCGTGTTGATTTGCTGTAAGCAAATTATTATCTTCTAGAAATTTCATAATGTTCGAGCATTTAATATGCTCCATAACTCTACTACAAACAGATGTTATAGATATTGGACTATAGTTTCCAGGATCACTTCGATCACCTTTCTTGAAAATCGGAGTTACTTGCGCGATTTTCCAGTCTGAAGGTACTTTTCGCTATTCTAATTATTTACTGAATATATCAGACAGAAATGGCCTGATTTCCGCCGCATATTCTGGAATTCCATCTGGCCCCGGTGCTTTCCCCCATTTCAGGAGCTCTAATTGCTTTATGATACCTGCAGTATCTATCCGTAATGATTCCATCACCAACTCGACACGGCGTGGGAAAACGGGAACACTATCCTTATTTTCATCAGGAAATGAATTTTTGAATACAGTATTTAGTACGTTAGCTTTATCGCGGCTTTCATTAACCTCTGAACTTTCACGAATTATTGCTGGAATATTGCTATTGGTACAATTGACTTTTCGTACATACGACCAGAATTTCCTTGGGTTTTCTGTGAGACTCCTGGAGAGAGAGTTGGAATGAAAATCGTTGAAGGCCTCATGCATTACATTCTTAATACGTCCTCTTAACTCAGTTAAGGTTTCTAAATCGCTGCGACACCCGTTCCTTCTAGAGCGTGCGTGTATCCTCCTTTGTTTTTTGAGTAATCTTTTGACTTCGCATGTGTACCACGGTGGATCATCCTCCCCATTTATTATCCGCTTAGGTATATGTATATCCATACCTTCCCTAACTATTCGTATAAATCGATGCCACATCTCTTCAACGGTGTCCTTTTTTGACTTGAAATTATGGTAATTATTCCTCATTTAGGTTCTAAAAGACTCCTTAGAGGCCTTACTGAATTTGTATACAATCCGCCGTTTTCTCCTTTTTCGCTTGGTCATTACCGCTTTGTGATCGCTTATTCCTGTGGTCGTTGAAATTTCGGTGAATAATTCTGGTCTATTGGTAACCAGCAGATCTAAAATATTTTCGCTACCGTTATGACATCGCGTTGGTTCATTAACTAGCTGCTCGAGATGATTATTTGAGAACAATTCGAGAATTACTTCAGAAGCTGCCTTATCCCTGCTACCTGTAATGCGAACATAATTACGCCAGTCAATATAAGGCAGATTGAAGTCGCCTCCTAGAATCATAGCATGATCCTGAAAACGGCTAGCTATACTGTTTACATTATTTCTTAACTCCTCGGCGATAGCTATGTCGGAGTCGGGTGGACGGTAGAAGGCGCCTATGATGAGTTTTGACCCAGCAACTTTGAGTTTAAGCCATATGATATCACAGATCGTTTCGACTTCTATTTCATTACATGGGAGAGATTTACTCACAACTATAAACACCCCACCTCCATGAGAATGTAATCTGTCTTTACGAAAAACATTCATGCTACAGAGAAGAAAGAGAGTAAGCTATCACACTTACTATGTGTCTATCTTGACATATCCTGCTGAAACATGGCCAGTGAAGAAGTGGGACATCAGTGAAGTACAAGCAAGCGAAATGGAGTTTTTAGAGGTATAATGGGAGTACTAAAATGGACAGAATAAGGAATGAAGTGATTAGATGTACCATAAAAGAGGAACCCCTATAGGAAAGGGTAGAGAGTACCAGACTGAGATGGTATGGACATGTAAAGAGACTGGAGGTTCAGAGAATCCCATCAAAAATCCACGAAATTAAGATGCATGGTAGATGACGCAGGGGAATACCAAGGGTGCAAGGAGTGGAGGAGTGTGTACGGAAGAGAGGAGAGGACTGGAACAATGTGGTGACAGAGAGGTGGTGGGAAGAAAGAAGGAAATGAAGAGGCTTGTGATCTAAGCGGAACCGTCCAGTGGCTGTAAACTGTTGAGAATGATAATGATCATTATTATTATTAGACAACATATCCTATTAAATTAATACTTTAATTATTCCTTTATTCAAAATAATCTGCACAACATCTCGACTTTACCAACTGTCAATAAACTTGTTAACTTCTCATAAGCATAAGGCCTGTCACTCTTTAAGCTTTGTATGATTCCAAGGCGCATATTCAACCTATGAGGACATGTTACTGCATCCCTTTACTCTGTTACATTTAAAATGTTTATTGCCTTATCACCTAATCCTTACCTATCAACAATACTTCATAATTATTATTAGTACTAATAGAATATATTCTTCAATATTGTTGTTTCACTTAACCTAGTTAATTTTTAATATAAATATGAAACGAAATACGCAAATACCGTCATTCGTAATTGTTTTAAGCTCAATCTACTTTATAACGTCGCAGGAACCATAGTGTACAAATATAGGCGCTATTAAATATACTGTTATATGATTTTTTTTTAATACTCGAAATACTTTCGACACACAGATGCCCTTGAGTCTATAGCCTTGTTACAATGGGTTATCTAATGACGCCTATGTCACATTTATTGCCGAAGCTTGATTGCTCGACTAAAACTCAATGGGTCACTGGACTTTTACACCAATTAAGCAAGCAAAATTACCATGCTTGTGGACTTACCAATTTCCGACGAGAAACTGATAATATCAAAATGCCACATAATTTGTGCTTGTGGTCTTAGCAACTGCCGACAAGACACTTTACAATATCATCATAGCTTACGGATTTACAAGCTGCCAACCATGCCTGAAAGACAATTATACCGGAAAATTACAATGCTTCCGGTCTTACTAACTACCGATAAGACACGGATAAATATCAAACTTACTTAAATACCGCTACTCCGTAAGTGAGTTCATAGGTTTTCACACGTATCGGCTCCATTTTGTAGTGCGTTATCAACATTCCACTAATGCTTTCAACATTCTCCAGCACCTGTTCAAATCGTCTGTTATTTAAAATGTTAATTTTTATTCCTGAGAAACTTTCATGGTCATTTATTTATTTGGACTTTAAGTTCCCTTGAGGCGATTGAAGTCGCCTGCACCGTCTCACAGGGATGTTCCGTCATCAGGTGGCCGCGGACATTTCTTGCACGTTTCCCACTCTCTTCGCCGAATCCGTTATCGAGCTGACAAAAGTGTTGTTGTAGGGTTCCTTTTCCCGTTATCTCTCACTCCACTTCTGAATTTAATTTTGGTTACTATGCTCATTTTGCCACCTACGCCGGTATCCCATGACCTGTCCGGTTAGCTGTCGAGGTTAGTTTGACATAACTCCTTTATTCAAGTCAGTACGTGGTAGAGGACCACTTCACACGCAAGAAGACCCATTCACAATGAAATGCCTTTTACATGATGTTTATCTACTGTCTATACAACACAATACCACCTTCAGGAAAGTTATGACAGAACCAAGCAACATGGCAGCAGAAATATACAGGCTAACAAACACAGTGCAGCATAAAAATAAAATAAAATTTAAATACTTACATTATGGTTGGTACAAATATATGGCTCAATATCAAAAACAGCACTCTAACATCCAGGATACATTCTGTATGGCACGACTACTGTTGTTAAAAAAAAATAAAAAATAAAAAAACCTTTTTTTTCTGACTTGAAACAAAAAAAAAACATGAAAAAAACGTGTTTTTTTCTGGGACATGTTTTTTTCATAACTACTAAATCTCAAATTTGTAAGGCATTTATCGTTTAATACGATTGTTTTAGAGTTTATTCTAAGTACTTATCTTAATTTCTAAATCTACTATATTTCTCTGGTTAAGTAAAAAAAAAAAAAAATATTGGCAACATTAACTCAAATTTTCTTTTATGAACGGGCACTTCCCGAAGAGGCTAGTTAGCACGAGAAGGAATCCCCGTTCCCCATTGTTTGAATTGATACTCGCTCTTTAAACTGTTGCTGCCAGCCCTTCGGATTTAACTGTAGACCTACGGATCTTTTCAAAAAATTAGGAATTTAAAACTTATCTACGGTTTTATGCCTCCTTTTATTACTTACTAGCAGTTACCCGCGACTCCGTCCGCGTTGAAGAGTATTGTAATATAAGATTTTTGTGACAGGTCTGGTTGCTCAGTGGTTAGGGCGTCCAACTGGTGACGAAAAAGTACCCAGCTTCAATCTTAGTCTTGGCCACGATATTCAAAGGTCCTTACCACGATCTTAACCTCTGGCACAAGTTGTTGTGTGATGAGAATTACGCCAGAATGCTCACCTGGTTCTGATTCCGTGTCAAACTGTGTGTCTTCAACGTCCGGTAGGATTACTGGGTTACGTTAAGAGGCTACGAAAGGGGCTAATTGCGGAGACGTTAGTAGTGGGGGAACACCAATTCAAGCCAGAAACCGGGAAAACCCATGACGTCACGGAGTGAGCAGCCAATAAGCGTTCAGGGTCGTATGACGTCACAAGATGGTGTATCGTTAGTTCATTTGGTGGCCTCTAGGGAAGCAGCACCGGTCGGGCTTGCGAATGCGATAGTTCCCGGCCTCGAGATGGTGGCACCTCCCAAGGGTTTAATTTCTTTGGGCGCAGACATTCCACTCCCCCAAGAGAGCGGGAAAAACCCAACCCCTGAGGCAATGGATATGGAATGCGCGCTCTGTTTGCTCTCCATTAGAGGTTGCTACAGGTTTCGACTTGGTCAGCCGAGGCAAGGGCGTCCGCCTTGCATAACTGTCACCAGTTGGCACCATAAGGTAGATCGTAGTAGTTACTTGTCGCTAGATCGCGCCTATGCACCAATATGCGTGAAATATTTCGGTATACCTGTCGATGTTTGCGAAGCCACTCGCGTGTTTGCCCGGAGGTCCGACAGGAAAATTCAGGTTACGAAATGGCTCCATTACAGTGCGAAAATCTGTTTGCCAAAGGAAGCACATTATTCATCCACCATTATGAAAGCATAGCTGGGTGTCTGGCTGGCGGACAAAGAAAGTAGGGCGTCCAACACAGCGTTCGTGTGAATGCAGAGTTTTGTACAGAATCTCAGGCTTGCAGCGAATTTCGTGTGTATTTGTTCAGGTGTCCTGTTATCGATAAGGAATTCGGGTTGCGCATAAGAAGAAATTATTACGTGAAGAGAATAATTATTATATGTCAGTTTTATAGTACAAATCTAAGAACCATTTATGGTATCCTAATCCTTCGCCAGAATAACGTGTTTTCAAAACGAAAATCGAAAATTTTGTTTTCATTATGGGTGAACAAAAAAATTGCTTGAGTCTTTGTATTTAATTAAAAAATAAGTTATAGCCCATGTGAAAGCGTAACTTTTACGTTTAAAACGTGATAATGAACCATGGAATGTCCTGGCATAGCTCAAATTGACATATATACAATGCAATTCTGATATTCGAAATTGGCAGAGGGTGCTTTGCACAAAACATAACTCTGTGCGAATATCAAGAGGAAATAAGCGTCAGTACGGTGGGATTCCAATATAATTAATCGTTAACCGCGTTAATGATAACTCGCGAATTTCTGTTACACCACCATTATTTTAATTTATTAAATTATGTGCAATCAAACAAAGCGAGAATCCAACTAATGTTTTAAACTCAAATAAGTGATTTCTTAATGTATGTGTCTACAACCTCGATGAACTTTGTGTATTTCTATCCTATTAGTAAGGCACTAACTTCCCTACCCATTTTAGGTGAAATATGCATACTAAATTAGATTCACATGAATATCATTACCTAATGCAAAGTTGCAGATGTGAAATCCAGTTTCTTTCCCTACAGACATTTCTGAAGTGAATACATGTTAATCTCTCCACTGATGCCAAACCAATCAACCTGTAATTTTGTCAAGCCTATTTCTCAACCCTGTCTTTGGACAAGAGCCCACTTGAAAATACTTGTGACATGGTTAACAAAGCCTTTCCCACACCAAGGCTAGAAAAATCAAAGTTTCCAATTTGACCATGGCAAAACTCATGGAATGCAGCGAGGGAAGAAAGAATTCATATAAGCATCAGTACTACACCTTATTTCTCTAATCTCATCTAAGCTGTCATTGGTATAAAATATTTCAACACACTCGTAATTTTTTCGAGCAAGTTCAAACCTATATTGTCTGTCTATCCAGACCAAATCTATGTATCAATCACAAATTGAGTGCCCTTATTGTACTTTGTCTAAAAATTCAATCAATCCCTTGCGACACAACACAACAGCAATCCAGATTAATGTGAGTTTTGTGTGCTGTCTCCTTGTTCATAGACCTCTCCTGCTTTCAATCAATCAGTTTATTGTCTTGCACTTTATGAAAATCCATAAACCCGTCATCCTTCCTAAGTAAAAAGTTTTCATCAGTAAATCACTAGAAACAGAGAGATATACGCTGTGGCATGTACTTACCCACCTTTAACTGTATTCTACAGCACAGCACGTATGTTCCAGAAACGAAATACCTTCTGTTAATCTTACTAATTTCACCCCTGAGGAATCGGAGTACATCAGCCATGTGTGATAACAATCTGGTCACGCTAAGGCACAGAACATGCTGACGCGTCAAGGTGGAGATATAGAAAATTTATCCACTTCCTTGTGCAAGAAATCGAGTGCCAGCTCCTGCTGATAGTCTTTTATTTCCCAATCCAACCCCTGATTTACATCAGTTAGTGACAGGGTTACCGTTTGTTCAAAATTCGCAAAGTCTTCTCCTAATCAATAACAGGGATTCCAGGTACCAAAATGTTCACTTAAAGTGGTTCTACTGAAGTTTTTCAGGAAAATTCTCCCTTTTTCCAGGAAATTTCTGCTATTTTTCAATAAATCAGGACCCACGAGAGTTCTCCATTCGGTTAGATGTGCCCATCTGACGCCAACCTTCGATTTCAGGACCAAGTATAACATTTGTTTGCAATTGCACGCTTTGTTCAAGTCACCACGATAAAGTTACCATAATGCTCTTAGCTAACCGATAGTTTCATGGTCATCAAATAAACATCATAACCCATATTTTCATAGAAGATTTCAATATTTCGACAAGTATCCAAAACGTCACCATAGGTGCAGATACTAGTTCTATTACACCGAAGATAGCACCGACAGTTGAACTGTCGTAAATTGTTAAGTCATTCGTATATGAAAGTGGGTGTTTGGATATTTTATCCACTCAGGCCTCGTCACCTAAAGTCTAGTGCCAGATTGTGGTCATGGTTAACTTAGGCTCCAGACACCACTCAGAATTATTCCACCAATATCCATTCTGACAGCATTATACGCCACATACAGCCCCCGACATTCTTCCTATCTTCCAATGACATCCAGCCCAGCTCCTTTATTATGTTACTTGTTGAATATTTTCCACTAATAAATCTAGCTGCCATCCCTTGCACCTTGCATTTGATGCACAAAAAATGTGGACTCCATACTACACTATATAAAAGTAATGGTCTGACTGTGGGTTTGTACCCAAGTCCTTTGCTTCTCTGGTACATCCCCTCATTACCCTCTCTGTTAAATGATTTTATGTAGTGAAAAACGTGAGAAAACACAATTCGTATGCCAATACAAACGGCAGTAAACTGTAAAGAGCACAGTGAAATGAGAGATTGCCAGAGCCCTGAAGCAATGGTTCGAAGCACACGTTGATGGTGAGCATAGTTCTATAACCATTTATTTTAGACTCAAATCCACAGGGGAATGGCACACACACACACTTGTACATGCATACAGCGAGGTCGACAGAACTAACAGCAAGCATCACGGAAACGATTAAATGGGGCAGAATAGTCGTTACCACTGATTAACTGGACAGAACTATCGTCACATAAATCATCAGATAGACGAGTTAAAGTCAAGTGTCACCATACTTACGCTTACACGCACAATGAGAGACGCAGATACAGATGTCCAAGTCTACAGAGAGTTCAGCACAACTACCGGCACCAATCATGGAAACAAAAAAGTGGTGTAGTACTCTCTTGCCTCATGACTGGCTGAAAAACAGAAGTCTCCTTACACATCATCAGCCTGGCGAGATAGAAGGTGTGCAAAAATAGCATGTTTTCACCATACACCTAAGTGTTTATACCATAAATAGTGTTTATCACACCAAATTGATTACATTTACCATCAACATGTCTCTCCCACACCGCAACGCTTTCTACGATTCACTAAAAAGTGACCCAGGTACTACCATGCTCGTATTAATCCGAACGACCTGAATTGCACATCGCTACATTTCCTCCTGGGACTTATTCAACCCATTATACACATCTACGAAGACAGTACTATACCCTGGAGGTGGTACAGTCTCACGACTATTAAAATTAGGCCACATCCACCTCCCATAAAACGAAATACATTTCCGCTTTATTGTTTCATAAACCGAAATAGTGATTACATTTCGACAATAAAAGAGTTATATGAACATCGAATACGTTTCATTTACTGTTTTAAAGACATTTTACAATTATTAAGTGTTCACACATAACACGAAAGATACCAATCTCAAACAAAATGTTGGTTTTTAGCAAGTACTGGAATAACAACAAAATGTAGATTTTATACCCGTCTACAGCAACTTAAAATGACTCGAAATTTAGGTTAATATTCAACGTTTGCTGTGTATTATAATTTTTGGAAACAGTACAGACTTATCTAAGAGTTCAGTCAAATATATAACACGTAACAAGATTTCGGATTTAATAATTTTGGCAGTGGTCTTGTAAGTATGCTTGCCTGTAAAAGCAATTCTTTTAGTTCTGTCGTTTCTTGAACATACTTATCGTGGAACAATAGAAAAAAATCATAACATTAATGTTCTGGCTGACGTGAGACACTGTCAACGCAGCATGCGTGAGTAGGATTTGAAAGACACTTTTCTAATAAATTTAACTTCACCGTAAAGATTTCTGTCACTCAACATTCCCCATTTTTTCTAGTGCTCATAACAAAATCGGCCGATTGATCATTGATGTGATACGTAATGATAACTGTTTAAACATAATCAAGGAACTAAATCAAAGTAATGTGTCTATTGTGAAAAAAGTTTTTTTTTTAGATAATGTCCTTATTGTGCGACAACGATAATTTCTAGCCTGTGGTATTGGGAAGCAAATGAGAAATGAAATGGAAAAAAATTCTCATCAAAGAAGAACATAAAATTCAAAGCATCCATATTTAAAAACATGATGCTCCGACTAGTGATAGCTAATTATATAATTGATGCATAACCCCAACTGGGCATTATTAGTGGCATGGAGTTATCTTCCCTGTCCTATCGGTTTGGCCGCTATCTCCGGGAGTCCGTAAAAAATTCGGTTTGCGGTAAGGGGCAAAATCATTAACCATAGCACAAAAAGAATATACGTTATTAAAGAAGTGCAGAAATTTTAAAAGTTAATTCTGACGCATATCACCATTGATGAAAAGTTTCTTTAATTTTATTTCCTAAATTTAAAATTCCAAGAAATAAACAGTAAATTCCAGGAATGAGGAAAGATAATGCCTGGCTCGTTATTAGTTTCTCTACCTCAGCTTCCGTCTCTGGTAAGCCTGGTGCTGTAATTGACTCAGGTTCGGGGATTCTGATCCTGGAAGCTACGAGGTGCGATGTCTCGCGGTTCCGCGGTTCGAGTCAGCCGATGGCAAAAGTGGTTAAATGATGCGTTATGTTTTTCTTGGGTTACCCATACACTGGGACAGTGAAAACATATTTTACACCTATTGGGAAGTTGAAATTACACATTTCTGCCTGTATCTATTGTGAAATCGATATTCGTTGTTATTCTTCAATAAAATCACTATTATTTCAAAGGTACGGAAGAGGCTGTATTCTAAAAAAGTAAACGAATTAGGCAACGATATTTGAGAAATGGCAATTCCTCATTCCGTTGAGTAATATCCAGATTTTTTATTTAAACAGAATTTTTGATAGCCAGATTGTGAGTGTGAATTGACTACTGTCTAGTGCCACTGATGAAATTTACCCTTCACGCAATTCGTTCGGCTATTAATTAATGAAAAATTCCTGGAAATAAACAATAACTTTCAGGAACGAGGAAAGATAATACCAAGCTGTTTATGCGTTGTAGCATCCTCATCTTCCGTCTCTGGTAAGCCTCACGCGATGGGGCAGTAAGTTGCTCATGTTCGCGGATACAGATGCCGGTTCTAATCGCGCCGCGGGAAAAAGTAGTTAAACGATGCGTTATGTTTTTCTGCCTGTATCTATTGAGCAATCCAAATTCATTGTTATTTTTCTGTAAAGTCATTATTATTGCAAAGGCCTGGAATTACTTTTTTTTTATTTTTTTTTTTGGAAATGTAAACGAATTGGTCCTCGGTCGTTGAGAAGTGGCAATTCCCCATTCCTTTGAGTATTTTCGGATTTTGTTTTATTTAAATCGTAACTTTTTTGGCTGGATCGTGAATGTGACTTGACTACTGTCTAATTCCACTGAAGAACTTTGCCTATTTGTTTGATGAACAGTAACACCATCAAGATTTAATTTAAAACTGCTGGTATCTGTATGTATTGACATATTAACTCATTGTATTCTGAATTGACGCTAAAGTAAATACAATCATGCTGTGGATACTGAAATTTGTAACAATCTAGTCTTAAAGTATAAACTGTTCGTGATCATTCATTTCGCCAAAGTGTAAACGATAGCCAGCTTATAGACGTCAGAACATCCACGAGGACTACGAGAAAGAAGAGTGGTTTTATAAATATCCTACGTTTCATTTATTCTAAACAAAAATCTATTACTTTCTAAATTTTTGAAAATTTTTGTCTCAAGATAAATATCATAAAATAACAGAAAGAAATAGTGACATTTATTTTTTCGTAAAGTTATTTCTTTTTGTTAATAGAAAACTTTAAAAAAATTATGTGTCAACTGATAGACGACGATAGAACTATCAAGCGCCACATTGTAATTCATTATAAGGATTTATAGTTTGTCTCAGTTACACTCGACAAGTGATGTGTGGTAGGCTCATCATGAGGAAATAGGGCTGTTTACTCACAGCGTTGAACGCGCAGCCTTTCCGTGAACGGCTCCATTCCCAGGATATTCCTACTTCTTAAAGAATGCATAATCATTAATTTTCTATATATACTCGTAGAGTCTTTGCATTAAATATGGACAGCGCTGTCATGTTCTATCAAACTTTTGGAACAATCTGGCATCAATCTCATCCCAGGAAAGATAAGGCAATGCTGGCTCCACCTTTTGGCAATACCATTGGGGGATATTTCATTCAGACCCATCTTTATTTCAGATTATTCATTTCCGTAAGTAAATGCATGAAACAAAACTGGAATTAAGCTCCTCCCCACTGACAATTCATAATGGCGGGGTAGTTCATCAACCTTCCCCTACATTTCAAAAATACTTTAAATAAATTCAGATCGTAAATCCTACCGCAAAAGTTGTAATTAACGGGAATGCATTAAAGCGAGGCAAACAATATTCCCTAAGGCTCCGTTCTACTTTTTACTACAACTGAGTAGCGTAAAACTTTAACGATCATTATTTACATACTGGTTTGGCTAATTCCTTCCGATAATATTTCACTCATAATTTGGTCTGTGGACAAACCAGCGAATAACCATTTTCGATGAGGTAGAATTTTTAGTACTACGAAACTATAGAAACAAGAGATTCTTTCGGAAAAGATTGAATGAAACAGTCTTCCTAGGCAGCATTGTTAACAAACTGACGAGTAGGTATCTAACTTGAGCGGGGGGGGGGGGGTCCTGTGGTTAGCGTTGTGGTTTTCAGAACCTGTGGCTCAAGGTTCAAATCCACGTGTTTCAAATTCTTTAAAAAAAATTTCCCCTTTTATATATTCCGAACCTACACTATGCTTATGCATATTATATATTCTTGATTTCTTCCAAACTGCCTCAGGGAATAAGATACTTAAGGAATCTCTTATAACCGAAATTTTCAAATGATTTTTAACCAACTACCAACATGAAAGTAAACACTTTTGCGGCGGCAGCGCTGAAAGAAAGCTACTCTGATTCCCAGCCACGCCGAAATAAGATCGTTTGTCCCATTTCCATTTGTACACGTTTATCGAAAATAGTCATTTCACAGTAGAACAAATTTCACGTTTCAGAAACAATTAATTTATCGTTGAAATTGTGTCTCTTATTTTAAGCCATGTCTATCATTAATTCTGTAGGTGGTCTATAGTGATCATACACCGTCGTCAAGAAAAACAAAAATATAATGTAAAAACGTAATAGGAAATCGCATAGAACCAAATAATAGTACTGTAACAAATTAAATGACCATTGTCACTCAAAAATTTAAAACCATGTTATTATCGTAGGACTAGCATAAATTCTTTTATTACTGGTATAAGTAAAGAAAGTTAATTGAGAATCGGGATTGAAGTAGAGAGTTCAAAAATTACTGCTTTACAGCGTAGCGACTTGATACCTCCGGGATTTTAAAACTCATTAGTTAATAAATCATACAATTTTTGTGTTATTCTTTGTTTTGCGATTACTTCAGTATAATAACATAAATAAATACCAACTTTTGGCGAAGAAGTATGTCGCCACTCGTGTGAGTGTTCTTTAGTCTCGTGTGTGAAGTGGATTAGTGACTTTTCGTCACCCGTGATAGTCGACTCCAAAATAGACTAAACCTCAAAAATTCAAACAAACACAGCCTACCGGTAAAGCAAGTTCGACAGTGCCTTACAACCGGAGGACCGAGCGTAGTGGATGAGCCTTAACGCTCTGGCTTCGCATTCTGGAGGAGGCGGGTTTGAATACCCGTCCGACTATTAGAGGTGGAAAAGAACTAGTGGCAAGGATTTCACCAATGGCCTTTAACTGCTACGGTTCGCCCGGCCGAGCGCTCGCTGAGTGCGGCTTTGTTTACGCCTAAGCTGTTTACCTGCTCTGGAATGCCGCGTTGGACCGGACCGCTGTGTACTGAATACGTCTGGAGCGTTGTGTGTGGCGTTCTTCTGCTGTCGCTCTGCGATTTGAAACCACAGATACAAAATAAATACAGTTAATATAACATCTAATGTTTTTCATTTTAAAGCTCCTCTAAAAGTGAATGTCTGCGTAATCAAACATGCCGGTACTTCATATACTAAATAGATATTACAGCAACTGAAATGTTTTTAGTTTGTGAGCGTAGTAATTTATCTGGAGAGAACCGTTCCGAATACCTTTCACAAATTCTGCACAAATTTTCCAGCCTTCTTTTTGACCCGGGTTAATATAATCTTAATTTTTTTTTTTTTTTTTTTGTATTTCGTTTAGTTTTAGAGGTGTATAAATGTAATATAGTTATTAGTCTGCAGTTAACCATGGTTGGTAATTCTTTTTGTGTGATAAGCCTTGAAAAATGGTACAACACACAGTGATACATTACATGTTCTGCATTGGTTTCTCGACGCACTTTCTGTATCGAACATACAGCGCATTCACGCATTGGCGTGCTTTTCTTTGAATTTGCAATATGAATGAAATTTGGAAAAAAGGTCACAAAAAGTTGCGAGGGCGATTTCTAGGGGGGGGGCATCTCACGGACCTGATCTTACAAGACGGGGGGGGGGGGCGGGTGTCAGGAAATCCTGAAATCCTCACGAAATTTAAATTTATGGATGCAACAGACGAAACTCTGCAACTGGCATTTTTCGTCCGGTTACTACTCGGTGAAGAGCGTGAGCATTTAAAATGCAGTGTTCGAGAATGTGGAAAAAGAACTTTTTAAACCACTTCATAGTGAAAATATGGTGTGAATTGATTCTCGCGTATCTGTTGGTCTCATCAGCAATATATATCATAAGATATTCCGTTAGAAATATCAGGAAAAATGACAAACTGCTGGAATGTTAACGTAATCCACACTTGTGTCCTGCAGCTTAATCGACAAGCACATGCTGTCAAACGTGTCGCTAAAGCATTCTCTTTTTCCACAAATTTCGCTCGCACAATCTGTAGCTTCAAACTCTGAAAAATGGCTATTTTCCACTAGCTGATGTACACAGCTTAGGAAAATTACATCGAGATCCTGTCGAAGGGTTATCACTGTCATCCATATCAAAGTGATCATATTCACTGTCGCTTCTAGTAAGAATCTCCATGATTTCTTCCGCGGTACAAACACGACGGCGTATTCGGGAGGACGATGGTTCGAATCCCCGTCCAGGCATCCAGATTTGGGTTTTCCATGGTTTCCCCAAATCACTCCAGGTGAATGCCGGGATTCTTCCTTCAAAAGGCCATAGCCGAATTCCTTCCCATTCCTTGCCCCCCATTCTTTACCATCTCTAAAGACCTCGCTGTTAAGAGACATTAAGCAGTTAAAAAAAATAATGACTGTATGCCATTTTCTCAGCGAAAACTAAAAGGAAACGAGCAACACAAATTAGATTGCAGCTGCTAATGCTCAAGGGCCGAATGAGGAAAACAACTTACCACCCTGGGTGGAAATATGGCTTCATAGCCAGGCCGCTAAGAGGCTAGCGTGTTAACACGTCTGGAGCACAGACAGGGCGGCGAGGCGGCGCGTGTATACACGTCTGGAGCACAGACAGAGCGGCAAGGCGGCGCGTGTATACACGTCTGGAGCACCTGTGCGCAGTAGTAGCCACGCGCGTTAACGCGTCTACAGTAGTCAAAGGGTTAAGGAACCATTCCAGTATTCACATAGAGTGGTTTGGGGAAACCGTTGAAACCCCAAATCTGGATGGCCGGACTAGGATTCCAACCTGTGTCCTGCCGAATGAGAGACCAGCGCGTCACAGCTTCTACAAGAATGCGTGTGTCGAATGGTGATGACGTAGAAAATTGTGTAATTGTTCAGCCCTTAAAACGATGTATACATTGAAGAAAGTAAATTGTAACTTTGCTTGGGAGACCTTAGATTTTGGATTTCCCTCTTACTGTTAACATGGATTACCATTTTATTTTTAATTTCCAGCTGTGAATTGCAGTTTTGTGTTGGATAATTGTAGTGAAAAACAATAAAAATCGTTAGCCGAATTTGCTGCTCGTGATGAATTATTATGTGTATTATTTGCGTTATAAAGGTTTTCTTCTTAGCGGAAGGAAATAGGAATGTTCACACTTATTTCCTCCTGCAACGCTGCCACATCTACTTCCTCCAATGTTGTCACGATTTCTGACTTCTGGCAGTGCTCCGGAAATTCCTATACAAGGAATCGTGTGTCATAGCTAGGCGATATCATAAGAACAGACACATTGCCGAAATGGAAAATTATTTTTCTTCCACTTCTCATATTTTTATTTAACTGATTTTTTCAGTAGTACTTTAGACACAAGTAGCTGTTTTTCGCCTAGAGTCACTGCGATAACTTTGACAACGAAAAATGCGTTTAGTGGTGTTTGTGTTGGTTGGAACGGATAGCCATTTGAGACAATTTTTCATTTGGCCGGGAGTCCTCAAATAGCTTTTCACATTAGAAAGTAACAGAGTTTTGATTTTCCCCGCGCTCCTTCTGTGTCGTGGCTAACAAGCCTACAGTAATGTGTTTCGGGATGGGCAGAGAAGCCGTTAAACAATTTCGTTTTTGTGGACGGATCATTTGATCTTCACTCTTCAGGTAGCAGACTGTCAAACACGTAAAAACTTATCTCACATTACACTGATTTAAAAATCCCTACGGTCGCAACACAGGAATTCGCCGTAGATAACCTCCACTATGTTGTAGAAAATATTAGATCATTTTTTAAATTTCGATGCACGTTTCCGATGATAACATCGTCACTGTCTTTATCGTTATAAAGCTAACGTTCAAACTGTTAATTGTATAAAAGCTTTCGTAGTGATCTTAGGAGATACTACAGCACGAATATAAAACTTTGTCTCGTAAAGTCTGTAGACTGGTTTGTGGAGGAGATTTAGTCCTTTTGAGATCTCGCTTTTTCTCCTATAATAATTTTAACAATAACCTGATCTTCAAGACTAACATACACTTCTAATTTACTGTTAAACAAATAGCGCTTCCTATTAGTTGTTGCACCAAATTCTCGCATTTAGTTTCACTTATAATTCACTAAAATCAAAATACCTTAATTTTAAGGCCCTTAGTTTTGTTTATAGTCCTAGCCCATTGAGTCGGCTACTGATAATCAACACTATCTTCTATTTTCTAACCAGCCACTCACTCTTAGCGCGCACAAGTTAAAGCGAAGTAGTTGAAGTTTCTGGTTGAAACCTTACCGATGGAGACAGACTTGTATTGCAGATCGGCTGGCTAGTTCCTTCCTTCCTTATCTTACTTAACGGCACCTGCAGTTTAAGGTAGAAAAACGAACCAAGAATACTTCACAGCATTTATGTCTGGTTACAGGCCTATGAGTATCCACCACCGATACGGAATTTCGAACCGGGAACCTTTCAGCCTCCAGTCAGACGCTTTAACCACTAAGTCGCTCTGGCGCTAAAAGATCTGTAATTACGTGAGACGCTTTAATAGTAACAGAAAATAAATGCCATAGTAGTTAAGAACTATCGAGGAATAAAATGGAGACATTAAAATGAAATTCCCAATACGTAGGTAGTCATACAAATTTGTCATAAAGTTTCACCTAGCTATATGATGACAGTTAGGAAAGTTGCACAATCCTTAAATATATATTGCACCCTAGAACTATGAGAGATGAAAATGAATTTCACTAACTGATTGAAAATAAATGCAGTGTAGTCCAGGTTGGTGTTGTTATCATTATTTTTTAATCCCATTCATCTTGAAATAACTTTACTATCATAGTGTTAATAACTACGAACATTCTCACAAACCCTGTCTCGTGGCCGCCAAGTATAAATAAACCACTGAGCAAAGGAAAAAAACTAAAGGAACCCAAAGCACGGACGCATTATAACGTTCTTCATTAATTTATGGGAACATTAGATATTATTGATTACTTCTAACGATGTGTGCCTTTATAAAAGGAACCACCGCGTCATTTCCATAGAGTGGTTTCGGAAAATCTGAATTGTCGAGAAATCAAACCGGGGCCTCCAGAAGACCCAACTAAGACTTCATTGCTCACCCTCTAGGTACAAATGGTTGTGGAATATGCGGACAAAGGCCAGAAAGAAGTGGGTTAAAATAATTTAATTTCGAGGAACATCTTTACGACACCAAATGTCTATTTAATTCAAATATTGAAGATTTGGGGTGTCCACCTCTACGAGAACTCAGGAAAAAAAATTCGATAAATTTTGTAATGTGCCATGAAAATGTATTTTTAATTGTCCAATGGTGGGTAAAATAAAAAAAAATAAAATAAAAAAATCAAATTAAATACAATGTTTTTTTATTTATACAATATACCTAAATTTAATATTATTAAACTTCAATTCATGAACTGTAGCCTGATGTCCTAATTCTTAACATCATCCAAAGGGCATGAGCCGACTAGCCAAGCATAAATACGTGAACGTCTTACCCCAGCACGTTTCCAGGTAGCGAGAACCGGTTTTTGTTCGACCACCTGCTCTACAAAACTGGTTTAGCGCCTACTGTTCTCCGCGCGGGGTATCGGATTACAACAGGTTTGTACCTGCCCGCGGTTTCGAATTCAAGGATATCAGGTAATACCTCGAAGTATCGGGTTAGAAGGCTAACAAAAGGATATCAGATTACACTGGAACACCTGCCGGGTTTCAAGGTCAACGGAAGGGTATCAGGTTTCAAGGAGAGGGGATGAGGGTTTCAAGGTCAATGACAGGGTATCGAGTTACAAGGAGGTGGAAACAGAGATTTCAAGGTCAACGGTAAGATATCAGGTTACATTGGAACACCTGCATAGAATATCGGGTTTCATGGTCAACGGTAGGGTATGAGATTACTTGGGGGGGGGGAAACTCAGGTTTCAAGGTCATCAGAAGGGTATCAGGTTACAAAGAGGGGAAACTGAGGATTCAAGGTCAGCGGTAGGGTATCAGGTTACAAGGAGGGGAGGGGATGGGTATCAGGTTGCAAGGAGGGGAGGGGGAGGGGGATATCAGTTACAAGGAGGGGGGCGGCATCCTTTGATGTTACACTTTTTGGTCCCGGGTTCCACCCGTCATCCCACTTCTCCCCCTACTTTCCTGAAACAAGTGTGTTTAAAACTATAAATGTGAAGGTAAATTACTATAGGACACAGTAATTAACTGATATGATATAAGAGTATATTTGCAATAAAGCTTGGATGGGTACTGGTAGAAAAATTAGTAGCACGTGGGAAGGAAGAGATGGCTATGGCAGAATTGAATTTGTGAAGGGCAATAGCAGTTGGCTGGTGATAATGCATGCAAATAATTTGAAAGAAAAATAATTAAATGTCAAAAGGGGCATATCTATATATACCTATAAATGAGAAAGTTTGGATGTGTGTTTGGATGTACGTCTGGAATCAATCACGCCTTAATAACTCAACATATTTAAAAGAAATTTGGCATGAAGTCAGTTAATTGCGTGCGAAGTGACATAGGATAGATTTAATCAAGCAAAAACGCATAGTTCTTTCAGAAATTGCCATTAATATCAACTCGGAAACAACATAGAGTTTCGTACTACGTAGATCGCCGTGCCACGTTTACTCTTTGCTTTTTACATCAATCGCAAACACTACTTTTCAGAAACAAAAGCAAAAACCTTCTTACATATGCAAGTTTGTGTTTAGTTTAAAAGCCATAAATCCAACACACTTGAGAAATAATAGTTTGAAAGCAGGAAATATAAATCTGTACTTAACCTTAAATTTAAAAAAAGATAGGTACTGTTGTCAAGTTCGCAAAGAGATGTTTTCATTTGCGTACATAAATTAGTATGACATATCAAATATTACACCGTAATTTCGTTCGTAATATATGCCTTACAATAAATATAAAAAATCAAAGCTTGAAAAAAAAAATAAAGTTAAACGTAAAATACTATTAGTATACCAGCACGAAAGTCGGTTCACTAAAAGTGCAAAATGGTCGTGCCCCACATGTCGTATTTCTAAAAATGTAAAGGATTCCATTCTATCTCGGTTTAATTTATTTCCTGTTTATTTTTTGTTACTATACAGTCTGTATTACAAATTATTTTTGCCGAAATTTAAAACTTAAGTAACCCTTTATATTTTTTGTTCAGAATTTTTGTACCAATAGTAGAGACTATGATTCCCGACACTGCTTTTTCCTTACTGTTCAATATTCTGCAAATGTCTATCGAATCCTACACTTAAAACGAATATAATCAACGTGCTAATTAGAAACTTATTGTCTCATTAAGCAACACTGGAAGTCGTATGCAACACAATACACCTTATTTGAATTGAGTTTATGAAAGCTGCTTACTTATTACTAATAATAACTAAATTCCTCCTGCCTTATGTTGCAACAAAAATTAATTTGGAACAGGCATCATTTCAATCAAACCACTATCCCTGTTAATATTGCCGCTACAAAGTCAAACTATATGAACACAACTCAACATATTAAATGCGATTATACACCTTACTAAATCACGAGTAGTAACACTCACTTTATCGAGATGTTAACTTGACCAGCAATATTAACGAAAGTTGTCTTAGAGTTGTAGAGAATTATGGACTTTCTGTTGTACACTGTAAGTTGCAAGCATTTTAGTATATATTTTTTAATTATGTTACTCCAATAACTGTCATGATGCTGATGACATACTTCATACGAATTAATGTAGTTTCAGATGAATTCAGTATTTAATTTACTGCGTTTTTACGAGCGCCACAATACCAACATCATTATTCGTTTACATGTAGTATCGCGATCTGAAATAATGCAATAGGCTCTATAGTGAATGCGCAACTGTTATAAGCTTTGATTTTAAAGCGGTAATATTAGCTGAGTTTGTGAGACTTGGTTGAAATGCAGCCCTGGTCAGAATAAAACATTATTAATTATTTCAAGGGCGCCATTTTACTGATGTGTTGCTTTGTTCCGATATTGTATCAAAAGATTTATAATAATCGTGGATGATTTAGCAGAACACGTGGCGTTGACCGAAGTAAATTTTTGAAATTTTAAATGTTTTATTCAGATAGTGGAGTGGCAGACAAGCAGAGTGCTAATGTGCCGGTAGACATTCAATTCTGTTGGCAGATTGAGAAACCAATTATGAAGAAAAAATCAATTACTACTTTAACATTGAAATTTATATTTTTGCGCAGAATTAATGAATCAAAATTAATGAGCTATAGTAAACTGGTCTACAGGCAATTCAACTGTTTCCATAGATAGAGAAACCATTACCACAATACCACTGATCATTATGGATAAAAGAATCAATTACTACTATAATATGTAAATTTCTGTTGATGGAACCAATATATCCTCAAAACAAAATCAATATTCAGAGAGCAAATTAAGTTCTCTTTTTTTAATGATTTTTTTCTGATATTCAATGCAATCAAAATATTCGTTTTTAGTATCGCAATTTTACTAACGGAAATGAACGTTCTTGGGCCACTTAAGTATTTATTTGCTGTTTGGATGTTAGTATTTTTTTAAATTTATTTATTTTGGTATTTAGTAGATGCCATCAATGTATTGCTAATATTTTGACGTTTTGAGATTCCATCAATTAAAACTATACTCATTTTTATTCGCGAGATGAAATTAGTAATTTTAAGAGATGCTGGGTAAACGAAATTCAAATCTTTCAAAGAAATGTAAGAAAACTAGGGCTATGAAAATAGTCAAAACCTAGGAGGCAAATCCTCAATATTGTATATACGGATATATTAAACTGAGAATACTCCTAACATACAGAATATTTTTATTGTTTTAAAATTTCAATGAAGTGTTTGTGGAACATAAATACATTTTTGTTATTTTATTTCAACATTTATTACTACTATTACTAATAAAAATAGCTTTAAAATAAATTGTATGGTCGTATTGAGCTGGTGGCAAGGCTTCTTTACGTCTGCGCAATCAGCCCCTTTCGTAGCCTCTTAACGTAACCCAGTAATCCTACCAGACATAGAGGATCCACAGTTCAACACGGAATCAGAACCAAGTGAGCATTCTGGCGTAATTCACATCACACAACAGCCTATGCCAGAGGTGAAGGTCGAGCTAAGGACTTTTGAAAATGCTCACCGAGACTTGGATTCAAGCTGGGGACTTTTCCATATCCAGTTGGACGCCCTAACCACCGAGCAACCACACCTCTCAAGAAAATCTTATATTACAACAGTCTTCAACGCGGACGAAGTCGCGGGTAACTGCTAGTAAAAGAATAAGTTATTTGGTAACTCAATCTTATAAAACTTGCATCAACTGGATTATTATTATTTTGAAACTACTTTTTCGATTCCAAATTAAAAACACAACGTTTATTTACAAAAATTCAGCCTCTGTATGTTTGTGCTCTCAAAACTCACAAAGTAGTCGGTCGATTGACTTAAAATTTTTGGAGAATAGTAGGCGGCATTAAGAAATAATTTTAAAAACAAAAATCAAAGAACCACCCCTTCTCCCCATTTATGCCTCTTAAATTTCATACAAACACATATATTTTATCCGATTTTGATTAAACTTTGCACACATATACTTTAAAACAAAAACAAAAATACCGTAAACTTTTGGTCTGCAATAACCTAAACCTCTCCCCCCCCCCCCATTCCACCCTTTAATTTTTGTCAGTGTTCTCTGTCAAAAAACTATGGAAATTTTAAACAAACGAAAAATACAGTATGCAATTGGTTTGCAAAAGCCCAACCCCTTTCCCCTTTTCCCCCTTTACCCGCACCCTCCTAATTTCTATGTTGTTTATAGAAACCCACAGTTTTTATCAGTTTCCGATGGAACACGGGACACGTATACTTTAAAACAAAAACAAAAATATTGTCTACATTCAGTTTACAGACATCCAACCCCTCATCCCCTTTACCTAGCTTTAAAATAAAAAATTACTTTGTGTGAAAAAAATAATATATTTTTTTTATCCTTTCATTCCACAGCATAGCCACAGAAAAGCAATGCATGGTATTAAATTGGATGTTGTCTTTCCTCAGTGAATCTATGTTCGCTGCAACACTTATTTACTTCCCTATTCATTTCATATCAGACTTAGCCACTGCGAAGCGTGACCATGTTTAGCTAGTAAAAATATAAATATAAATGTTCAACAGAAAGCGTCAACCGTTGCAGGATTATATTTTATAATACAGTTCTCGAGAACAGGATACCAATGTGACTAAAAGATTATATTTGCATTTACAGCAACAATTTTCTGGGTTAAAATAAACTAGCGAAAAGCACGGCTTTGTGGTGGTTCGCGAAGTTTTGTTATATGAAATCTTATATACAACTAAATATATTAATGAATAATAATAACAATTTCACGTACTATCATTAAAAACCGTGTTTTTAGTTTGCTGACAAAAAATAATTAGTCACATTTGTAATAAGACATAATCTTTAAATACTTAAAAAAATACATTTAAAAAAAAATTTGGTCTTAATCCTATAGAAAATTTCTCATTCGAGTTTCTTCCTGTTTTGTACATTTTAACATACTTGAATTTTTAATATTACTAATTTTGTCTTAAGAAAATCTTCTATTTAATGCTAGGCTTTCTAAAGTGTTTACCTTCGTTAATGCAACATATGTTAATGTCTCCAATATCAGCAACAACTTTATCCAATGTTAAACCTTGAGCTTTATAAATTGTTATTACAAAAGCTATTTGTAATGGAGATTGTTTTCTTGAACAAGTGATATTCCCTCTTTTACAAAATTACCTGTGGGTGGAATTCGAACACAACCACTATGTTGATAAGTTAAATGAAAGTAATTTTCAAAACGAACTATTATCAGTCATGGCATTTGAACAGGCGAACTTACATTTTCTTCATAAACAATATCCTAAACATAACCAAAAGCTCCATTCACTACTCCGTTTTCGACCCATAAATTAGAGTGTAACATAAATTTAGATCCAATAGACAAAGTTATAAATTGTTCCAGTCCACCTAGGAATTGCTGATTTTGCTGCAGAACAATTATGAACAGCTGGAATATAAGCAACAGCTTGACGCAGTTCTTTTAATTTTTGATGATTAAATTCTTTTACATCTTTATTTGTTGCAAATAGTCTGATAGCATCGATTAAAAAATTACGTTCTTGTAATATAAAAGTTTGTAGACAACGTGTCATTAATTTTTTTATAGTCTTCAATAGTACTGTCGCCATTCCTAATACGATCAAGTATATCTTGAAATATTTGTTTCGATTCTTTTTGTCGGAATGATACTGATAAAAAAACAATATTTTTGAATAACAATTTTCCTTCTAAGAGGAATTCATTTCCTTCTATTTTATCACTGTAAAGTGGTCTGTCATTAACGGTAACTGCTTGATATCCCCAAAAAATACATAACCAATCCACCAAATGGTTCATCTTGTCAAGGAATAGCTCTTCGTAATCAAATCAATTTTCCTGAAAAGACTGCATCCAATCATATTAATTTCATCTATATACAGAATTGGTGAAACTTACAGTTTAAAGTGGAATCCGAACGATGGAAATTTCAGATATGCCTGGTACGATCAGAAACAACTCTTAAAAATTTCTGACCGTACTTGGATTTAAACCCGGGACCAAATTGCATGACAAAATATTTTGATATGAAGTCTTCGCGGGTTCTCCGCTGTAGGCCTATGGTGTTTTGTACTTATGGCTTTACGCCTCGTCAACGTCAAGATCATTAGAGGCGGGGACAATTAATGGAAAGGCACTCGGCCATGGCATTTTGAAGGAAGCATCCCGGCATTCACCTGGAGTAATTTGGGGAAACCATGGTGACCTGAAGATGGCGGCAGAGCAAGCCGCAGAAAGCTCTTTGTTGCTTTTCTTCAACAAACCCGCGAAGATTTCATATCATCGATACGCCGTGAAAGCCTTCGTTCTCACAACAAATATGTTATTTATACAGAAAAAGCTACCCTGATCTCAAACAGTTTTTCCTTGTCAAATTTCATGAACATCGGTAAACGTAGCAAACAGACAGAGAGACCGAAAGACATAGTTACTTTCGCATTTATAATATTAGTAAAAATATACCAACGTTTTAATGGAACCATAAACGGTATAAAGTGTTTCCTGTAGAAATTCACACAACACCAACACCACATAGATATTTCTTGTTTATATTCAGAACGCATTGCTGGGTGGATTTTCAGAAGCAATACATATCACACACAAGGCAGTATAAAAACAAAAGTAAATTGGTGACTTCTTTGTTCATAACTATAAACATTAATAATATTAGACAGGAGCGATTAACTATTTAAGCATATGATACTTACGTGCAAAGAAAATGGTATCCACGCAGAAATAAATTATTTAATGCTGAACACAAGTTGTATACCAAAATAATATAGCCTTTGATAGACAATGTATTTGAAATTAATCATAAGGTTAATGGAAAGGAGAACGTTCAAAAACCTGGCGGTGGAAAGTATAACTGCTTGGAGACCTATCGCCGACGCTAGCGCTCCCAGAATAAGTTCAGGCAATTATTACCGCGGTGATACTCATTTTTCCTACTCGCCCATATGATGTGAACTCCCTCTGCTAAAGAGTTGCACATTTACGGTTTCATATCAGTAACAGTTTACCCCTTTACCGTCATTAAGTGTTCAAGTACCGAGCGTAGTGAGCGAACAGTAACGCAATAGAATTGCATTCGGAAGGCCGCGAGTTTTAATCCCCGTCAGGCCATCCAGATTTGGATTTTCTATGATTTCTTCAATTTCTTCAAAAGTCTACGGTGAATTTCTTCCAGTTTCTTGCCGCTAATGACTTCGACCAAGAGGAGTCATAAAAATTTGGGTTTAATATTTACGTACGAATTTATTCAAGTATTTCATTTTTCGCTGTCATGGTGTCCCTTTGCTATAAACAGGTTTTCGTGGAGTTGAATGGTATGGTGCTAATGACCTAGATATCGACGAGATATAAAACCCAAAAGAAACGTTATCAGCCTCTATGAGGTATATTTGGTAGACCAAGGTGTTTTGTTTTTTCCTCAAGGAAATAATTTTTTGCTTTGCTAATTAGTATGCCATCCCGCTGTCCATTGTAATAGCTCGAAAATTGTAAATAAAGGCGATTTTTTTTTTTTTTTGTCACGACATCAGTATTAATGCACTATTTCCGTACTGTATGATGTTGCGTATTTGCATCCATTTCTACATCTACATCTACATTCATACTCTGCAAATCACAAACATTGTGGGTGGCAGAGGGTGCTAAGCACCAATCCTAAACCCGCCCATTCCAATCCCGAATAGTGCGAGGAAAGAAGGAATACATATACGTATCAGTACGGCATATTATTTCTCTAATCTTATCCCTCCGGTCATTGCGACCTAAATAGGTTGGAGGAAGAAGTATTTCATTGCACTCGAAATTTAAATTTTTTCGCATTTTCTCCAATAAATTCGAACGCAAGCTACGTCGTCTGTCTTCCAAACTATCCCAGCCCAATTATGTATCAATTCTGTGACGCTTTCATAAGGGCTGTAACAACAAGTCACGAATCTAGCTGCTCTCCTCTGCACCCTCTCAACTGAGTCAATCAGAACCTTGCGATACCGATCCCAAACCCCACAACAGTAATCCAGATGCGGACGCACTAGTGTTTTATACGCTATCTCCTTTTTTGAGCATTACAGTTCCTCAAAATACGACCTATGAATCGTAATTTAGAATTAGCCTTGCCTACGACGGAAGTTATGTGCATGTCCCATTTCATGTTGCTTTGTACTATCACACCCAGATAATTCACGGAATCAACCGTGTCAACAGGTGAATTGTTTATTTTGTACTCGTGAACAAACTGATTCTTCTTGTTACTTATCCGCATTGCCTTGCACTTTTTGCAATTAAGTGTAAGCTGCCATTTACGGCATCAATCGAAAATAGCATCCAAATCACGCTGAATTTCTAAGCAATCGTCGGAGCACCTTATTTCCCTATAGATAACCGCATCGTCGGCAAACAGTCGCAACCAGCATTTGACGTTGTCACCTATAACGTTTATAAATATTAAGAAAAGAAGTGGACCTATTACACTTCCTTGAGGAACGCCCGAAGTAACATCTAGCTTTGAAGAGGCTTCCCCGTCAACAACGACATATTGTGATCGACCAGTTAGAAAATCACGTATCCACTCGCAAATCTGAGCCGATCAGCGTCTACAGCAGTGGTTCCCAACGTGGGTCGTACCGCCCCCCGGTGGGCGTTAGAGAGCTCGAAGGGGGCGTTTGTGAACAAAGGCAAATTTGGGGGGCGTTGACGCCCAGCCAGCGCCCCCCTAGCCAACACAGGCAAGGACGTGCCAGTAAAATTAATTAATAACACAAAACAGTCAACAAATGTTTCAGCAAGTAATTCCAAATGTCCTTTAAACAAGATCAGTGGGGATTAAAAGTTGGTATTAGTTCAATAGTTCATGAATGCCTATTTCTTCCTCCAAAGCAAAAACTTATTGAACTCGGTGCGAAAAGGCCGGCGCCGGCTCCGATTTGCGTGAAAACGACCTTAGACTATCTGACATGTTTCTTTTAAAAATAAGTTTTATTTTTAAATTTTTTTATTTTCTATGGAGGAAATTGTGTATAGTTGCTTCTCTGACCACAAAATACCCCCAGAAGCTCACAACTCGTGGTGCCTGTGTTCTCCCGCATGAGACCGCATTTGGATCCGCAATTTCTTTCACTTGGTCCAGGCCTCTGCTGTGTATTTTCTTCTCGATGTCAGTTGGTCAACTGTTGTTCTCTGGCCCTCATGGTAATTTAGAGTTATGGAAAGAGTGTCAACTATAGGTGCAAAGTGTGTCGACTTGGGACTTGAATGTGTGGAATAAGGAAGAAAGTATTTTCCTGAACTTACATTTTGTTTGTACTTAAATTTTACCAACAGTCGTTATATATAATGGAATAGAAGTAATCAGGGTGCAGGAAATGACTTTATAATGGAAAATTGTTAAATAGTATGGTCATCGGATTTGAAAATGGAAAAATTTCTTTTTAACGTGCCGAAAAAATCCCCTCATATGCTGGAGAGATAGATTATCAGATTATCGAGTGTCCTGGACAGACTTTGTCCGTCAGTCCTAGCCCCTGGCACGCTCAGCCCTTAGTCGCCCACACACACACACAAACACACACACACACACACAGTGACAAGGCCACTAGTCAGTATCCCATCACAGATCAGTCTTTCCATATGTGTGGATGGAAATCGTCAGTATTACAGTACGCTGGCAAACTCCCTTAGGAATTCAGCAAGTCGAAAGTCCTGACGGAGGTTCGAAGGGCATCGGTCAGTTATTTATGAGCTCTGTGTGCAGATAGTTAAACTTTATGGCGAAAAATGGAAGATTTTTGTCACAGGCCTCTTACGTTACATTTAAGGGGCATCAAACAGATGGTTATAAAATTGGATGAGACATTTTTTACCACATTACTAAATTCAGTTAAACTTCGATTCTCAAAGCATAGTAAAACATATTCCTGTATCTTGAAACACTAATGATACAGTAAAATTTATGGGTATAATAATTTAATTATGTCAATAGTATTTATATAGTTATATTATTTAATTTATATTCCTCTCTTTCTTCAATATTTAATTTTTTGTTTTCTGTTCTCTCTTCATCGACTTATAAACAACCGAAACCATCAAGTTGGGTCACATGAATCTACCATTTCTATTCCGTTTCTTTTGATCATTTCCACTTATTATGCAAAATCTGAATTATTGTTTTGAAAAACCTCAACCCTGCATTCGGGATATATGGCTTAAGCAATGTACGCGTATTGATAGGCCTCATTCTCTAAATTTTTATTACCGAGCGGGGCGGTGTAACAGTTAGCGTTCTCGCCTCGCATTCGGGAGGACGGCGGTTCGAATCCCCGTCCGGGCATTCAGATTTGGGTTTTCCATGGTTTCCCCAAATCACTCCAGGCAAATGCCGGGATGCTTCCTTCAAAAAAGGCCATGGCCGAATTCCTTCCCATTCCTTGCCCCCATCCTTGCCCCCATCCTTTCCCGTCTCCAAATACCTCGGTGTTAAAAAGAAATGTGAAGCAGTTAAAAAAAAAAAAAACACTAAATTATTATTCATTATACTGCGCCTTTTAATTTTAATCGAGATGAAAATCTGATATATTTTTATAAAATATCTTAGAAAATCTTTACCATTTTAGCCGAAAATGTGTGAATCAAAGACGGTCTGTAGGACTGTGTGTTCGTGGGGAGCGAGGTGTCCTGTCTGTCGCTGGCTCACACTTAGATGTCCTCTGAAGACAGTCAGTTATCCCGCCAATGTATGGATTACTAATATAACCATGAATTAGACATATTAACTCGAATTAACTTTTCCCCGTCCATCTTTATGCCTGCCTGTTTAACAGTTTGAGAAAATTCTGTCGAACATCTTGATATGAAATTACATATTCAAGTTTCGGACCTGAATATCTCAATTCTGTCCACTTTTGATAGAGATCTGCCAACCGGAAGTGGCAGATTAATGGTGTCTCTTTTATCTACGTTATTTTAAGAATATTTTTTAACTGAGAAATTTGAAGAAAAAGTTATTTACCAAAGTTAAATAAACGAGTTATAATTAACAACTTTTATTTCTATATTTTTTCTATAAAGCTTAATAATTTTTATTATTCTTATTTCGTTACTATTATTTTGTACATCGTTTCCGTGGCTGGCGGTAACGTAATTTAAAAGTACTTGTAAAATTTGTATTTATACATTTTAAATAAAATTAAATAAATAATAATTTTTTTTTTTACAGTTTATTTGTTCGTCGCAAAATATTCAAGAAATAATGAACACAAATTTTAATTTATTTAATTAAATTGTAATAGTAAATCTATTTAATCGAATATCGTGATGCTGGTCATATCAAAATCTACTTTTATTTTCACAGATGTCACATTCAAAGAAAAAATGTAGACAGTACAATGTCGAATACTTGAAATATGGTTTTTTATTGAGGCACCCTCATACTAGACATTGCCTGATTTGCCAATTTTTCTCAAATGAAGCTATGAAACCTTCACGTTTAGAAGAACATATAACCAAAATACACTCTGACAGAAAACATAAAAGTTTATCTTATCTTCAAATTTTCAAAGAACAATATTCAAGACGTCCGTCTTTAGCTGGTATGTTTTCAGTGGCATACAAACAAGACGCAGATGGCATTCGTGCCTCTTACAACATTTCCTTGCTTATTGCTAAATCGGGAAAACCACACATGATTGAGAAAGTATTGATACTAAAACCTGTGAGTGAGGTTCTGCGTACTGTAATGCACAAGCCGGCGTCTGATATTATTAAGAGAATACCACTTAGAAATAACACAGTACAGAGGCGAATCGACGAAATGTCCGATCACGTGTAGAGTTCTCTAACAGATTTTTTGAAGACTGCCGAATTTTCTTTACAGCTTGAAGAATCTACTTTACCAAACAATGATTCATTACTTCTTGCATACGTTCGCTTCATTAGTGAAAAAAATTGTAAAGAAATACTGTTCGCAAAACATTTAAAATCTGATTCTAAAGGAAAATCTATATTTCAAGTTTTGGAACACTATTTTGAAGAAAAAAGTATTCCTCTGAAAAATATCGTGTCCATTGCTACTGATGGTGCTCCAGTAATGGTTGGACGATACCGAGGGCTTATTTCATCTTTGAAACAGGCAGTACCAAATGTACCAATGATCGCCTGCACTGCTCACTACAGTATGTAATTCCCGCAGTTAACAAGATCAGAAGCAATGCTCTCAATAGTTGATTATTTGAAAAACTTTGTGATGGAAATGACGATGATTTCAATCGTTTGCTATTTATTGCACACAGAAATTCGTTGGCTGTCAAAGAATACGTTTTTGACTCCATTATAAAGTTTTTTGAAAAGAAGGATGTTTCATTAAAAGAAAATTTATTGAAATATAAGAATGATATAGCTCATTGAACTGATCTATATCATAAATTTAATGAAACAAACCTACGGCTGCAAGGAGATAATTTGAATTTGATCAAAGCAAAGTCAGTTATTTGTGCGTTCATGTCAAAACTTGCCTTGTACAAACAGGATGTGGGTCGAAGACAATTCTATGAGTTTTCAAATCTTTCCTCTGTGGAAACAAATGTTGAAGATATTTTAGTTTTTTGTTAACATTTGGAAGCACTTAAAGAACATTTTAAAAATAGATTCCAGGATATTCTTAATATTCCTATTGGGTATTAGAACCTTTCTCGGATCTACAAACAGCAGATTTATCGCTACAGGAAGAGTTGATAGAACTGTCAACAAATGAAGAATTAAAATTGAAATTAAAAAAATGGATATCAATAATTTTGGCTACAGAGGCAAAATCCAGAATTATATCCGGCATTGTGGACTGCAAAAGTTTTTTGTTACATTCCCGTCATCATATTTAGCCGAAAGGGAATTTAGTGTAGTAACTAATTTACTAACAAAGAATAGAAACAGATTGTTAGTAGTGTAATGCGGCGATTTGAGACTCCTGCTGACAAATATAGCACCTGTAAGGACATAGACCGATACCGGGGTTGAGTATCGCCTAAGTACCTTAACTTACACTCTTGATAGCAACTCACTGTTCGATGAAAACTTATGAAGTATTTTAACCTGATTTGACCATGTTGTCTGAATAGTTCAACTAGAATGCTTCAGGTCGCCACAATATTTGTTGACCCACAAATATTGAAAGGGTTATCAGTTAACTACGAAATAAGAACAGTTCACTTTTCCAAAGTTCTTCAAATTTATTCAAATAAAATCAAAAGTTCAAAACAGTATCCTAAAAGTTGATTTGGCTAATCGAACATTCGTTTCCAGAGTTTGCAAGTTGTGGAGAGATGTTAAAACCGACCGAAATCCCTGATGAAAACTAATAAGTTCATGTTACTAAATACGCGCCACACCCGGAAATCCCAAGATGGCCGACTCGGTAGTGCCAACCCAAATTCTCAGCTACCAACCTCACCGGCGCCCACACACACTTATAACGTCATGATAGCACAGCTCCGGAACTAGAAAATATGGCGTCTTCACACCGCCTCATGTTATATAGCCTCGCTGACGTCATAGCCAAAACACAGCTTTCTGCTAACACTTTGAAAATTTAGGCCTGAAATATCCTGGTAACCAAACAAATATACGAAACTTTAAGTGTGACAGTGTTTAGACTTTTTTAATAGAGCAATAATGGATATATAGTGATTAACTTTAAGCATCTGGTTTTAAAGATCTTAGCGTATGAGCGAACTATTTTCTACCCCGGGGAATTACTATTGTTCTCGAAACTTCTTTATTTCGTCATTTCAATTAAACCACAATTTACCAAAATTCCTAAGTGTTTTGATGTAACTTTTATTAAAATTGATGCACGGATAGTAAAATTACAGAGTGTACAAGATTTACTAAAAATGCTATTTCAGTTTTAATTTAATAACTTTACTTCTATTACTTTTATCGGAAATATAAAATTACCAAAATACTCTCTGTATTGAGTTACGTATTCTGGAAGTTGTCTCATCTCTGTATCTAATTTTGATCAGCTGTAATTAATTCCTAAACTATGCACGTGGCTTTCACTGAAAAATAATTTTAAAATCTTTATAGAATCGGTTCTATTGCGTGGAATTACTTGAAATTAATATATGTGATACTAGATTTTTAGGTCTCTCCGGAAATCTACTTTTCATTTCGAAAACTGTCTAGGATTTTGTGATAAAAAATGTTAAAAGTGAAGTGCATCTAACGAAGTATTAAAAATTGATTTAAGTTATTTACACGTCCAGAAACTACGGAATTTTAGTGAATTTATATTTTAATTGCGTTAATACTTCTTTAAAACTACTTTACTCTGTTCGAAAGTGTGTAAACACAGTGAAATACCAAATATTAGAAATCTTTTGTGTGTTGAACTGGATTATTATGAATTATCATGTTTAAGGTTAGTAAAAGGTTTTAATATTATTATAGGAAGTTAATTAGTTGATTTATTAAATGTTACTTTATTGCTCGTAAATCGGTTTAGAAATGACAAAATGCTCCCAAGTAGAAGCTCATAATTTCAAAGTTGGATTATTAATGATTATTTAATTTTCCGTTGATTTAAAGTTTATTTATTATTATACAAAGTTTATATCCGGCATTTATCAACTATTGACAGTCTTTACTACATTTAAATTGATTTAGAAATGTTGAAATTAACCTATAGCAAAATTTATTGTTTGAAATTGAATTTGAGTGATTTAACCTATTTCCTCCCAAGCTAATGTTTTCTTACTGTTGAAGAAGGTTTATTTAGGGCTTTTATTAACTTTTGAATACTTTTACTGTTCCTAAAAGGGTTTATTTAGTCTGTTTGGGTAGAGTATCTTCATGCTATATAAAGCTTCACTCTCATAACCTATACATGAAATGAACTATCTGTTACAAAAGAGTGAGCTTTCCCCTTCTATATCTAAAGGTGAGAGGCTAGAATTTGCTAAAATTCTAAGGTGCTTACACACCAAATGTAGAAAAATTAGTATCATTACATTAAGCTAAGACCTCTCACTGATAATTTTACAATAATTTTCAATATATGTTTTTAATCAAATTTTGTACAAGGCACCAATATTCTTAATATTCATTAATAAAGTAATTTTAAAAATTTGTCTTTGTTTTTCAATATTTAATATACCCCAATTCACCTAAGAAAGGTGCCATCAAATCACTGTTTGAAGAAGTCGGCAACAAGGCAATTAAATTGAAGCGCTATGGATTACACAACGTTGATTACAACAATAAAAGACGGGGCAGTACTGTTTTTTTTTTTCAAACAGGGGGGCGGTGAGTAATTTTTTTTTCTAAAAGGGGGCGGTAGGTCAAAAAAGGTTGGGAACCTATGGTCTACAGCGTCACCAATACCGCATCTACTGCACTCACTTGCGGCTCTTGTTACCAAAGCTGCAAGCTGGGTGCGCAGGTCAGTCCCCTCAGCCTGCGTCTGCACACAACAACCACAGTCCCTACACATACTACCTTACAGAAAGAAAAACTAAGGAGTACACGAGAAAAACGGACTCACTATGCGTTCTCAATAGGAGGCCTTTTGTCAATAACCAAATATACAAAGACGAAGCTTACGCTAACTACGCACTTTAAATTAAATTTGCACTGGAGGTACTACTTCACGTAACGATTCCGACCAACGACTGGAGCTGCTGCTACTGACAAACTAATATGCGAGGATGAAGCCACAACTAACTACACTTGAGGTAAAAGTGGTACCAAAATTAAGTTAGCCATTCGTCTTAACCAGGGTTGTTACGGATGCAAAAATTTAGACATCCGCGGATGCAGATGCGGATGCGGATTATTAGAAGTTCACATCCGCGGATGCGGATTCGATGCGGATGCGGATTTTAAAAAGATAATTATTTAAATTTTAAGTGCACAAATAACTGAAAATCAATTTAATTTTAACTTTTTATTTATTTATTAATATTTTTAGAACAAAATTACACAAGTTTTTAGTTTTACTTATGACACAACAGAATTTTAAGCTTCGAGTTCCATAATAAAAATCTTTGTTTAGTAATTAAACTTAAAAATTGGTGAATTATATTTAATAAATAGCAATATTGCAGCCTTCTCAGCTTCCAACCTGTTTCTTAGTGGATTATATATTAACCCAGCTCCACTAAATAGTTGTTCGCTGGGAACACTGGCTGGTGGAGGTGATAAATATCTGCATGCTAATTTGGAGAGAATTTCAAATTCACAACGGTTAACTTTCCACCAATTAAGTGGATTTTCATCTAAATCCAGTCTTTTTTTGTTACGATAAATAACTAATTCTTTGCGGAGAAGAGCATCGGGGCTACTGTTGTCCGGTTCTCCTTCACCTTCATCTTCGCTCGATGAATCTAACAACATGGCAAGATCGCTTCTTAAGCAAGTATTCTTACCCATACTGGACGTTCCTGGTTCAGGATCGAGAGAATCTCCCATTTTCATTCTTTTTGGTTTTTCCGCCGGCGACATAGGAGAAGCAGTGACGAAATGATCATTTACTATCTTTATTATTTCATCTTTTATTTTTTTCTTCGGTTACTGGTTTGAAAAATTTATGCTTATAGCGAGGATCTAAATTTAATTTTAAACATAATTTGGAACTAACTTTGGATTCTTGTTAGTGCTAAAAAAGCTTAAGAAGTGAATATTTTCAATAATACCATTTTTTATTTTAAATTTAATATAGAAAGTAACATAAAATCATGTGACCAATAACAACAATATATTTTAGTCACACTATAATAAAGTAAGGAAGGTTTATAGATATTGGCCCTTTTAGCACCAAGTGTAATGATCATGATTTGAAATGAAAACAGTAAATTATTAATGAAATTAAATCAATTTATCTAACCGTAACTAAGTTTGTAAAACATGATTGTAAATCCGATATTCCGAAATTTTCTATACATACCTGCTTCATAATTTTTTTTCTTCAATTCCTTTTCTTTATCGCACTTTGGAATAAACAAAACTCCTCCGGGTGTATTGATTTCAGGTGATTTTTCAAAGAAGTAGTATTGCGTCCCTTGCGCGAGTAACTTTTATTACATATCTTACACTCCGACTTCTCCGGATCATTTTTGTCTATTGTAAAATTTGGTGGCGACATTTCACTTAATATTTATACCAAAATATTCATTAAACACGCAAAAAAACTATGAAGTACACAGTAAACACTCACTGTAACTATAATTTATTGACAATGAGAAAAAACACAACAAACAAAACCTGTAGAATCTTGTTACCAATGTGCGCCTTCCTATTCGTCAGTTACCGAATGAAGTTAGCAATTACCAAAACGACTGCGAAGCACGTGCCACTCTAGCTCCGCCCACTTTCTTTACATGTAGTTACTTGTTGATGTGAATCTGCATCCGTAAAAACTCCGCATTGATTGATGCGGATGTGAATGCGGATACAGATGTCTGAATTAATGCGAATATTCCGCATTTGCGGATGCGGATGCGAATATTCGTAACACCCCTAGTCTTAACCCACATCACTGTTCGTACAGCCAAATGCAGCCACATTGAAGACGACGTATATATATTCGAGGTACCGTTACATTGATTCGTTTGGCTGTCCATCTTAATCGTGCCATCAGTGCAAAGGGAAAGTATTTTGAATAAAATAAGATTTCAGTTTTCAAATCAATTTTGTTATACAATCTGCTGATACTATCTCTGCACTAAAGCAAATTATTTGATTGTTGTTATTATTAACTGCCAAGAACCCTTGGCACATTTGCAACATTGGTAGAAGCACTTCAAATGCACTTCCAATGGTTCAGTGACCTCCTACGGAACACTCAGCTGCCATAGTCGGGTAACGTTGGAATAGGGGTATCCACTTAGAGAGTTCATCGATGTTTTTATTCGATGTAAAACATCGGAACTTTGCATCGATGGTTTTCGATGCATCGCTTAAAAACATCGATGTTTTTTCAACATCGAATACTTTTATGTTTTTCTTAGCTCAACAAATACAAACCAACAATATACGTCGGAAAACGTCGTTTCATTTATCTGTTACCTGTTCCTTTATAATCGCCAAGAGAAAATTTGACAATAGTTAGATATTCACCATTTTCAGTTGAACGCAGATAGTTCATTGTCTTTCGTTTGGTCCGTGTGAACACAGATTAACACTTTACCAGCAGCGTAGTGCTGTAGCTGTAATGATGTGTTTAATTTTATGCTTTTTTGTTTATAACTTTACGCCTCAAGGCCATTAGATGCGGGAACTGGGGACAAGAAACGGGAAGGAATACGGCCGAGGCCTTTGGAAACATTCACCTGGAGTGGTTTGGAGAAGCCATGGAAAACTCAAATCTGGATGCGTGGACGGTGATTCGAACCCACGTCCTCCCGAATGCGAGTCCACCCAACATTAAAAAATTAATTTCATGATCCTGTGTGTTTGTTAAGTAGTGCTGTAAGAGTGAAACAGAGACAACAAATTAACAGAAATATTTTATTTTGATACCAGACCATTAATTAAAAAACAAAAAACAGACATTAAATACTAAAGTCTAAATCTGCCTAAAAATATTAATTTTAAGTATTTAACTACTTAACACCAATGGTGTTTAGGCAAACTTTGCAGAAGCAGAAGTTTACTCAGTCGTTTTCCTTTCATTCTGTTCCTTTGCTGACTGACTATTTCAGCAGCCTTTGAAAATAAACGTTCGGATGTAGCAGAAGTCCCGATAATAGTCAATCAGATGTTACCCCAACCCGTACTGTATCTAGGTAGTATCAGGTAACACTTAGTTGTTTTAGAGTAATAATATCTTTACTGGAAAACAGTAGGAGAGAACCTAAGAAATTGATTTTATTCATTCACTCATACCGACAAGATAGCCAACCGCAAAAGAAATTCATCTTCGCCGTTGTTATGTTCCAATAATTGCTAACAGGTTTCATCACCCGTTAATTACAGTTACTTTAAATTGAAACAATTTATTTTAATCTTGAATAAATTTAGTAATCTTAACATTTATTTCTATTATTATTGTCATTATTAGCCAGAGTTAGGTTTTTTTTATTGATTCGATGTTTTTATAAAAAGAATCGATGCATCGAATAGAAAAATTCTTTGTCAAAACATGGAATCAATCCGATGTATCGTATGTTAAACATCGAATGGATACGATGCATCGATATTTAGTGAATATCCCTACGTTGGAACGCATTAACTTATAAAGTAGTACTTCTTCACTATTTTAGTTCTTACTAAACCCAAAAACGATTACTTTACCAAGCCGTTGACTCTGAATATGTTTGGATTTGACCAAATTCTGACACGAAACCTAAATAATTTGTAATTCCCTTTTTATTTGAGAAATTAATCACGGGAAAATTCTTTCATATTAACTGTTGACAGTAGTGTTATTTCTGGACTTCATCATTTTCGCAAAATATCCAAATTAGAAAGTTTAACACATCGTATTCTTTAAAGACAATTTGACAACAAACCTCGTATACATTAAAGTGCCAAAAGTCATGGAATAGAAAATGCAAATAGCCAGATGGCGGTAGCACCGCATAAAACAGTCTTATATGTGCCGTGCAGTGTCGGGGGTTGTGATTCGAGTGAAATGTTTTCGATGTGATTATGGTCGCACGACATGAATAGACATACTTTGAACGGGGAAAGGAAGTTGGCGATGGACGCACAGGGCTTTACTTTTCTGAAATAATTTATAATTCAACATTTCTCGCTCAATGATGTTTACCAGTGTGCTGTGAATATGTAATTTCCGGCGTTACTACACACCATGGACAACCTAGTGCTCGACCACGTCTACTTAACGACCGATACAAGCGACAACTTCGTCGAGACAGGCAACTCTGCGTCAAAAAACAGTAACGCACAATATGGGACGAACAACAGCCGAATCGTTGTGGACGTTGCAACTAAATTTGGCGTTGTTGAAATATAGCAGCAGAAGACAGACCGAGTGCCACGCTATCAGCCGCAGCACCTCTCCTGGACTCACGAATGGGAACTAAATAACTGCAAAAAGGTTGCGTAGCTCGACGAGTCTCGACTCCTGTTGAAGGGTTCCACTGTTACGCTGCTCGAGGCCGTGTGCCCAGGCAATGTGCAACTGATGGTAGTTCTGTCTTGGTACGGGCTGTGTTGACCAGTACCTATTGTCAAACTGAACTGACCATTGACTGGAAATAGTTACGTTTATCTCGTTGGATACAATTTGGAACCCTTCATGTCACCCATATTTCCAAACAACTATGAACTTTTGCGCCAAGTCATTGGGTCAAAATCATTCACGATTGGTTTGGGGAAAATTCTGGAAAAATACAGAAAATGATTTGGCCAGCTAGGTCGCCAGAATGAATCCAATAAATCCAGTATTAGTAGAAGAAAGTACTAGCGAAGGTTGGGATCTGACACTTTAGGCGGCTTTCTCAAAAAGGTGAATACCAATGTAGTTCTGATCTCAGTATACCAACATGTAAGCAGATGTCTTTTACGGAAAAAAAATGTCGTGAGCGTTACAGAAATGAAGCCGGGAACTGTATAGAAGTGATCGCAACTGAGAGCTGTTTGTGGTGATAACAGAATTTTATAGAAGTGAGCGATCTCTACACGGAACATTGCAGAAGTGAGGATTTGACTGCTAGGGGTGTCGAAAACATAAATTTATATATCAGAGCGCTCTCTTTATCCAAGTCTGTAGGGAGTACGCTGCTTTAAGAAATTGAGAGGTGTGTGTAGAACAGATAAATTCATCGAAATAAGCGCTAGATGCGCGAAGCTTGGAAATGTATGAAAGTGAGTGCTTGCTGTAAGAAGCATGGGGCATGGAATTCAGAGCAGTTATGTATGGATATGAAAGCTGTCTGTAAGAAGCATGGTGCTTTATGGGATAGTGAGTGCTTGCTGTAAGTAGCATTGGAGTAGTGGGGGAAGGATGGATCTGGGAAAAGAAGTACTTTGGACAACCATAAAGAGACTCCACTCGTCCTCGTGACGTCACAGTTGCATGGCGGGAAATTCTAATGGACGAATGGTGGCCAAGGTCGTATGACGTCACAAGATGGCGGACCGTTAGTTTCATTTGGTGGCTGCTAGATGGCAGCCGACGCTGGGACGTTAGTTCCTTGACCGGCTGCGAGGGAGCAGCATCTCCCAAGGGCTTAATTTCTTTGGGCGCAGATATTCCACTCCCTTGCTAGAGAAAGCTAGCGGGGAAATTCCGCCGCCCGGGGCGTGTTTACACAGGTGTGCTCGCCTGCATCTATTTCATCAACCCTGTTCTGGAATGCGGATGTCAGACAAGTTTCTACACGGCTTTTTGGCCTTGCATAACATAGTATCCCGGTTTCCGATAGATGGCGGGGCATGTCTCGATACGCGGTTGTGAAAGCTACAAATATTTCCAGGCATAGGTGAATAGTATCCCGTTTCTCTATAGATGGCGTGGCATGCTTCATTTCTCATCGCGAGACGCTTTTTAGAGAAATATTTCAGGTATTCCTGCCTGGTGTCTGTCTGCTATTATCGGTATATCTATGTGACAAATATTTCGAAACCATGGAGCTATTTCCGTTTACCCAGTGACAAGCAGAGCCCATTATCTCTTGCGAAAGCTCTGTACACAGCAAGGTGCAAATATTTCAGCACAGTAAAATATTTTCTTCAGTTCTGTGTCGTGATATATACTTAAGTGTAAATCATTGCAATTTTACCAAAAACAAAAAAGTCCATATTAAAACGACCTCGGTATTGTTGTGGCTAGAGTGCCGAAGGTCGCTGGTTCGAGTCCGGCCGCGGTGTTTAAGTGTATTGTGACATTATTGAAAAAGCCGTTCCAACTCCTCAAATTTACGTAATTTCCACGCCTAGAAAGTATGGCGCCAGCTTGACTTGTTATAATTGAATAAAAAATAAGTTGAAAAGCATACATTTTTCCTTTAAAATACGTTAACGTTCGATATGGAACAAAACGTCATAAACTCAGCAAAGTGGAAAGATATAAATTCTATGTGTACCTGTTTTCATGAAATTATTTAGCGTTCTGGCCTTGCATTCGGGAGGACGGTGGTTCGAATCCCCCGTCCGGACATCCAGATTTGGGTTTTCCATGGTTTCCCCAAATCACTCCAGGTGATTGCCGGGATGCTTCCTTCAAAAGGACATTACCGAATTCCTTCCCATTCCTTGCCCCCATCCTTTCCCCGTCTCTAAAGACCACGTTGTTAGAGAGACGTTAAAATTTTTAAAAATGAATTTATTGTGATAAAGTATAGCAATACCACACATACGTTATTCCTTTCAAAATTCGTAGCCTCAAAAACCCATCAATGGGTGAAATCCTTTCATTGAAACCGACAGATATTCACCGACGAATGTAGGAAAAACCATAAATTCCGTTCATCGAATCAGGCAGACATTAAAAATTAAATCACCGACGAAGAGACGGGAAACAAACTCACTTTTTCACATCATGTTGGATTCGTTATGAACAATATAATATAGCTCACGAGTGTCACCTACATTCCGTGTATTTTAAAGGATGTATTAAATTATGTGTAATGAAACAGACCGAGAACAGAGACACTTTTGAACTCAAAGAGGCATTGAAGGGGTTTAGTGATATATGTAAGTATAACCTCGATGAATTGAGAGCCGCTAAAATAAAGCAAGGTTGCCGATTTGAAAACCAGTTTCTTTCCCTACAGACATTTCTGAAGTGATTACATGATGTCAAACCAATCAGGCTGTAATTTTTTCATGCCTATTTCTCAACCCTGTCTTTGGACAAGAGCCCACTTGACAATATTTATGACATGATTAACAAAACCTTTCCCACACCAAGGCTAGAAAAATCAAAGTTTCCAGTTTGACCATGGAAAAACTCAAGGAATGGAAGCATCAGTACGATACCTTATTTCTCTAACTTATCTCTGCTGCCATTGGTATAAAATATCTCATCGCACTCGTAATTGTTGCCATCCAGGTCAAACCTTTGTCGTCTGTCTATACAGACCAATCTATGTATCAATTCTGTTATGCTTTCGTAAGCAATCACAAATAGAGTGTCCTTAGCTGCACTTTGTCTAAAATTCCAATCAATCCCTTGTGACACATTAGTGATTGACACCTTTAACTGTATTTTACAGCACAGCACTTATGTTCCAGGAACGAAACACCGTCTGTTAATCTTACTAACTTTACCCCTGTCGAATCGAAGTACGCCAGTCGTATGTGATAAAAATCGAGTCACGTTAAGGCAGTGCTAAGCACAGAACATGCCTGAGACCATCGGCTGTGACCAAGGTGGAGATATAGAAAATTTACCCACTCCCTTATAGAAGAAATCCAGTGCCAGCTTCTACTGATATTCTATTCCTAATTCTTTCACCAAGATCCACCCCTAGCCTCATCGCCAACATACCCACAGCACTTCCTCAAACCACCTTCTGTTTTCCAATGATTCCCAATCCAACCCCTGATCAGTTACAGACAGGGTTACCTTCAGTTTGTGCGTTAAAGTAAACCAAAAATTCAAAATTCGCAAAGTCTTCTCCTAATCAGTAGCCAGGTACCAAAATGTTCACTTAAGGTGGTTCTACTGCAGTTTTCCACGAAAATTCTCCCTTTTTCCAGGAAATTATTTTTCAATAAATGAGACCCAGGAGAGTTCTCCATTCGGTTTAAAATGTTCATATCTAACGCAAACCTTTGGATTTAGGGCCAAGTGTGACATTTGTTTGTAATTGCATGCTTTGTTCAATAACCACGATAGAGTTATCATAATGCTCTTAACTAACTGATAGTTTCTTGGTCATCAAACAGACATCATAATCCAAATTATCATAGAAGATCCTCACACATCGCAAGTATCCATAGGTGCAGACTCTAGTTCTATTACGCCTAAGATAGTGCTCACACTTGAACTGTCGTAAATTGTTAGGTCAAAGTGGGTGTTTAGATATTTTATCCACTCAGGCCTCATAACCTAAAGTCTAGTGCGAGATTGTGGTCATGGTCAACTTAGACTCCATACACCACTCTGAATTATTCCACCAATATCCATTCTAACAGCATTATACGCCACCTACAGCCCGTCAACACTCTTCCTATCTTCCAATGACATCCATACTACACCACACATGCAATGGTCTGACTGTGGGTTTGTACCCAATTCCTTCGCTTCTCTAGTACATCACCCCACTCTGTTAAATGATTTTTATGTAGTGAGAATCAAAATTCACATGCCAACACAAACGGCAGTAAACTGTAAAGCGCACATCGAAATGGGAGATTGCCTAAACCCTGAAACAATGCTTAGAAGCACACGTTGATGGTGAGCATAATTCTATAATCATATATTTTAGACTCAAATCCACAGATGAATGACAAACGCACACACTTGTACATGCATACAGCGAGGTCGACAGAACTAACATCAAGCATCACGGAAACGAAGAAGTGGGGGCAGAATTGTCGTTACAACTGATTAACTGGACAGAACTATCGTTACAAAAATCATCAGACAGACGAGTTAAAGTCAGGTATCACCATACTTACGCTTACATGCACAAAGAGAGACGCAGATACACATGTCCAAGACTACAGAGAGTTCAGCACAACTACCGGTACCAAGCATGGAAACAAATAAGTGATGTAGTACTCTCGTGCCTCGTGACTGGCTGAAAAACAGAAGTCTCCTTACATATCATCAGCCTGGCGAGATAGAAGGTGTGCAAAAGATGGCATGTTTTCACCATAAACCTAAGTTTTTATACCATAAATAGTGTTCATCACGCCCCAGTTGATTATATTTACCATCAGCACGTCTCTCCCACACCGCAACCCTTTCTACCATTCAGTAAAAAAAGTGACGCAGGTACCATGAGTTGCAATAGACACTTGACTATCAGATCTCACCCACAAATCCATACATCTCAATACACTAGCACAAACAAACATAAGTGGAGTGACAGCAAAATCATTCGTCCAGACAGACGTGTTTATAGAAGGTATCACCATATTTACACATACAGACACAGAGAGAGACCCACAAACACTCACATTTCCATGTCTTCAGCGAGCTAGACACAACAACCAGCCCAATCATGGCGACGAAAAAGTGGGGTAGAAACCACATGGCTCATAACTGACCAAAAAATCATCAGTAACATATGTTCCAGGCACCATACTCTTCACATCAACATCACCTCATTTATTCCACACCTAAGCTTTTTCTGCCATTTAGTAACATGTGCCCCCCATGTACCACGAGTAGCAGTAGACACTTGATCGTCAGACAGATATCATAACTCCCATATTCATACTAGGTCTCACCCACAAATCCATATGTCACCTCACACAAGCATAAGTGCAGGAAGAGCACATCATACATCCAGACAAACGAGATAAAGGAAGGTATCACCGCATTTACGCAAAAAAACACACAGAGATTGAGACGCATACACACGTACATTTCCATGCCTATAGCGATCTCGACTCAACAACTATCCCAAAACATGGCAACGAAAAAGTGGAACAGAACATCCATGACTGGCCAAAAATCATAGAAAAACTCACATAAACACATACATACACACTCACATATCAATGCATTCACACAGTTGCATTCATCACCACACATATGCACATAACTGGAGGAAAGAGTCTGAACATGCTAGATCCAACTGAAGAGCTACAGGATGTGTGAAGTTTGAAATCACAGCCACGTCTGGCCCACACCGCAACCATTTCTGTCATTTAGTAACATGTGACCCAGGTACCATGAGTTACAATGGACACTTGTCTATCAGACGGATATCATAACCTCCATATTCATACTAGGTGTCACCCACAAACCCATACGTCTCCACACAAGCACAAACATATGGGAGGAACAGCTACGCATACAGACACAGAGAAAGACGCACACAGACACATATATCCATGCCTAAAGTGAGCTCAACACAACAACCAGCCCAATCATGGCAAAGAAAAAGTGGGACAGAACCCCCATGACTCAAGACTGACAAAAAAAATCATAATTAACATGTGTTCCAAGTAACAAACTCCTCACATCAAAATCATATCATTTAACTCACACTACAGACCTCTCTGCCATTCAGTATCGTTGGTAATATGTACAAAGCTGTTCACATGATCAGCACCACCTCTATCCCACGCCAGAAGCCTTTTCTGCTATTCAGTAATATTTGCCCCATGTACCACGAGTATCGGTAGGCACATGGTCATCAGACAAATATCATAACTCCCATACTCATACTAGGACTCACACACTAAACCATATGTCACCACACACAAGCACACACAAACATAACTGACCAAAAAACCATCAGACAGACGATAGAGTGTGTGCAAAGGATGACATGTTTTTGCCATACACTTTAGTACTTATCCCACTCGGATTATTCATTACACCCAATTAATTACATGTTCCATCAACACATAGGTGACCAGTCATTGTGAAATCTCAAAGTCGAGTATAATCGTATTGTGATAGACACACAACCTCATAGAAAGACACGCATACACACACTCACATCTCCATGCATACACACAGTTACCATACATCACCACACACATACATGTAACTGTAGGGAAAAGGACTGAACACCCTAGGTCGAGACTGAATAGTTACAGGATGTGCGAAATGTTTCATTTCTTTGCCACAAATCCTCGGTGCTCATCACACACAACTGATTACATCTACATACGTGGCCACTGATGGAAAAATCTCAAGTAGACTCCTACCACCATAATTACACACAGGACCACGCACACACACATATATCCATACATATACCACAATTTCATAAGTTACCACATTCATACAAGTAACTGCAGGAAAGGGTCCCGACACACGACGTCCACACTGAGGTTTTACATGATGGGCAGACGATAGCATGTCTTTAAAATACACCTCAGTGCTCACCACACTTACTTGATTTTTTATGTGCCATCAGTATAGCTGGTGGCTGGAACTAAGCGCTTGGCAATGTTTGGACAAAAGTCATTCGTTAATAGCAGCTCATCAAAGACAAATTTTAGGTCAACCTGCCCAAGCGGGCGCGGCGAGAGGGGGCCTCCCTTCCTCACAGCGGACGCTTAAATCGTGTTTTGGTAGGTCGGTATACCGGCCCATATTACTGCTTCGAGCGCAATGAAATTCCGGTCTTCAGTGCGGTCCTAAAAATGCGGGTACCTGTAATAGGTCCCGGTCGGGATACTCCTGCGGTATTTCTGCCCGCAGTGGGGAAAGGAGGCCCCGTGTCGGCGCTTACTGTGCTGAAATATTTGCACCTTGCTGTGTACAGAGCTTTCGCAAGAGATAATGGGCTCTGCTTGTCACTGGGTAAACGGAAATAACTCCATGGTTTCGAAATACTTGTCACATAGATATACCGATAATAGCAGACAGACACCAGGCAGGAATACCTGAAATATTTCTCTTAAAAGCTTGAGAAATGAAGCATGCCGCGCCATCTATTGGGAAACGGGATACTATGCACCTATGCCTGGAAATATTTGTAGCTTTCACAACCGCGTATCGAGACATGCCCCGCCATCTATCGGAAACCGGGATACTTTGTTATGCAAGGCCAAAACGCCGTGTAGAAACTTGTCTGACAGAACAGGGTTGAGGAAATAGTTGCAGGCGAGCGCACCTGTGTAAACACGCCCCGGGCGGCGCAATTTCCCCGCTAGCTTTCTCTCGTAAGGGAGTGGAATATCTGCGCCCAAAGAAATTAAGCCCTTGGGAGATGCTACTCCCTAGCAGCCGGTCAAGGAACTAACGTCCCATCGTCGGCTGCCATCTAGCAGCCGGCCAAATGAACTAACGGTCCGCCATCTTGTGACGTCATACGACCTTGGCCGATTGGTCCATTAGAATTTCCCGCTATGCAACTGTGACGTCACGCGGACGAGTGGAGTCTCTTTACGGTTGTCCAAAGAGCTTCTTTTCCCAGCTCTATCCTTCCCCCACTACTCATGGGGCATGGAATTCAGAGCAGTAATGTATGGATATGAGCGCTGTCTGTAAGAAACATGGTGCTTTAGGGGATAGTGAGTGCTTGCTGTAAGTAGCATGGGGCATGGAATTCAGAGCAGTAATGTATGGATATGAGCGCTGACTGTAAGAAGCATGGTGCTTTACGGGATAGTGAGTGCTTGGTGTAAGTAGCATGGGGCATGGAATTCAGAGCAGTAATGTATGGATATGAGCGCGGTCTGTAAGAAGCATGGTGCTTTACGGGATAGTGAATGCTTGCTGCAAGTAGCATGGGGCATGGCATTCAGAGCAGTAATGTATGGATATGAGCGCTGTCTGTAAGAAGCGTGGTGCTTTACGGGATAGTGAGTGCTTGCTGTAAGTAGCATGGGGCATGGAATTCAGAGCAGTAATGTATGGATATGAGCGCGGTCTGTAAGAAGCATGGTGCTTTACGGGATAGTGAATGCTTGCTGCAAGTAGCATGGGGCATGGCATTCAGAGCAGTAATGTATGGATATGAGCGCTGTCTGTAAGAAGCATGGTGCTTTACGGGATAGTGAGTGCTGGCTGTAAGTAGCATGGGGCATGGAATTCAGAGCAGTAATGTATGGATATGAGCGCTGTTTGTAAGAAGCATAGTGCTTTACGGGATAGTGAGTGCTTGCTGTAAGTAGCATGGGGCATGGAATTCAGAGCAGTAATGTATGGATATGAGCGCTGTCTGTAAGAAGCGTGGTGATTTACGGGATAGAGAGCTTTGTGCATTGAGCAAAGAAAATCGAGGACTTGACAGCAACATATGTATGGAAGTTGTAAGATCGAAGTTTTCACTTCGTTGTATATAAATAATCGTTTCCGGGCTTTATCTAAAGAGAGATGCGTGTTTTTAACACAGAAATTAATGGATTTTAACGCTACGTGTATGTAGCCTTGAACTTTACGGAACAAAGTGCTATCGGTACGGAGCACGCTGTTTTGTGGAAAGATAATTGGACGTCAGATCTTCAGATCTCTGTTTAAAGAGTCTGGAACTTTATGGAAGGGAGGGCTATCTGTATGTATCATGGAGGTTTATGGAAAGATAGCATTGCATATTGAGCAAAGAACTTCATGGACAAGTACTCGTACATTTATGAAACCTGAAACGGTATGTAATGCTCACATCCATGGTCAACACACAAAACTCTCTTTCTATAATGCTCCGTGCCCCTTTCAGATAGCACTCACTTTCATACCGCTCCAGGTTCCATACATGAAGCGCTCACGTCCATGAATATCTACTCGCAATATGCATAGCGCTCTATTCCATAAAGCACCGACTTCGATACAGATAGTACTTATTTCCATATATTTCGGTGCTCCATAGACACATGCAGATAATGCCAACTTCCATAAATCTCGGTGCTCCATCTTTCAATTCCATAAAGCTGCGTGCGCTAATTTCCATGCAGTTTCAGGCAGAATTAGCTTCCAGGTGGCGCAAAAACAAGGAAATTCTATCTATACATGTTGCCCGCATGTCCACTAAATCCTGTGCTCATCATACATATCACCATGCTCCATATGAATAGTGATCATACAGTTCACGGCATACATGTATCACTCACGTCCATCAATTTGTTTCATCAACACACGAACCTCGAAACTTTCCTTCCATATAGCAACCTGCTACAGACAGATAGCACGCACTTCGATACAGTCCCGTGCCCCCATATATGTACAGTGGACGTCCGTGAATTTCTCCGCTGCACACACAGCTTTCTTTACATACAGCAACGCGCTCCATACAGATGACGCTCACTTCCATACGCTTACAGGCTCCATATATACGAACGAGTACATATGTACAATAGAAGTTCGTGATTTCTTTGCTCAGCACACACCGTTCTCCACTTTATATATATAAACGAGATCTATATAGACAGTCATAGTTCCGTACAATTATATGCTGTAAGCACTTTGCTCTCTCGTCCATGAATTCCTTTGCTAAATACACCCTGCTCTCTAATCTATAATGCAACCTGCTAATTACAGATAGCGCGCTAGTACACTTGCTTATTAGTGGCAACTGGGGCGGCTGTTTGACTGTCGCGAGCTGCCTCTCGCCAAGCGCCCGCTCTCGTGCTGCATGATGTCCTCTCGGCCCGTAGTGGATGCAAGCTGCTTGGCTGATGGCTGGCTGCAGATCTGCTCGGGTCTGTGACTTCTCGGCCTCTCGTTAATCTGTGAAACTATTTTCCCCTACATGTCCATTGTGGTACCAGGCAGTCGGTGGCATTCTGAATAGTGCTATGCGGCTGCTGCTGCGCCTATACGCAATCAGTTTGGTTGCTAGTAGTTCTCGCATCAGCACATCTCAGGTAGCTGTTTCCCTGTTGTGTCAAGCTTGGGTTAGGGTTATTACCCACAGTTATTTTTTGTCAGCCTGCTGTCTGTGTGGACATCAGACAGACCGCATAGGCCGCGTGTCCCTCGTTTGTGCTGCGTTGTCCTTGCTGCGCTTCCTTGAAGCGCCCGTTCTCTTACCTGAGAACAGTAGTTCGCTGCCGGCAGTTTGGGGTCGAGCTCGGTGAATGTGCCTGATGTAGGCGGCTTTTTCACCGCTACGTCTTCCACCGGATTTTGCTGCTCGGCATCCCACAAGGCACAAAATAATGTTGTACTGGGCTGTGTCGTTCCGCAGCTCTCCACATTCGGGGGGCGATCCCACTTCTGATGTCGAATCCATCCGGGAAAGATCAGGTGTTGGGTTGAATGGAGCTGCACGATCAAGGTAGATGGCACAGCAGGAAAGGTAGGCTGTGGCTATCCCTCGGACTGTGGCAGTGGGGACTAACAACGAGTACACTACTGGTACACGGATCTGGTTTATTATAATCAATCTCACAATACGCAATGACAGATAGCGGAGTGATTTGCCCTTCCTGGTGGGCGGCACGAACCTGTTTGCAGCACAACACAGCGTCGTCTGTATAGCTTGCGCTATGTTGTTGATGCAGTTCCATGTTAAAACCTCCTACTGCTTCCTTCAGAAGGCCATGGCCGAATTCCTTCCCATTCCTTGCCCCCATCCTTGTCCCTCATCCTTTCCTGTCTCTAAAGACCTAGCTGTTGAGAGACGTAAAGCAGTTAAAAAAAAATTGATGGCGGCCGGCCGGCTGCCGACTGGATTCAGGAGCTGCTGTCTGCTGTTGATGGGCACGCGTAGCGGGCAGTGTATGCGGCTCGTGTGCAGTCGTGGTCGCCGTTCTCTGGTGGTGCGGAGGCTGGGTTGAGCTGGCTTCCTATTGAGCGCGCCTGGGTGCCGCCGCAACTTTTGATCGATGCTTCGCCCGTTGGTGCTTCTTCTTTTTGCAGCCATAAAAGCAGGCTGCATTCTTTCTTACTCTTCCTTTCCTTAAGTAGCCGCATTATGGTTAGCTCAGTGGTCACCGCGGCGCTCACGCGTAGCTCGCTGCGCCTGTGGCGCCATCTGGTCGAGTAGTCCCATACTCCAGTTCCGATATATATAAATTTCGGTGCCCAACAGACACAACTCTTTCCTCATAACAAGTGCGTCATACAAATAGTGGTAACTCCCATGAAGTTCCCTTTTCTATAAACGTTGTGCTCACGTACATTAATTTGTTTGCTCAACACATACTCTTTCCATAAAGCATCGTACTCCATACACTTGTCGCTCACGTCCATACATTTCCATGTTGCATATATGTAGCGTCACATCTTTAAATTTCGGTGCTCAACACACACAGCTCTTTTCCCACACACAGCTCTTCCATTCAGATCTAGTCTATATAAGTATTGCGCTCGCGTCCATGAATTTCTTGGCTTAATACACGAGACTCTTTTTAAAAATGCAACATGCTCTATATATATCTCAATTCCATAAAATTCTATTTTCTAATTATATTGCGTTTATAACAGTGAACACACGCGCTGTTCTTTATTCTGTACTCTATAGAGATGTCAGCCAGTTCTATTCAGTTCTCGGCTCTAAACATGTTGCGCTCACGTATACGCATTTCTATGATCAGCATACACAGTACTCTGTTTTATAAACCAACGTACTCCATAAAAATAGCGCTCAATTTTCGACAATTCTAGGCTCTAAACTTTATGCACTATGCTCTATGACTTTCAGCTGTAAACATACACAACGTTTCTACAGCAACATGTTCCATACAGATAACTCTTACTTCTATACAGTTCCAGGCTTCGTATATGTTGCGAGTTCGTCATTGAGATTCTTTGATCAATGCACACAGCTCTCTTTCCGTAAAGTTACCTGCTACATATAGACTGTTCTCACTTTCAAAAAATTCTATGCTCTAAATATGTTGGACTCAGGTCCATCAATTTCTTTGCTGACCCTTTCCCTGCTCTCTAATCTACAAAGCAAAAAACATCATACAGATAGCGCTTACTTCCATACAAGGTTAGGAACTATGAATGTTTCGTTAACGTATAAAATTTCTTTGTTCAACACACACATCTCTCTTTAGAAAAAATTGCATTCAATTATAGGTGACTAGTAGTAGAAGAACATCGGTTAGAGACCAGGCAAGTTAAGACTTGACTGGGCTCACACCGGAGTCCATACGATAGTACATGGGATCCTCTCGCACAATTCGGCTTGCTATTTGCCCTATTCTTATGGTAGCTAGAGACCACTCGTGAAGTGCCTAGCCTAACTTTCTTGTCTGGGCTCACGCCGATGTCCATAAGATAGTACAGGGGCCCTCTCTCCGCATTCAGCTTACTTGTTGGCCTATTGTTATGCTAATTAGGATCCAACGGTGGAGTGCCTAACCTAACATTGTTCAGCCTTTTCTAGCCAAATTCAAAAGAGTCCGCTCCTATTGCTGTAATGCTAATTAGTGATCACCCACTCCTAATCTAACTTTGGGGGACACAATTACAGTTCCCAAATGATGGATACATTTTCGATAAACTAACATTGCCTGCCCCTTTGTGGACCAAATTCAAAGGAGAACAATGTCCATTGTTGGAAAGGTAGATTTATAGTATTGTTGTCAGACACGCACCTGGAGAGCACAATTAAATTAATTGCTATGATGAGAAGGAACATGTACCCTACAAACCCCAGTCTGGTCGATATTTTGTGATCAAGTGCAAAAAAAGCCGCTTTCTATTGTTGATAAGCTATATTAATGACTTATTGACGGGTTACACCACCTGAAACCACGTAATTGCCCCTTAACAGTTTGAGGGATTTGAGTGGCCACGGCGCTCGCACCTGCTTCCGAGGCCACGCAGTATATAGAAATTGTACTTAAACTGTAATATTCTTGATTCTAACTACTCTGATTGCTTGATATGCTGTATGATGCAAACTTTTGTAGGTTTTATCCTTTGCAAATCTTTATGATGGTAACGTAATGTGTGTAGTGGGAACTCTGCAGGGTTTCTAGATACTGCCATGCCAGTATAAACATATATCTTATAGGACAGCGAAAAGAATAACAATATAGCCTTTATAAATGAATGTAATCTTTCTCGGCGTTGTTTATTTATAAACGTTTCTCGGGAAACAAACCGAGTGATGTTGTTATTAATGTACAATATTTCGGCGACTTTAAACTCCGTCGCCAACTTCAGGTGCAGTTGCAAGTCTTGAAGTCTGCCTTATAATGTTTTCATACTTCCTACTAACGCTTTGTATTTTTTTCCCACAAATTTCACACCTCTTTTTCCCTCGGTACATGCTTGATACTCGCTTCTGTTACTCCGATTATTGTCTGTATGTCTGTTGGTCTGTGAGACAGCCATCCTCTTTAAACGTAGAGTTCTTTGTCGGCATTCGTTCTATCACCATGATTAGCCGATAACACTGTGCTCTATGAGTAGTTGTCACCCTGTGCACACCCTCTAACTGGTCTATCATGATGGTGACGTTATGTGTGTGTTGGTGCAGCGGATGTTTCTTAAGAATTCTCTGTAACCACGCGAGTATCTGTTTTTCAATCATGCTACAGCTCTGTATATTGAAACATCCCTCAACAAAAAGGAAAGTTGGTAACTTTGTATATGATCTTCAAAAAGAGGGGTAAGAGATACACATACTGCATGTCAGCGATGTTCAACATGGGCACTCCACGGCTTGTGTGCGATAACCGTTTATACTTTGAGAGAGAACTTATTTCTCACAGACCGACAATTTTTATGGGTGATGTTTCATCGTTTTCAACTTCGGTGTATAACTGTTAGTAATTAATTATTTATTACACTTACCAAAACGCGTGTTGTAATCCTGAGGTATCTTAGCTGCTCTATGCGGCGCTTCTGTCGCAGCAGGCTGTTTAACACACAACAAACACATTATTTTTTTAAAAAAATCGTAAAATCGTCGGTTCGGTGCTTCTGGTGCTCGCCACTTGTGAGTTGTGCAGACTTACTACAGCGCCATATGTATTCGCTGTATATATAATGGATAGGTATGTGGTTATCGAAAGTATTATGTCTGAATACCGCGGTGGTCGCAAATTTCAGCACTTAAACTATAAAAGTGACACTTTGTTCTTGCTGCTGTTTATGTCTGAATGTAAAAGTATGTATTTTTGTGGTGAATTTTGCCGCATGTCGTTATTTTTGCAATGACGTTAGTATATCTGGAAGTATGCCAGTCCATTGGGTGTACTTTTTTCTGTGTGGCTTTACTGCATTTGGTGCGTAGGCGAGCTGGAGACTGAATGTGTATGTGGTTCGGTGTGGTATGTGGAGCGAGCATATCAACATCGGCTTTGCTGGTTTTGACTATTCCCTGTCAACTGAATCGGTCAGATGGCCGTATTACATATTTTAACGAAGGACATCGTCTCCTTCAAATTCGGTGTGAAATTGTTGGTGGTTTGTCATTTTATCATTTTTTGAAACGTGATCTGGGAATCATAGTTTCAGACATTAAAGCGATGATTTCATTTTGCATCATACAGCTATTCCAAATGTGAAACTGATTTACTGATCCCACAAAGAGGTCAAATTTAAATCAAACACTTATTATTTTAAAGTAGGTAGTAAGCTGTGGATGTCGGGCCAAGGATCCATGGAAATCCCACCCAGACAGGGCTTAGAGCCGGGGGGCGAGTTGAGTTGCAACTGTTGGTGGAAAAATAGAAGCGAGGTTGATTGCTATGAGTAACTGAATGATCGTTCTGCTGAATAAGTATATAGGGAACCTACCGGCCATCCAAATCATAGTTTTCCATAATTTCCTTAAATCATTCCAAGCGAATGCTGGGATGTTACCTTCAAAAAGTCATGGATGAATTCCTTGTAGAAGGTTTACGATGATAGGGTACTGAGGCAGGTGGGCGAGCTGTAACAATCTGGCCTCACATTCGGGAAGATGCTGCTTCGATTCCCCGTCCAACCATCCAGATGTCCACTACACACGTTGTGAAATTATGCGGGAAACAGGAACAAAATTAGGACCTGACAGCAAGCTCATTAAATTGTGGAACGTCTGTCGATAGTTGTAAGTCAGCATATATTTTCATGATCCACGACACTGGTGTGTATATGTATCAGTTGCCAATTTTGCCTAAAAGGTAGATACTTTCGGACTTTGTCTTCGACGACTTTCCTACCGTGTTCTTGAGTGGCGCGGTTTATGAAAACTTTGGATATGTATCAACCCCCAACAATATGCAACTGCAACCGCTGTTTCTGCAGCGAGTATGCACTCTTTCATTTTCCCACCAACTGTGTGCTCTGTACCAACTTCTGTCGTGTGTGTTGGGATACGAGCTGCCAAAATCGCATTGTTCACTATGTGCACTTTGGGGACTCATACACTGTCATTGATAAAACATTTCATGAATGATGTAACATCATCTTCAACTTAGTGGACGCTACCTTCGGTGTATTCCTCCCGCACCCCTTTCATTGCGACTGTAGGTATTTTGAAATCAGTACAAAGGGGGAGAATTTTAACGCATTTGACAGCTTGCTAGCTTAAGAGTGAAGATCAGATCACCTATTTACAATAACGAAAGTATCTAATGAATATTGTAGGTTTGGTATCCACGACATAGGTGAGTAGCGCGGCAATTCGAAACTCTGTTAGTATTGAAGAAGAATAAGGATTCGAGGGCCACCGGCCAAAAATACAAGGAAAAAATTGCCTCAAATAATTATGAATAAAAACCCATTCCTTCCCTCCGTTTTTTTTCCCCCTGTGGAAGTGTTTGTAGAGACTCTAGGCGATAAACAGCTATTTATGTGTAAGGTACTACTACAACAGATAATAATGAACAGCTGGACCGAGTATCGAACCCTCTACCTCCCGCATGACAGACCTAAATGTTAGAAACTAGCCTGCCAGACTCGATATTTAGACTGGCATAGAAAAATAACTCTAAAAGGACAATGAATGGAATGCGCTGGAATTATCCTAGCACTCCCCTCGAGTGATTTTGGGTAGACGATAGAAAATCTAACAAATACCGTGTCAGACGTCAAACTCCAATTACTAAATTTCCTCAACAAACTTTTTTTTTCGCTAGTTCGCATCTTCTCCAATAGGAATTTTGACTATAACCTGTTTTTCAAGGCTTGCAAGCACTTCTCATTTACTGCCAAACAATTAGCACTTCAAGTTGGTTGACGAGCTGCTAAAATATGTTCCCACGATTCATGCACGTGCAACCAATTCCGGCATTTGTGTCCTTCGTAAGCCAGTAAAATCGAAATTCTTTAATTTTTAATTGCCATAGTTTTTTATAGTCCTATCAAAATGAGTCGGCTGCTGATAATCCATAATATCTTCTTCGCTGTAATATTTCGTACAACATCAGCTCACCCTCCCAAAGGATGTTGTAACTACGGACAGTAACACTAGTCTGAAACGCATAAAGGTCGGGTCACACTAGACCGAGCGGAGTCATCAACGAACCCCACCGTCACTTATCTTATTGTTGTCGCTCATTCGATTGAAGTAAGTTCAAACGACACCGCATGTCGGCCGATATCCGGTCGTGTATTGGCCGCGATTAGTTGGTTTACTTTTTGACTGAAAAATGTGTATCCAATCTTATGAAAGTACATTTGTGTTTTGAGATAACAAAAATGAATTATACAGAAGAAAGTACATTTATTATGTTTGAATATTTATTTTTAATTACATCCAGATTTGTCAGATGGTAACAGCGTACGATTAGGGTACTGGAAGTCCATGGTTCAAATCCCTGTCTCAGCTGTAATTTTTATTGGTCTTAAAATTGACCTCTGGCGAAGCTTTGATTTGTTAATGCTAAGATTCTAGGACGCTCCGTTGTTCGAATTTCACCTTAATCTGTAGGTCTCCTTTTAATATTAAGTGAGAACAATAGAGGTGTACTGCACGGCTGATAAGAAACCTGTGACTGGAATTTTTAGATCACATGAAATTAATATTATTTTACAGAATCTTTGCAGTCTGTATTTAAATTAAAATGTATAATAATCTTACATAATTCTTTTTGGTTCAAAAAAATATTGAGTGAATCGAAACTAATCGCAAACCCAAATAAACACGTTAAATGTGAAGTGAGAGACGCTTGATATTTCATTGTGACTATGTAGAGATACACGAGAATCTTTCAATTCAATACACTGTGACGATCATTTTTTATAACTGCGTTTGGAATCTATTTTTGTGGACAGGAATTTTTCACGGGTCTTCTACCGGATGAGATCTTCTAAACACGACGTTTCGGCAGTCACCTCCGCTGCCTTCCAGATGAAGGCAGATGAAGGCAGCGGAGGTGACTGCCGAAACGTCGTGTTTAGAAGATCTCATCCGGCAGAAGACCCGTGAAGAATTCCTGTCTACCATACGCCGGGAAAAACTTAACTGTCACATCTATTTTTGTGCATTAGAGATCAAACAGTGGGGTGATAATAGGAGTCAGGCAAAATTATTTTAACATACTTTATTACTTTCGTAGATTATAAAGTACGCCTATACAAAATAAAGTACAATTCAGTACTCTATAATAATGTACGGTTGGTAGCCGCAGCTACGATCCCCAAATCACTCTTAAGGTAATTTTTTAACATGAATTCTGTGAAACAACGAAGTGTATACGTTCAAGGAGACTGAAGGAGCGTAGGAACCCGTCCGTCACACGGCCGTGCTACGGACCAGTGTGGACGTGATTGGGCCGAGTGTCGGCGCGGTGACGGCTTGGGCTCGGCTCGGTCTAGTGTGGCCCGACCTTAAATAGTGGAGGTGAGGTCCAATCCATAATCACAAATGCGTAACATATACTGGAATAACTCCATAGAATGATGTATTTTCTGAAGATACCCGTCTTCTTACTGGTTTTCAATACGTTGATAAAAGTTTAGCAAAAGTATAAATCTAGGATCACATAGTAGTAGACTTTGTAAATCATTCATAAAGATAATCGGGCGATTGCGTTCGTTTTCACACTGCCTCCACAAGTATTCCAGAAGATACTGTACTGTCGTTAATATCTGCGTTCGCTATCTAGCTGGTTCTGTGTTTCTAGGCGTGTTGTGAACAAACTATTCCACTAAAGTAAATTCCTGTAGTCGTAATGACCTGGTGATAGCGTTACTTATCGTCCGCGCAATTCACCACTATTGTAGTCGCCTAGCTTAATCCAGGGGCTAAAGTTAACTGGGAATTCGAACTACTGAAGCGTTCTGGCGCACTTCACATTAGACAGTAAGCTGTACCTGAGGTGGAGGTCAGGTTAAAGGCTCACGAAAAAAATCCCAGCTGAATCAGGGATCCGATTTGGTGACCTTACGATCTCTAGTCAGACGCCTTTCCCTCCATGCCGTTACAGCCATTCCATAGACAATACCACATAAATATCATTTTTCACGAATTGTACATAACATTTTATGTCATGGAAAATCACCTCTTGTTAAGTTTTATTAAATGAGTTGGTTTGTATCACTGTATCTACAAAATCTAGATACATTCATCAAGCAGACTTAACATTTCCAAAAGCGTTGCAGATGCGTCAAAATATCAACTTATCCACTACAGTTTGTGCCAACTCGAAGAAAAATAAAAAGCTTAAATATGTCTACGCAATTAGATTATGGTATTTTTCATCATAAGTTTAATGTTGCTTAAGTCGATGGTAGGTAATTCATGAAAATTTTCTTATGTATAATTCATTCTGGTTAAATGTTTACCAGAAACAAAACTCGGTGGATTTACATTCATTTTCAGAGTTACATTATATTAGCAATCGATGTAGAATGGATTTGTTTTATCCGCATCACAGATATTTCAAAGTAATCGCAGAAATGTCTCTCCCATATGATTCTTTAATGAAAAATTAGCGAATCAGATCGTCATATTTAAGAAATAGTAAAGATGCTAGCAGGGAATTAACCACTTGTAGTCAGTGAAATCATGTATAAAGTAGTAGTGGCAATTTACTAAGAAAATAAATCATAAACTTAGAGTACGTTAAGTAAATTTTAATTGATTAATGTAACAACAATTGCATATATCTGTTTGACCACCAAAATACCAGAAAATAAATCCTGCAATTCTGTTATTAGTAGAAGTGATTCCAGTAAGAATGTAATAGTTCGAACAGATGTGTACCCTCGATGACATGCAAACGAAATATGACAGCTCCATACTAACAGCTGGAACACCTCTTGTTCAGTTTACCTATCATTTACGCTACTATCTCAAGTTCACGTGAATAACAGCTAGCTTCCCGAATTACAATCATGAGAAGTCTTGCTGTATTTCCGTATCCAGTTAAATAATGTTTTAACACGCACGACCATATTTTGCAGCTGGAAAACTGTCCAAGTGTATAGGTGACGAGAATCGCATGCATTCATTGTGAATTAGTGACGGTGGCCACCCCGTGGAGCTGAAACGTATTGTCCATCCTACTCGGTCGCCCCTCTCCTTGGCTCATAAACGCTGCTTTTGAGGATATAACTGAGCCATTAGCGTGAACTCAATTGTTACACGAACGCGTATTACTATCGAAACACGGATGGTTGGTAAACGATTTTTAGAACAATTTTATTCCTACAATATGAAATAGTCTTGTGTAGTTCGCGAACGAACTAGTTCGGAAGAGCGCTCCCACAGACAAACTACGCGAACTAGTTCCCAGATCTCTCGCTCCTTAGTTCGTTAGTTCGTTCGATCCTTTCCCGAAGACCAACTTTTGTTTTAGTTTATTATCTAAAAGGAAACACAGTTCCTTGTGGACATATGTCACTGAAGACACAGATATAAAAATAAAAGAAAAATAAATTGTTCAACATTAATAATTATTGCAGAAGTCACAAACGGAAATTTAATGTGGAATGTGAAAATAAAATACACTTTGATCCCATTAACAATCAAAAGCCAACCATCGATAACCACAACTACCATAACAAACAAGAGAGCGCGTGCAGTAGCGCTAGCAAGGCGAGCGAGCGAGCTGTCTTGGAGGACCTTGTTCGCGAACTAAACAGAGCGCTCCCGGTCGCGAACTATAGAGAGCGGTACCGTTCGCGAACTAAACAGAGCGTTCCCGGTCGCGAACTATAGAGAGCGGTACCGTTCGCGAACTAAACTGAGCGGTACCGTTCGCGAACTAAATTGAGCGCTACCGTTCGCGAACTAGCACCATTCGCCGCTAGGGTTTCCAATATTTTTTCGGTTGATGGTAGGAATTTTTTAAAAAGAATAACCTATAAAAATATGCTATACTTCAAAAATATAATATTTTACGAAAGAGTAGAAAATGATAAAAGATATGTTTTTACTATTTCATTTTTAAGCTATATTTTTTGCACTTCTTTCATCTTTAATTCTTTTTTGTCTACAGTAAAATTGTCATATGCTTTATCGCTTTCAGTTGTCAAATTAATTACGAGAAAAAGCTCATTTTTTATTCTTGAAATACTTCTCTTACTTTTACCTGGATTTCGTATAATATTGTTATTTCTGAGAAAGTTTGTTCACTTTGATATTCATTTTTTCTCGCAAATTTATAACCTCTAATATAGTCTCACAGTCATCTAATGAAACACTGTGATTTGAATTTAATTTCTGGATTTTGTAGAGCCAATAGCTTTCATTAAAATCTAACTATTTACTAAGATACTCCAGACATTTATCAACGAATACTAGAGCATTATTTTTTTATATTATCACTTTCTGTGGAGAATTTGGTTTCTAAAGGCTTTTTCTTGTTTTCTTAACCAAAGAAACAGTATCTTTTACATTTTTCTAGCGCTGATTTTAAAGCTGACATAATATAATACTTATCTCAGTCTGTTGGTTAACAGCTTTGTGAAAGTAATGAAAGAAATGACTTGCGAAATTCAAAAACATTTTAACTTTTGTGTCTTCATCAGTTTCATTCGCCGCCAAAAAATTGTGAATGTGTGTTGGATTATTCTCCCCTTCACTAATAAAATAATAGCTCAATGACTTCCAATTCACTGGAAATTTACGCACTTTCGTTATTGCTACCACTTTCTCATTCAAGGGTCACTGTTATTTTTATATATCTAATTATAAGATATCACATTGGAAGTATTAATGTTATTTTTCTTAATAATATAGGTAATACTATTTCTGTCATATAGTACTTAAGTTGTAGCCAATAGTAGAATTATATTTTGTACATGATTTCCAAAACTTTATTTATATAAAAAAAGCCGATTACTTATAAACGGGTATTTTAATTCATCAAAATAAACGCGTTTATAATATTTTATAAGTAATGTTGTGTTGTTGTTGTTGTTGTTGTGGTTTAAGGGCGCGTCGACGGCAGGATCATTAGCGCGTTTTATAAGTAATGTTTCTTCCATGAACGAATAATCATTTAAAAAATTAATATTCTACAAATGCATGTAAAGTAAATAGTAAAAACAGCACAATTATTCAGTTTACCCATTTGTGTAAAGGACAATGAGCACTTTGGTTTATCGGCGCCAACTGTTCATGCTAACGTAATTTGAAAGGGCTATTATTAAGCTATAACTTTTGTTAAGAACGTCATATTAAATTCCATTTATAAACGACAAAAAAATGATTATGTCCTAATAAAACTGACTTAACAAACAAAATAGCGCGTGCAGTAGCGGTAGCAAGGCGAGCGAACGATCTGTTTCTCTGAATTCGAGACGCGAACTAACGAACTAAAAGAGCGAACTAGTTCGCGAGGGAGCTGCGAACTAAACTGAGCGCTCCCCTTCGTGAACTATTATGCGCAAGTCTAATATGAAACACGATACACCTTATGTAAAAACTAGGTTTTGTATCCAAAGGGTTTCGAAATCGCGGGCTCCTGATTTTACAATAGCTAACTCAGTCTAATAATTATCTGTTTTTAGATTAAATACACACACAGAGTATGCTTAAGCAATAATTGAATAAAAAATAATCTATCCACTTTTTTTACTTATGGCTTTACGCCTCGTCGAAGTCGAGGTGATTGGATGCGGGATGGGATTGGGGACAAGGAACGGGAAGGAATTCGGCCGAGGATTTTTCAAGGAAGCATCCCGGCATTCGCCTGGAGTGATTTAGGAAAACCATGGAAAACCCAAATTTAGATGCCCGGACGGGGATTCGAACCGGCGTCCTTCCGAATGCGAGGCCAGAACATTAACCGTTTACTTAACACGCTCCATCTATCCATTTTAATCACAATTATTATTCAATTAAAACTCTTATAATAACACTTTGATCTGGACTATAATAAAATATTATTTTAAAATTGGTTATTAACAATTAGATGAGCTAGAGTTAAGAATATTACAGTTCAAGTACATATGTTCTATATATTGTTTGGTATCGGGAGCAGGTCCGAGGGGCGTGGCCGGTCAAATCCGTCAAACTACCAAGGGGAAACTGCGAGTGTGCAGGTGGTGTAACCTGTCAACAAGTAATGAATCTAGTTTACCAACAATAGAAAGCGACTTATTTTTTCTACTTGGTCACAAAACACCGACCAGACTGGCATTTGTGGAGCATTTGTCCCTTGTTATCACAGCAATTAATTTCATTTCTCACCAGGTGTGTACCTGTCAACAATCCAGTTAATCCACATTTCCAACAATAGACAGCGGTCTACTTTGAATTAGGTTAGCGAAAATGTATCCATCATTTGGCAATTGTAATTTGTCATTTGTCATTGTGTCCGCCAAAGGCAGGTTAGGATTGGGTTGTCTATAAGTAGCATAACAACAATAGGAGCGGACTCCTATGAATTTGGCCACAGATTAGACACTCCGCCGGTAGTCCATAATTAGCATAACAATAGACCAACTAGCTAGCCAAATTGGACTATCTCGTGGACACCAAGTGAGTCAAGACAAGTAAGTTAGGTTAGGCACTCCGCGGGTGATCGCTAATTTGCATAAAAATATGCCAACTAGGAAGCCAAATTTTTCTAGGAAGTACCATGAACTATCTTCTGGTCACAGGTGTGAGCCCAGACAAGTCTGAATCTGCCTGGACTCACACCGCTTTTCTTCAACTACTTAGGTTCCCAACATCTTGCGCCCACGTCAATTAATTTGTCTGCTCAAAGCACACTGCTCCCTATTATAAAAACTAATGTGCTCAACAGATACTCTCACTTTCATACAATTGTAGGCTCTAAGATAATTTTCCTCATGTCCATGAACTTTTGTGTGACTCTCTTCCCATAAAGCAACGAGCACCTTAAAGATAATACTCACTTCCATACAGATACAAATTCCATATATGTACTGTTCACGTACAAAAGATTTCAATTGTTAACACACAATGCTTTTTCCAAATAAATTAACCTGTTCAGCACAGATACCGCTAACATCTCTATCGTTTCATGTTTTATACATATTCTGCTAATGTCGTGGAACTTCTTTGCACAATAAACACAGCTCTTTTTTAAAAAAATGTAATGACTCCACACATATAGCGCCAGGTTCCATATAGTTCCAAGCTCCACAAATGTGGCACTCACAACTCTCATTCTAACCATATAGATCACACTTACCTCCATACAATTCTAGGCTGTAAACCTGTTCTCATGTCGATGAATTTCTGTGCTTATCTTACAGAGCTCTGTTTTCATAAAGCAACGTGCTCTATACAGATAGCACTCACTTCCATAAAGTGCGAGGAGCTAGATATGTAGCGTCTAAAAACTGATCAATACACACACACATCATTTCCCATAAAGGAACATCCTCTTAGATAGCGCTAACTACCATGCAGTATAAGGCTCTATGCACGTTAAGCTCTCTACCAAAAATTTCTTTGCTCAACACATACAGCTTTCTTTCAGCGAAGCAATAAGTTCCATACAGTTAGCGCTTACTACCTTAGAATCCTGGGCTCTAAAATTGTTGCGCTCACGTCCATGCATTTCTGTGCTGAACTCACACAACTCTCTTTCTATAAGGCAACGTGATCCAAACAGATAGCTTTCACTTCTGTAGAGTACCAGGTTTGGTGTGTTAGCGTTCACGTCTATACCATAAACTCCTATGATCAACATACACAGCTCTTTTCCCATAAAGTGACGTGCTCCATACTGATCGCACAGTTCTAGGTTTCATATATTTTCGTGCTCCACACACACACACACAAAACTATTTTCAAATAAAGCAAGGCGCTGCATGCAGATAGTGCTAACTTCCATGTAGTTACAGTCTCTATACACGCTGCTCTCACTTGCATGGATTTCTTTACTCAACTCCCACAGCACACTTTAAATAAAGGTACGTGCTTCCCAGAGACGGCGCTGCATACCGTTGTTGTTGTTGTTGTTGTTGTTGTTGTTGTTGTTGGTGGTGGTGGACCACCATGTCTCGACGTCGGGGTCATTAACAACCTGACTGAAAATCAGTCTAACAATGTGGCTTACATGCGGACTAGATTACGGTCTGCACGGCAGTCTGTAAAGAGGTTGACCACACAGAAAAATAAAGTAAATTACAGAAATAATAATAATAATAATAATAATGGCCATAACAGGCCACAGAAAACAAAAACTTAAAAACACTATCTGGTTGGCGGAAATAGGGCCAACCAACCTAACACAAATTAAAAAAAACCCGTTTGGTTGTAAAAGGACCGATCTGGTATAAAAGTTATCATAAACAAAAACAATAAAATTATTGTACATGAAAACTTATACCTGTCTTCCAAAAAATTTGGAGGCAAGACTGGCCAACACACAAAATTTTAAAACCTTAGTCAATCAATATTTAAAATAAGGGGCAAAATAAGGGGCATATAGTTGGCTAGGCCAAAGTCTACCAATAAGTCTAAAAATAACACACGTTCAGTTAAAATGTTTTACACCGTCAAAAGTACGCCACAAGCATCATATTCTGGTGGATCCTCCCTGTGGAGAAGAATGCGTTAAAGTACAGTGCCTTATGAGGAGGCAAGTAAAGAGAACCTAATTTCTCCTGGCCCGTTGGAAGGAGCTGCTCCACAGGAGCACGGTCGGTCCGTTGTGGTTGGCATCCAGCCCCTGCCTCTGCCATTCAGCCTTTGCTGGTCATTGTTAGGGCGCGTCGACAACGAGGTCATTAGCCCTGAAGCCACAAAAACAACAACAACATCTGCCTTTCAACGAAGCTGAAACTTCCTGCCGCCGAGGCATGGTTTAACTTTGGCAATGAAGCAAAGTCAACTTTGACCTTGTTGCAAGCTAACTTGGGAACGTCAACCGCTGCCTCGTTCCCCTGATTTCCACATGCCAAGGAACCCATCAGTATAAGACTCCTTTCCTCTACCCTGGAGGAAGTGGAGTGCGTCCTGTATGTCCTAGACTAGGCGGTTTGTTACAGCATATGATGTATCTCAGATTGCGACTTAATTTCATATGCTGGAGCGACTTAAGGAGGCGAAACACTCCACGGTATATACACTGTACCTTTTATCTAGATTGTATTTATAGTCGCTCAAGGAAGCACATTGAAGCAGCCTACTCCGTTAGTCTTCTTAAAACCACCGGTGTATACCAGGGTAAAGGTGTGTTGCTAGTTTAAAATTTTATCAAAAATACTAATAAAAAATGTGAGTGGTTAACAGTTTATTATATCCAGACAGTTTGAAAGAAGGGAGAAGATTTGCTGCAACCCTGTTGATGAAATGGAGGCGACTCATAACCATATTATTCCAGAATTGTCTTTGTACGGTAGCTGAATAACTTTGTATCACTTCTACGATTACTGTAGAAATGACCTAAGAGTGTATTCATAACTACATCAGTCGATATCTAAAGTCGGTTCTAACCCACATTGGCACCAATTAAGAGCATTAATCAATATTAAGGTTGACAGGGTCTTCCGGTTTCCGCATGAATGCACATTAACGACTTCCGCCTTTGGGTTTCCCCATGAATACACATTAACGCCTTCCGCCAGCCTCCCCTAAGGAAATCGATTACGCACCCCACCCCACTGAACGTGTCATTCCCATCTCCCCAGCGCACACGGCATCTCTATAACTCACACCAGCGCACGCGGATTTTTTTCGGAAATTAGTTAGAAACAGGCATTAATGTATTTTCTTGGATCTTTGTAATATTTTGAATTTAGAATTGTATCGGCATATATTCAATTACGAAAGCACGTATTCTGCCTTCTAGCTTTAATTGTACTGGACTCGACTCACCTTGTACAATGTTGGGGGTCGACATGCCCGATCCAGTAGCTTCAGGAGCATGCATGCCCAGTGAGTCGGCTGGTCGTCTGGTCGGCATTGCTGTCGGTTGTGGGTAGTAGACTGGCTGCCGGCTGGATGAGGCGACCAGTTGTGGCCGGTAAACTGGCTCCCTGCTGGTTGAGGCCACGGGTTGTGGTTCCCGGCTGGTTGATGCATCCGGTTGTGGCTTCCGGCTGGTTGAGGTGACAGGTAGTGGCCCCCGGCTTGTTGATGGCATTGCCGTCGGTTGTGGCCAATAAACTGGCTCTCGGCTGTTAAATTGTATGGTTGTCGGTTCTTGGTAGCAACCCGTCTTGTTGAGGCGACCGGTTGTGACCAGTAAACTGGTTCCCTGCTGGTTGAACCGACCGGTTGTGGCCCCCGACTTGATGATGGTATGGCTGTCGGCCAAGTGACTGGTTGTGGATGCTGGTTAGACACTTCCCATGGCCTCCATTCTGGTGTTGCTGGTTAAGGTAATAGGCCGTGGTCAGTGGGTGCCTCTTTACCATCAACTTTACGTCGCTTTGGCTCATCCCGACACAGGCTCATTTCGTCATAGTTGGCCAGATCCTCCAAAACGAACTGTGAAAAAAAAGTGGATCACAATTTATGGGATATTTTGTGTGAAAAGTACTTGAGAAATAATTACACTTATTAAATATTATTCCACTTACTAGCGTCCATTAAATTAATTAGATCGATGAGCTCGATGAAGTCAAAGTTTTCAGATTTTATGGTACGACAGCTGCGTGTTACTCCTAAAAGTCAATCAGGAAGACTGAGACAGAACGGTCAGGTATCACCCTCTTCTTTAAGGTGGCAGATGTGTGAGGGAGATGCGCAGAACGCTTGATTGGTGACTCATGCAATGGTGACACATGCGGGCGGCAGCTGCGGGCGCCAAAGCGGTGTGTCATGCGGGAGCCACGTGCGCTGGGGTGAGTTATAGGGGTGCCACGATTGGCGATGCGTGCGGTGGGGTGAGGGGAATGACACATGCAGTGGGATGGGGTGCGTAATGGATTTCCTTAGGGGAGGCGGGCGGAAGTCGATAATGTGTATTCATGCGGAAACCGGATGGCAGATGTCGTTAATGTGCGGAAACCGGAAGGACCTGTCAAACTTAATGATGATTAATGCTTTTTTAATTGGTGGTAATGTGTGATAGAACCGCCTTTAGGTATCTACTTACGTCGTACAGGGTACTGTTAGGTGTACAGGCAATATTCGTGAATAGTCGCACCATGAGGGACCACCGACTGATGAAAAGCAGTGAGTCACCAGCAAGGACTGCGTATGGGAGTGTTGCGAAACGCACCAGTGGTGAGCCGAATTCCTGCCTCCAACATCCGCAGATAACTGTCCCTCGCCGAACCGTACAAAACACAGCCGTATTTGTGTTAGCTTAGGTTAACGCGCAAGCGCGTTATCTCAAGCTACAGGTAACATGCTGGGCTTGCTTAACTTAAATCATCTACAATAATCTCAATTACTGCTAGGGTGTGAAGGTTTATTAAGCTAAAACTGGGGTTAACCTCTAGTGCATCCCACCCTCGTTACATAAAGTTATCGCTTCACATGCGCTCCCAATTTATGAAAAATAGGGATTAACCTGAGCTTACGCTAACTTATCCCACCTTCATTACGTGAAGTAAACGTTTCACAAGCTATTTTGAGTAAAATGGTGCACATAACTAAAACATCTGGAAAACTGAATTGGGTATACGTTAACTATCAAGGAGGGGTACTCCATCTGAATCGAGGCGATAAACTTAGTTTTTTCCCCGCATATGAGCCCCACGAGTCGTTTACAACACAAGTTATTTTAACATATAAAATAATACAGTAACCTGTAATAAGCTTCATGCTGTGTATAAAGAAAAATTTCAGTAAGAACCTATCCTCCGTCACACTTATAGATGCTTCGACTATTATGTGTGAACTAGAGAAAGTCCCCTATCACTTTGAGAAGAAAAAAAAAAAAAAAACTCGATTCAGTATACACCTAGAAGTTGAAGTATTAATTCAATCGAAATAATAATTAAAGAAAGGCATTTATGTGGGACTTACATAAAGAGGCAGGAAGAGTGATTAAAATTTTACACTTTGGTAGTGATAATTTTCATATTAATTTAATAATATTCATATTAGTGTAAATTAGGACAAATAACAAAACTAATGGGAGCAGAAAATCTATTAGTATAACAGGCTTAATGTAGCATGTAACGCTGACGTCATGTCACGCCATTACGTCATTCTATGACATTGCACTATGACGTCACGCTTTACGATATTATTTGTGGGAATGCCCGTTATTTAATAACATTTCCAAGCATCAATGAATAAATTAACTCACAGAACACTGAAATAAAAGTATGTATTGCGTTAAAATCGACATATCAATCATTAGATGCTTATGTTTACGTGACATTCTTTTGATATGTAGAAGTATTCCTTAAATTCTTTGTCCATAGAAATGTAAGATAATAGCTTTGTATTTCGTGCATCAATGTAGAGAAAATTTTGGTTAGCGTATTACTTCGCATGGATCAGAATTACAAGTGGCATTTGATGTTACAGCATAGGGCATGAATAATTTAGTTTATTTCAAAATATTTTAAACTGTGTCCTATTATTGAAATTATTAATTCGTTTGAATGGAAATAGTTGCACATTGATCCGGGAACTGTGCAATCCTACACTACACTTAGAACAATAATACGTGGCATAATGTAAGTTAATAAGGTTTATTTTAATTTCCTTTGCTTTCACTGCGTAATATTACTGAGCCTATGAGTTCACTAATTGTGTCAACCATTCAAACGTTTTACTACCAGTCTGAATCACAAAAGAGAAATGTGCAAAAACCATTGAAAATTTTTGATCAAAATTATATCGCGATGCATTATTGGCACTAAAACGCGAAACAGATCATGTATTAATATGCGTGAGATTGAAGTATTGTTTTTCTGGCGAGAAGTTAACGTGGTTAGGTTGAAATGCAATCTGGACCCTAATGGAAACTGAAACCTTTTGCTACAACGCAAGGCACCAGGAATTACACTAAGCCGTGAATTGTCAGACCACTGAAATAAAAGTATGTATTGATTTTAAATCGACATAATAAGTATTAGTAGATTTTATTTATTTAATAATAGATTCGTTTTATGTCAAAGTATTCGTTAAAAATCATTGGCCACAGATATGTAAGAGATATTTTGTCATTGTTAGCGGCAATTTTGATGGATTGTTATTAGAACTGGCACTTGACAGCAGAGGGCATACGTAATTTAATTTTTTTTTAATAATTTTAATTTTATTTTCTTAAGCGTTCTGTTACTTTAATCATTGCTTTGTTTTAACGAAAGTAGTTCCACACTTTTCAGATCTACACAACATAAACTACAATCAAACTAATATTACGTGAAATGATGTGAGTTGTTAAGATTTATTTTTAATTTACTTTGCTTGTACTGATGCCATATTTCAGCCGCATGTAACTGTGTCAGCCATTCAAAGGTGTTAGTATCTATCTGAAAAATATAAAAAAGTAAGATGGGGAACCCGTAAAGATTTTTGTTTTAGTTAATACCGTGATGCATTATTACCACTAAAATGCGATAAAGTAATGTTTCACCATGCGTGTGATTAAAGTATTGTTTCATTTATCGCAAGTTCAGTACGTGGTTAGGTTGAAATACAACCTGGAACAGAATAGCAACGAAAACCTTTTCTTACAGGACAAAGCACTATGAATTGCACTGAATTATATTTTATGACAATTATATTATTTAAGTAATTGCTAAAAATGTAATGCTAGAATGGCATATTAATTAACAGTTGCTTTTTTTTAACGAACTCATTACTTCGTCTAAATGAAAGAATTTCCAAATTGTTCACGATGTGTGCTACTTAAACCACAATTAAAACTAATATTACGTGACATAGCTTAGGATTTCAAGATTTATTTTTAGCATCCTTCGTTTTCACAGGCGTCATTATTTCAGGCGTTAAAACATGGACTTTCATCATAGAAAATAAGAAAGTTGTATGAAACTGTGAAGATTTTGGATCAAGTTTGTATCGCATGATGCATGATTAGTATGCCATACAGGGAAAATATTAATTCGCGTGTGAATTAAGTTTTGATTTTCTACCGGCTATATTGGCGAAGATTGTTGTTAGGCTGAAACGCAACCTGGACCAAATAGACAATCAAACTTTTTGCTACATCACAAGGGATGAGAAATTATAGAACATTGAGCTTCATTTTATTACAATTATATTTAGGTACACTACTAAGAAGAAATCAGTTAATCCGTTAAACCCGTCATTTTTGACGGGCTTTGTGGCTAGTAATGTAATAGTCTGCAATGGATATGTGGAGATGAAGAGAGTTTTAAAGGGTTAAGAAGAAGATAACAGGTTGTAATATAGAGGAAAATTAAGTACCAACTAGTTCCACACTGAAGGCCACTTTTTACGCTAAGATCGTCGCAAGAAAGTTGTTGAACGAGTTTACCACTTCATCTTCGCCAGTCTCAGCTTTTAAACTAGTTGTTTTGGAGGTTGTTGTCATAAGACATTTACTCCCTCGGTCCTTACTTGATTTGACATCTTTTAAGTTCCGGCTGGTTTTTGTTATTCTTATCACTCCATCAGTTTCATATTTGCTTAGACAACTGATCAGTTGATTGGCAGAGCGATAAAGAAAGTTGTAGCTATTGTAGGCCTGTTGCGGTGGACAACGTCAGCCGGGAAAAGGTTGGGCTCGTTTCAGTGCTCTATTCTGCAGTATTTCCCAATCATCAGAGTATACTCCGACGGCGCAAGCGTGCTCAATTACCCACCTGATCAAGGTGCAGTAAATGATAACTCCTAGATGCGGTTCCAACGAATTTTCGGTTAAGTATTGGGTAAAGAGTGTGGTCTGATTTCCTCGATGTTAACTCGCCATTTCAACTTTCAGTCCAGTGTCACACCGATGTAGCGAGCCGTTCGTGCCCAGGGAACAGTTTCACCTCAGAACTGAAGTTGCGGGTGTGGTAGTTACTGTCCGCGCCATCCTAGGCGTCACGTAAGTATAAACGCTTGCGTTTTGCCAGTAGGTTTACTGGTCTAGTCTGTTTACGAGCACCTGCAATCGGTTGGATGTAAACAGGATCCCACAGAAACAATTCTTGTAGAAATAGGCCAAGTCTCGTGTTCATGTAGTGACAAAAAGTTATGAATACGATGCAGGCCATGTTTCCACAGTTGCTTAATTAATTACTAGTTGAAAGATAACGCCAATGCAACTGTTTAATTTATTTATTGCTGCGTCGTACGCGTTTCACCTCTCATCGAGGCATCATCAGCGACGAATTATTTACATTTGTTAATATGGTATGCAGCTGCGCATCTCCGTTTCTTTATACAAAGCATGGTTTGCCTGTATCGTATTTACACTATTGTACGTTTTCATCGTTCTGTCGTTTGTTGGGGCCAGCTATGAAAACGCACAATAGTGTAAATACGATACAGGCAAACCATGCTTTGTATAAAGAAACGGAGGTGCGCAGCTGCATACCATATTAACAAATGTAAATAATTCGTCGCTGATGATGCCTCGATGAGAGGTGAAACGCGAACGACGCAGCAATAAATAAATTAAACAGTTGCATTGGCGTTATCTTTCAACTAGTAAAAAGTTATGAGATCTTCTTCTGAACCAAGTCTACACATTACAGTGTGTATTCACTTCACTTTATGAAACAGAATAGTTTATTTAGGATAAAAAAAATCTGATGACTTGACCATTATGCACGTCATAATTTTACTTAAATTGAGGGAATAATATATACTTATCAAATTCGAAAAAGAGCGAGGGAAATCTTGGCTTTTACGTATTTGTAAGTTTGAGAAAGCAACATATTTAAGGTATACGTTAACTAAAACATGTCGTGCATAATGGCCAAGTGATCAGATTTTTTATCCTAAATAAACTAACTATGACACCGTGAAAAACCATTCTGTTCCATAAAGTGTAGTGAATACACACAGTAATGTGTAGACTTCGCCCAGAAGAAGATCTCATAACTTTTTGTCACTACATGAACACGAGACTTCGCCTATTTTTCCAAGAATAGTTTTTGTGGAATCTCATTTCTTTTTGTAAGTATATTGCTTATTCTGAATCGCCTCTCAAATATAATTATTCCATTTGAAAATCAGTGGATAAGATCATTTTAGAATTTAAAACATCAATATACTTTGCCAATAATGCGCCACTCTCTGAAAACAGTGGCTGTGCCCCGTAGGCGAGCAATTGCCGACCAAAATTACTAGTAAATTCCAAACTAAACACAGAAACAAATTAAAATTTAAGATATTAGTTAAACTTGCTGTTTTAGGCTCGGAAACAACGCCAGCGGCCCAAGAAGAAAATATGCTATATGGCGAAGTTTATTGTTATGGGACCATGTTTCTGCTCACCAACTACATTCGGTGTTCACGTGAAAATACATCCTGGACCGAGCTGTAAAATTATACATCCATGGCAATGGCGCATATGTTTTATTATTATTATTATTATTGGCGAATTCTCCCAATAAAGCAAATGACCGAATCAAGTTTTCTTCGAGTTCTTCTTATTGTTCCAATTGGCTTTCATTCTTTCTGAGAAAGCTTGTTTGCCTTCTTCCGACCATTTTGGTCTGTATTGTTTTTGTTTTGGTTGCTCAGTTATAACTTCCCATTTTTCTACTTTGTGTCTGGAGGTGTCTCTTTCTAATATGTCTGCTGCTCCTATGCTTGCACTTTTAAGAACCTTCTGAAGTTCATTCAGCCAAGGTGTTGGATTTTTAAGTGAACTTACATAATCTATTATCTTTTTTGTCAATCGACTTTCTGGTAATCTCTTAAGGTGACCAAAGTACTTCATTCGCCTTTTCTTGATGTCAATTTCGATGTTTGAAAACTTCTTTAACCATCTTTAGTGAGTCTTGCTCCTAGAATTTTTCTAATGATTTTTCTATCTACTTTTTTAATTTCTTCAGGGTCATGTTTTCTGTTAAGTGTTAATGTTTCACTTGCATAGAGGACTGTTGGTTTTATGACTTTGTTGTAATTTCGAATTTTCGTTAGTCTTGACATAGATTTTTTGTTGTATAGATTTTGGAATAATCCTAAACCTTTTTTGCTTTTTGGAGGCGATTTTGCTGTGAGATATTCTCAAGGCCTGTCGGTTCGATGAATTCTCCAAGGTATTTAAAGTATGGGACCCTTTCGATTTTACCGTATTTTGTTCTCAAACTTGCTATTTCTGTCTTTGAACATATGAATTCAGTTTTCTCGAATGAGATTTACAATCCTACTTTTTCTTCACATTCTTTGAGTGTCTCAAGCTCTTTGATGGTAGTCTCTTCATCTTCTGCTAGTATCGCCAAATCGTCAGCAAAAGCGATATAGTATATAGAGATTGTTTTTGGGAAAGCCAAGTGGTATTATTATAATTTTTATTGATACTAAAAGAAAGTGAACTATCGTTTACGTGGAAATGATTCCTGGACCAAGGTGTAAAGTTATACATCCATGGCAATGGCGCATATGTATTTTCGATTAGTATCAAAAGAAAGCGAGTTAGCGTTTACGTGGAAATGAGACCTGGACCAAGCTGTAAAATTATGCATTCATAGCAATGTTGAATATGCAGTTTCGATTCATACGAAAAGAAATCCAGTTATCAAAGTTGTTTTGTTACGTTACATTGGCAATCATGCCGCGTTTACACTGTCGCGCGAGCTTAGACGAGGCGAGGCGAGACATAAGTACAGATGTTTGGTCCACCGAACGGGTTTGAAGTGTTATGCAGCACCTGAGCCGAAGCCCTCATCCGCCACCCCGACCACACCATGCTATCGCCCCGCCGCGGGATTGGGCTCTTCCGAATCATCCACTGTCGTGACAGGATTCTGCCCCTCTAGTGGAGACGGTGAGGCATTGCGCACTCTGTCACCCCTTATGGGTGCCCACGGGGACACGACGTGGACGTAGGGCTGCCACGAACCAGGCCGAAGACCCTTCCAAAACCTGGCCGTATAGCGAGCCTCTCTGTTAATCCCTCTGCCACCTAGCCAAACCCGTGTCCTTAGGACATGGCGGTAGCCGCAGCAACTGAGTGGCTTATGGGACCCGCTCACCAGCACGTCAGTGCGCTGCCCCCCCCCCCCCCCCCCCGCCTGTCTAAAGCTGGGTATCCACCACGCGCGGCAAACCCTCGAACACTGGCTAGAGCGGCGATAACTGGCTTGGTGGCAGGTATCGCCGCGCGAGCCAGTGTTCGAGGGTTTCTGTTGACGAGCGCGGCTGCCGCGCGAGCCAACGCAACCCAGCCAGAGTCGCGCGGCAAGCAATGCAGGCACAGTCAGATTTCGCGACCATTTTTACTGAGACTTCCGCAAGTAGGAATATGAGTGGTGCTACATTCTGTCCTGCAGGCTACCATATGGCTTATATTGTAGACATATAGCACAAATCGATAAATTACATCGTGGGGATCATTATAAGTGTTAAATAATAAATACTTTCCAGAACCAGTAATAAGACTTGGCTATTCTTGATCTTTCTCTTCTGTATGATGCCAGAAGCGTAGTCATCTTCTTCTTTAAGTCGGAAACGCGTAAGGGGGCATCCATAAATTCATAAATTACGTGAGGTGAAATAGGGGGGGGGGGGTCCAGCGAAATCTCACCAAGGGGGAGGGAGGATCAACGGAAATCTCACGTGAGATGTTTTAAAATTGGGTAGGACTGTAGAGCTAAAAAAGGTCTATAAATGGCACGAAACTCGACTACAAGGGGGGGGGGGGTATTTCGTAGAAAAGTGTCGGTGAGACCTAAAAAAAAGTCTCAAAAAGCTTCGAAGACGATCTGTGGGGGGGGGGGGGGTATCTAACGGGACCAACCGGATCTCACCAGAAAAGGGGGAGGTCCGAAAATCCGGAAAACCACCTCACGTAATTTATGGATATCCCCTAAGCCCATTGCTGAACTTGCATCGCCCCTCAGCGTTTTGTTGTGGTAATCTGCACATTTACTATTCCACAAAAATTCTTTCGCACCATACAGCTGTATTATTAGAAATCGACACTTTTCGTTGTTCATGGTAGTAAACTGTCGCTGTGCCGCGCGAGCCAACTCAAAGAAAGACACCACCGTCCGAACTGCGCGCGAGCCTATTAGTGGGGGTCCTTTGCCGCGCGCCTAGAGACCGACAGAGAACGCGGCATGTTCGACCGCGCCAATGTTCGAGCTGGCTCGCGTGGCAACAGCGTATCCACTATGCGCGGCTGCCGCGCGAGCCAATAGGCCCGTTTACACGTACGCGCCAAACTGCCTGTCCGGAACGGCGCTCCGGACTGCCGCGCCGGAGCGTCAGGTTGGAGCGCCGCTCCTGGAGCGCGCGACGAAAAATGGTCAACACTCCAGTCGCGCGCGCCAGGACTGCGGGTTGGAGCGTACGCGCCAAAAATGACCGTTATCGCGTGGACTTTCCGCCGGGTTGGAAAGTTTTGTAGACGGTCCAACTTGCATCATTCGGTTTTTAGGTCGTTGTTGTTTTTGTTGGTGTTGCTTGTGTGTATAAGTGTTTTTAAAATGTCCTCCAAAAGAAATGAGAGAAACCGAGCAATAGTATGCGCTGCTTTACATATTTTTTTCGGTACAGAAGGATTAAAGAAAACAAAGCGTATATGGGTGAAAAAATGGCGCCAAAACGGAGATCTGTATGGACATATGCCTCTTTTGAGAGAGCTACGGGAAAATGACCCAGATGATTTCAGAAATTATCTAAGAATGGACAATTCGACATTTGACTACATTTTAAAGTTAGTATCTCCACTAATATCTAAACAAGATACAGTCATGAGGAAGAGTATAACTGCAGAGGAACGTTTGGCTGCTACTCTTCGTTTTTTGGCAACTGGAAGATACCTTCAAAATTTGAAATTTTCTACTAGTATTTCTACACCATCTCTAAGTAAAATCATACCTGAAACATGCTTGGCGATTTATACTGCACTGAAAAGAGATTTTTTAAAGGTAAGTTAATAAAATATATAAGACCAACAGATTATGTATATATGATCTTTTATTTTAGAAAATAGCATTAATTTATGAATTTTCGGTAGCAGAGTTTCTATAGAACATATTTCTGTTGAATCTGATGAAGTAGGAATACTAGAATAGTAGGTAACAGATGGTAGATTATTATGCTTTTCAGTAGTTTCACAAATAATTGTATTGGGTGTGAGTTGCCGTAATAAACCTTTGCTCAAAATGATATTTATTTAAGTCTCTGCATAGATTGCTTGACACTTATCCATTTTCTCCAACTTTTTTCCAACATTGATTCGTACTGCTTCGTATTCTGTAGTTTCGCTAGTACTTCGTTCCAAAGCACGCTGACATACATTCATGAAGTCCAAGTTAGATTGTAGCACCGACGCTTTTCTTTTGTGAACTTTTTGCTTTGTTGTATTATTACTGATTCTCAAGCATATTTTCTGATGTTTCAGTTTCCTGTAACCAAAGAAGAGTGGTTACAAATAGCGGAAAGATTTGAAGAAAAATGGAATTTTATTAATAGTGGTGGAGCGCTTGATGGAAAACATATCCGTATCGTCCAGCCACCAAATACTGGAGCACAATACTATAATCACAAACATTTTTATAGCATTATATTAATGGCACTTGTTAACGCAGACTATGAATTCATATTCATTGATGTAGGGAAAAATGGAAGGTTATCTGACGGTGGTGTCATTGAATATACAGAATTTTATAGAAGACTGAAGTATGGTCTCCTGAATTTGCCAGAAGTTGGTGAAACAAAGCATAATCTTAATTTTGTTTTTCTTGGCGATGAAGCCTTTCCGCTGAGGACGAACTTCTTAAAAAGAACTTACTTATGAAAGACGCATTTACAATTACAGATTATGTAGAGCGAGAAATATCTCAGAAAATGCGTTTGGCCTAGTGAGCAGTAGATTCAGAATATTGAATACATGCATAAATATGGCTCCAGAAAAAATCGTTACATTGTATTGGCGATATGTGCCTTGCATAATTGTTTAACTAAAAGGTCCTCAACGTATGTTACAGCCTCAACATATGACAAACACAGTACAAACACAAATGATACTGTGCAAGGCGATTGGCGTTCAGATGGGAATATTCTACAGAATTTACAAGTGTCAAGGCCACGAAATGTAGACGCAGATGCTGTCCAGAATAGAATTAACTACACAATTTATTTCAATAATGAGGGCAAAGTACCATGGCAAGATAATATGTTAAATAGAGGTGTTGTATAAATGAAATACAAAAACTGAATAAAATAAATCATGAGATGTACTTACTTTTCTTGTTTCCTTTACAAGACCGTTAGCTTCTTCCAAAACTTCGGATTCCATAATACCTTCTCCAGTATATTCATTTTGTTTTCCATCTGATGAAATATTTGTTAAACTTTCTGTTGGTTCTTCCTGATCCCTGGTAAACGCTAAAAAGATGGAAATACCACAGATTAGGTGTATATGTGTCTTCTTCTGCAGATCCACTCCTGCTGCAGGCATATATTTTTCTCAGTTCTTTTCGAAATGCCCCCCGAATTCCTTGAATCTTCTTAATGACGAAATCTTTGTTTGCACTTTCACTTACATTCACCTTGCAGAATTCCACCAACTTATCATATGCACGATTTTTTATATTTGTAATCATCTGATTTAATCTTCCACAAACATGGAAAATTCTTATAAAGTTCTATAAATCCTTCTAAATTATCTCTTTTCCACATTTTTCAAGATTTATATTTTTAGCTATTACAGCAGACTAAAGTTAAATAAAGCCACTCAGAAATTGGAACCAACAACGAACAAGTACTGACGCATCAAGACTGCAGACCGACAATGCACGTGTAAACACTCGGCCCTGTTAGACCTGCGCGCCAGATGTGCGCATTCGGAGCGCGCGCATGGCCTCTCTTACCACCGAGCATTTACACGTAAAGGATTGATGCGCGAGCCTGGAGCGTACGCTCCAAAACCGCCGGAAAAACCGTGCGTGTAAACGGGCCTAAAGGGTTTGCTGCGCGTAGTGGATACGCAGCTTAAGCTTCACAGAGCACCGTCGTAGCGCACGAGCATAAGCCGTCAGAGTGGTGTTGCCCCGCCCGGGTCCGAGGACCCATGCGTTACCGAACCACACATATATAGAGGTTCTATTTTGGCAACAAGAGGCAGTTGTTTTGTCTTGTGCAGGGACTAATGATGGCTGCTATGTAGGTTGTCTATGCCTTCCCCCTGGATCTGCGGGGTCTATCTTGTTTTGGCTGCGGCCGGTTCTTCTTATTGCTACTCAGGGTTGGAGCAGCGCTGTCCTTCTCTCGAATGCCTTCTTTGCGAATGTGGAGAATGCTCTGAAACCTTCTTCGGTTTCCAGCAACTGTTGACGCCAATCAGGAGTCCCCAAGTTGACGTTGCGCTAGATCTCTTCACGCTGTTCTTGGTAATTTGCACGAGATATAATAATGTGTTCAGCTGTTTCTGGTTCGCCACAGCTGCATAGGTTGCTGTCTTCGAGATTCCGTGTCCTGTTAGTAGGCATGTGGTCGGATAAGAAAGGTTTGCTGTTTTGCGCCAGCCTTTTGTCCAAGCGCTGGCCTCGGTTATCCAATCAAATGTGTGCCTACCATTCCTGCTGTTTTCCCACCGTTGTTCCCATATTTCTTTTAACTTTGACTTAACATATTGTCTTCTTTGAAGTATCCCCTTCCGGTGTTGTCGTGTTCCGGGGGGATGTTCGTTTTCAGTAACATAGATGCCTATGAACTCTGCCTCTTTTCCTTTTTTGATGTAATACATTAGTGCTTTCTTGACTACCTCCAAATCCAGCGGCATGCAGCCTGTTGGTACTTGGAGAGCTTCATTTGAGGCTGTTCTACATCCGTTGCTCATCGTTAGCAGGAATTGGCGTTGTGTGGCGTCTAGTACTCTTCTGTGGTGCACTTGCACAGCCTTATGTGCCCATACAGATGCACCATAAGTTACTATGGGAAGGCAGATTGAGTTATACACTTGTCTAATGGTGCCCTTCTTCAGGCCCCATTCCTGGCGAGGCGAGACAGGGCGAACGCGAGAGTGTAAACCAGGGGTGGCCTTGAACATTTTTCTGGCCCGCCAGATCCATTACACTTCTACAAAATATTTTTATATTTAATTTTTAGTGTCATATATTTCTTTACAATGTGAGTTTAGTATCATTATTACTATGTTATCTATGTTTACATGTAATAATAATAGTAAACAATAATAACTCATGTTTCACTCCAAAACAATGTCTCTAGTGGGGACATATAGTTTTATATGCGGCCCGCGGAGTTATGATGCAATTCGAAAGTGGCCCGCAAGACCATTTGGGTTGGCCACCCCTGGTGTAAACGGTGCACTTGCGTAGTCTCGTCTCGTGTGGTCGCTCGCGATTGCCGCTCGCCTCAGTGGCGGTTTCTTGGCGCGAGTCAAAGGTGCGAGCACATTGTTTACAGCAGAAGTAGTCAATCTTTTTACCTACCGCCCACTTTTGTATCAATGTATACTATAACTTATGAAGCAAACATACAGCGAGTTAATACCCATAATAATAATGTGCCAAATACTTTGTATGACTTTCGCTACGTTTGGCAGAATAAGTCTTTATAAAACCACTCACTGTAGTTAAATCTGTCTTTTTATTTATACCTTGCGTATAATAGCACAAACATTGGTGAAATTAGATTTTATTATTTGATTTATTAATGAGATTCCTAAGGCAGATGATGCTAAAATAAAAACTGGATATCTTGGTCAATTTTGCAAGGAACAAACGAAGGTATCCTCTTTCGGTTTCTTTCTATGGCTATAATATGATAAACAGCACAAATGCCTGATTACATGAGATATGAAGGAAAAGGTTTCATTAAACTGAATATCAGTTGTCATCCATTTTGATATGACAGGTGTTTTTTATTATTATTTTGACACAGGTTTTCATATCCATCACTACGCGAATGCACCGTTTACACTCTCGCCTTCGCGCTGTCTCGCCTCGCCTGGTCTAAGCTCTTGCGAGAGAGTAAACGCGGTATAAAATGTATATAGGAGGCGTTACATAAAATAAAAACCTTGATTGTTATTTAATATTTTTATTTTAGAATCAGACTTACACATTTTGAAATGTAAAGAAATCTCTCCTTTGGTAATCACCCGCTAAAATTACTCACTTAAAAAGAAAATACTATGACATTTATCAAAAAAATTAAAGTAACAAACAAAACAACATAATATCTTCTTATCTTAAATAAATATTTGTAAATATTTCTTCTTATTGAAACGAAAGAGCAGGATTTTTTTATAACATGATGTACTGTAAAAAAAATATTAACTGCATCATAAAACAAAAACAATCAGTCAAACGTACTTATATGATTTATAACCGTTCATAATCTAATCAAATCAAATTTGTGACAAACAAACATGTCATCTCCTTATATTTTTTAATTAAATGTTAATTATGATGTAAAAAACTAAAGCTTCTGCCCTATCTGGCAGCAATATTTTTTTTTTTATTTATTTTTTTTTTTTTTTTTTTTTTTCTCGTACAAGTTTCCAGCTTCAGAGAACAATCGCTCACTGTAAACGGAACTTGCGGGACAACTAAGGTACACTTTAGCGATGCGCGACATTTCAGGATACCTAGAACTGTTGCGACTCAACCACTGAAATTGGTCTTCATAGCGCTTTATCACTGGTAACGCACAGTAGGACTGCAGTTCATGAGCTGCCCTTGACCTGTCATCTTGAATATCTTCTATTTTTCGTGATACAAATTTTTGGTAGCAATCCCAAAAATTCCGCTGTGTTGCTGTTTCTATATTTTCTTCATCGATGGAAGTGCTGTGTAGACCATCTTTGCCATTGTCGCTCTTGTCATCACTCATGCTATTTTTCAGAGATTCTAGTAAAAAATGAGATCTAATTGTGATGAGGTCCTTTGTCTCGAAAAACTATTGCTTATATCTTGGATCCAACAATGTAGGCAGGGTGAAGACATTGTTATGCTCCGAGTCGAACCTATTTCCAGCAGGACATTCATTTCCATGATTTCTTTGGTTTCATCATTGTAAATTTCTAGATACTTCTGTAAGGTTTTCAGACACCGAAGAGGAACTTGAACTTATAATCTTAGTAATTTCTTCAAATGGCTACAGCAATTCAATGCTTTTTCCGAGTATTTTCCACTCTTCAGTAGACAATTTTTCGAATTTTACCGATGTTTCAGCCACGTATAAAGAAACAGCCCGTTTTTGTTCTATAAGGCGATATATCATAAATTACGTGGAATTCCATCTGGTACATACATCTTGTTCAAGCTGGTGGTCTGGTAAATTTAGTTGTTGCTGTAGATCACGAAGTTTTGACTGAGCCTGATTAGAGTGGTTAAAGTTCAAAGCAGTATTGATTGCTAGTTGTAGAGTATGTATGAAACAAGGTACTCCCTTAAAAACTGAATCGTGGATTCCTTTCGTCACATTTCTGCCGTTGTCTCGCACAACGGCGTGAATTTTGGTTTTATCTATATTCCACAAAGATGGAATTTCTTCTAAACAATTTTTTATATTATTGGCAGTATGTGTTTCGGGGAAATGTTTCATTTACAATACTGCGTGATGATATTTGAAACTATCGTCAAGCTAGTGAGCTGTAAAACTCTAAAAAAAAAAAACTTTCCTTGTTATTTGTGTTTGTCCACATGACGGTAGTGACTGAAATTGCAGCTGCACTCAGCACTCCTCTTCGTATTTCAGATTTAGTCTCTTCGTAAAGATGAGGAATGATCTTTTCTGTGAAATACTTTCTGCCCGGTATGCTATTTTCAACAATTGACAACGACTGGTTGTCAAGTGCAATCATCTCACCAATCGCAATATTGATGTCTCTCGATCTTGAGTCTTCACGTGAGCATTGTATAGCAAAACTGTCTTCAATATTTTGCTGGCTTTTCTGACATAAACTGACCTCTGACGACACTGAAGTTGACGGAGTAGGCACTGTTGTTGGTAGTTCATCTACTTGGATTTGCGACTGGGATGAATCGTCTGTGGTGGAACATTTGATCACAGAACCTAACTGAGGTATCAGGGTTGGATGTCGGTATTTGATATGGTTGTTCATACTCGTAGTATTTGCTGTTTTTCCCTGCCCACTACGAGAAATTATCATTTGGTACTGATTACACTTCACTTTACGCGAATCATTGTCCAATTGATTCAAAAATATCCATACACGAGACTTTCTTTTTTGGCATGATTAAATTAATTTTAATTCTCTTTCACTTTAATGAACAATAACAACATTGTTTTTCTTATTTTTTACACAAAACACCGCTCTGACCCGTGCACAAGCAAAAATCAAGAAACAATGCGAACTAAACAATACATGTTCCGACACGCTCGTAGGCTGCGATTGCGACTTGCGCGCGAATCAGCTGTAAACGAAGCGTCACGGAAATTGCCGAATACCACCGAAACCGTGATCGGCTTGGCCGACTAATCGGCCGACTAGTCGGCCTCCTTACAACCGACTAATTGGCTAGTCGGCCATAGTCGGAACATCTCTAATAGAAATCTCAACTTTATAGCTACATCCGGAGCAAAGTAATTCAGCCGCAAATATGTGCCAGAATTTTTCATCTTTGGGATTTTAATTAAATAAATACGGGGTAAAACTCCAATATCATATTTTTCTTATAATTTAAGGATGGTTACCAAATTACTTGTTTCTAGGATTCCTAGAATTCCTAGAATTCCTGGAATTTTGATGTCGGGGTGTTGTGCTGAAATAAAATTTTGAATTTCAATAACTTACAAAGTAAGAAAAGGAAAGAAGTAAAATTAAACACATTAGTTAAACATAGTAAGCTAACTCTACAGTGAAAATCTGAGGTTTATACAGTAATTAGGGTAGAAAGCGATTTTGTGTTAGGGGTATATAAGGGGTAGGTATATGGAAATTAACGAGTTTCAGACTTTTCTTATAATATGTGAGTAAAATGTTATGTGTGTACCAAATTTTCAGCTATCTATGACTACGGGAAGTGCCTTAGAATTTTGATGATCATCAGTGAGTGAGTGAGTGACAAAATCGCTGTTTTTTGCATCCTAATAACAACCAAACTAGGAACAGTAACGAAATAAAATTTAGTATGTTTGATAAGATTGCTGATATCTATGCATAACAGAAATTTGAGACATGTATCATAAATACGACCGAATAAATTGAGGTTCAAAAATGGCCTGAATCGCTTCGAGAAAAGGATAGGCAGTTCCGCCGTTGACTCGGTGGGTGCACTGCCGTGCACCCAAATTCTATCACCGGCGTACAGAGCCGTCTTCACATTCTAATGCGTTGGGACGTCGGCTGTGTGGAGGTTGTACAGAACAGAACCCCGATCTGACCCTTATGGTACACCCGCACGAATGCGCCGTCGTGTTGACAGGGCGTAGTCGACCTTGGCGCAGAAGAGCTGAGGATCAGTTTCATGTAGCTTCCAGGCAGGTCCTCTTCATACAACTTGCAAAGCAGTCCAGTGGGCCACATTGAGCGACGTCAAGCAACAACAAACCACAGTAACTCCTCTCCTTGAAGACATTCGTCGCTGTCTCCATAGTACGTATTAGCTGCTGCGAGGTAGAGATCCTTCGACGGAACCCCAGTTAGTGACTGGGGATGACGCCTGCGGCTTGGATATGGGTATAGAATCGCTTCAGAAAAATTCACCCGAACACTTTGCTGAAAGACTTGATTTTTCCCAGCCTTATGGCTGCACTCCTTTCATTTAGTGATAAGTCTCCACAATTTGCTTTCATCACCGTGGATTATGATAACAGATGCGTTCGTGAGAAAATATATATGTATGTAAACGAAACTCAGCCTGTAACGTTATCTAACATCAAGCAGTCATTGCATGTTTCCATGCTCTCGGAAACGTGTGGTTTCGTAGAATGATACTGAAGAAGCGTGCCAAGCATATTTCTGACTGTTCGATTGTCGACTTGAACGAGTCCCGGCGCTTCTCGTGGTTGCAGTCCGGCGATGCAGCTGACTTATCTCCTGCGGTCTCGGTGATGTAATGTTCGTCGCCGGCTGACCCGCAGCTCGCCACGTACTGCGGCAATGTGGTGGTCTTTAACATCGTAGTCAACAGGCTTGAAGTTTTCTCAAAGCTGCTGGCGAACGCGTTAGGCCGTGTCCTACTTACGCTACAAAAGCGGGTGACAGCGCGCGATCTCTGGCTGTGCTAGTTTGGGAGCGTGCACAAACTACGTGGCTCGGTCCAGAGGGGGGGAGGGGTGGCTGGAAAGCTACGCCGGGCTACGTGGAGAGAGGGGGGGGGTTCCGAATCCAGGCCACGTAGCTTTCCTTTCATAACATTTTTCACACTTAAAAAATGAGGAACAGAACACACAACAGCATGTGAATATTTATTCCCCTCAGTTAATTATCTCCTAATGTAATTTACAATCATGTGACGAGGGAAAACGGCACAAAATGTCTTCTGGAATCAAAAGGGAAAAAAGCTACGTGCTACGTGGGGGGAGAGAGGAGGGGGTTTCACAGGATGCCAAAATGGAGCTGCGTGGTTTATGCACGCTCCCTTTCAGCTACAAGCAACGACAGCAGTCGGAACGCTTGGGTGTCCTGCGCGCAAGCGACAGATTCGTGCTAGAAGTTGAGCCGGTCAGCTGAATAAAAATGTCGCCGAGAAGCAGTAAATGTTGTTGTTGGACAGTGCATTAACTGGACTAGCTTTAATTAAGAATAGGCGAAAGAAGAGTGCTGTAAATCAAATAAGTCGAGCGAGGCACATTCATGGAAAATTCCACCACTTATATTTACAGCTAACAAGATCACCACCAAAATTCTTCGAATATACGATAATGACTACAGATACATTAAACTAACTGATAAATCGATTACAAGGCAAGTTTCGTATATAGGCACAAACTTTCAGCTGCCAATAAGCCTTGAAGCAATGCTGATTATTAGCAATTTTTAAATATGCAACCTTACCAAAGTAGGAAGCAATTGAGGTTTCTGGTCCCCTATTAAAGGCGCCGCCCCGCCCCCTTCTCGTTCAATGTGTCCACGTAAAACTTAACTCACCGAATTCTAGTAAACTACCTTTGGATGGGGACGTTAAACCTTGCGTTATCTTTCAGAAGATTAGGCCTGAACGGGCGGACACCAGGTTTCACCATTTCCATTCTTCAACTTGCAGAATTCCTTCCCGCTTTATTAAACGGACGGGGTTTTTGAATCGTTGACCACCCCTTACGAAAATATGCTAATTATCTCAATAGTTACGATGAATTAGCGAATAATTACTATTTTAAGATCGAATGTTCGGAAGAGTAAGCCTGAATGGGCCAGTACCAGGTTTCTCTCTCTCCCTTCTTCGTCTCTCATTGTATTTAATAACAATAAAAAAAAGGCAATGCTGAACATTACTATGCTTACCATTCGTGCAAAATCCAAACAACACATTTATAAATCTGTCCTGCGTCATATAAGAGTTCGCGGTAACTCCAGGCAACAAACGACTTAAACTCACCGAATTGGCTAAAGGAGGTGGGGCGGGCGAGCAGGTACATAATGACAATGCGGCGAACGGCAATTGTCTAAAGTGGCGTCGTTTTGGTTCTGCAAATGTGGGGTGGGCGACCAAGAACTGCACAGATAGGAAATTATAGGGCAGCAGCCGCAGGAGGTGGGGTACGTAATAACAGGGCGGTGGACGGTAACTGCCTCTAATTATAGGGCAGCGACCGCAAGGGGGCGGGACGGGCGACGGGGCAGGAGGTGGGGGGTCATAACTAGACCGCACTTTTTAATTCTACTCTTGGCGCTGACTGTGTCCAGTAACAGGTAGTTCTATGTGACCGATAACATCTAGCTTGAGCTGCTCTACCAGTTTCGTGCTGACGAATGTCGATTGACTTCCGGCGTCGAATAGACAGCGGGTATGTGCATAAAGTCTTTTTGGGCCAGTCACAGCAAATACATGTAGTTTGAAGGTATGTGAACTGAGGTAATTCAACGTTAGTTTTGCTCTCTGTTACAGATTGAAACGTGATGCGGCATTTTAGCCTACACTTAGCACAAGCCTCTATATTCCTTTTGCTGCAACCTTTCATACTGTGTCCTCGATTGAGCCACAAGAAACGTCTCTATATAAACTTCAGTTTCTCGAGTCGTTCATTTACGTTAGAGATTTTTGTGAAACCTTGCGCCCAATGACCTTGAGATTCACAGAAAACACAAAATGGTTTTTCTTTCTTCTGCCTTCTTCCTCTCCTGTCATGTTCCGCAGTTGTAGTCTCCTCTTGTTTTGTGAGTTGTCATGGCACCCTCTACCTCATCATTCAGAAATTCCGCCAGATGCGTGACGTTGCTTTCAGGAACTCCTTATCTCCTCGAGTAGATAATCCAGGGCCAGACGATGTCCACAGGTAAGGCACGTAAAATCTTTGGAGCTATCATTTTTCCATAGTCGTCAACTATTTCTGCCAAGGCCCGCAAGTCTTGAATTCTTCGATGTTATTCAGTGGTTGTTACATTAAATGATTCAGGGGATGCATGAAACATAGGCTTTAACCCTTCAAGGTAGTCTAGATAGGCTTGTACTGTATAATTCAATTCTTGTTCTCGTAGTGTGAAACAAGAATCCTTTTTGTTTGCTCGCAGTTACTGGAATACCTTCGACTAAGTTCTTAGGCTCGCCTTCTAAGTAGCCGAGCAGGAAAACATGTTTGTCGATTGTAGAGACTGACGCGTTGTTAACTACAGGAGAACCTTAACCATTTAACCTCTTCTCTACATGGCCAGTAACTTGGCAATGTGAATAACTGATGGCGCTTTCACAGGTTGAACTGGAGTAGGCATCCCAGATACGGCTGTCGAAACGTTCAGTTCTTCTTCGATCTTTCGCTTAGGTTTAAGAATTGCTCTCTTAGGTATGTCCACTTACTCTTCACATCGTATGACATCCTCGCATTGTCGGACAGAAAATCATGTATTTTGTCGTCAAGGATTGTGGGTCTCGTAATACTTCCTGAAGCCTTGTCAAATTATATATTCGTAGTCATCTTCGGAAGTCTCATCATTAATTGCAGAACTGAATTTAGTAATTAAACTTCTTTCTGTACCCGTATGCACCTCAAATTACGTAGCTGCGCGTCTTCAGACAATACGAATGGCTCTTTACTTCATTGATCCAAGTTCTGCAGATAATCACGATTTTTTTGAGTGTCTTTAGCCGTTCGGCTAATTTAGCCAGGATCATGTATTCTATATCCCTTGGTTTTTAGATTCAGTTTTCAGGCATTGTTACATTTTTATGTATTGCTTTTAACGTTGGTGTGAATAGGGTTTGTAATAGGTCTGTTATGCCTTTGATCCTCAGTTCACCTTCTATTACCTATCTCCTTATGTCGCTGTATTGTTTGCATCTCAGAAAAAAGTGGTATTTGTCTTCCACGTCATCGCATTGTTGGCACTTCGGATTGTCCACGCTCTTCATGGCGTATTGGCGTACATTTTGGATATTGCCAGCTACTTCATTCACGTTGGATGTTAAAGTACAGACATCCACTTAAACCCATTATGTCACAATTAACACAACGCCAGTGAGGCAAAGAAACTAATACGATGCGTGAATCGCCTCCAACACAAATATGTCTACTAGTTTGTGGAAACTTTATAGTTAACTAGCTGACCCGGTCACGCTTTGCTGTGACTTACTAATTATAGCACGTTGGATTAATGTTATTCTAAAATTCCTCAAGTAGTCAAATTAATATTCACTAATAAAGACAAAAACATTGTAGTCGATTTGGAAATTCAAATTTAACTGGTAAAGAGTTACGAAGAGTTTAAATTAAGGACAAATGATCATAAAAAAATTTAATTTACATTTCATTACAAATTACTTAATTGAAATTATATAAAAATTGATATTTATAAAATAAATAAATAAATTGTTTTTTATTTATTTATATAAGCTGAAATTTCAGTTATATCTTCAGTCATACTGTTTTTATGTTTTTCACACAAACTCGAAGATTGTGCTGGATAACATGTTGTCAAAATAATTGCAAACAGTTTGACGAATACTATTCGGCGTGGCTGTCAACGCTGCATCAGCAAGTGTCAGGTCCCAATAATTGTCGTCTACCAGCAGCTGCAACTCGCGACATGCATCTTGACATATATTGAGCACTCGATATGTATTGAACACTCGACCATTAACTGTTCGTAAACATTCGAAAGAAGCTGGTCCGGGAACATTCACCAATAACAAACGCTGAAAGAAACATTCACGTTGTTTTGGATGCACTGTGTAAAGTCTTTGCTTTGAATATACCTGCGATCGAAGGATGTGGTTCTCCTTGTTTACGTGGCTACCATTTTTTACCTAATTTGTTCCATGAAAAATAGCTTGGAACATCGGTATACGTATAATAATGTTTTTGCGAATTGGCGGAACACATCAGTTGTTGTTGTTGTTATTCGGGTTTTAGGGCGCGTCGACGACGGGATCATTAGCGCCCTGGGAACACATCAGATTTTTGACACAATGTGAAAAATTCAGTTTGTGGTTTGTCGTTTTTGGTGGCTCAAGTATTCTTTGGAAAATATTTTCTTCGGTGAAATATACACGTTGACAGTTTTCAAGATGTATTGCAAGATGCTGGATGGAAGGGTCTCTTTCATGGATGCGAAAACTAAAAATATGCCAGATAGCTTCGTTGCTGCTGATGTATCTACCTATTTGGTATCGTGTTATTTCGTCATTTTTATTTACATACGGCCAAATCACTGCATTTATTAACATATTTGCAAACGTACTTAATGGATTTTATAGAACTGCAAAACTCGACGTTAATATGAGCCTTATACGTTTTTGAAAGCAATGGTGAGTATCGTACAACCCACTGATTGTAAATTTCAACTTGGTTTCTAGAATTTGACATTCGCATTGTAAATGTTTGGCCACCATTCTCAGTGTTTCTGCGGCGATACAACGGATAACCATCGATATCCGTAATAGTATCATTCGTATATTCCTTTGGAAAACGCTTCTTACATTTTCCACCTTCCATGCATGGCGATGTCATATTAAAAGCACCGCACGGTCCGTGGATCGAGTGACTGGTAACAATATCAAACAATTCTTGATCAATTAATGGGTCCGGAATTTCGGCTGAAATTATTTGATCAATTTCTTCTGGACGGATTTTAACTTCAAGCCAAATCAAAATGTGAGAATGAGGCAAACCTCGCTTTTGCCACTCAATCAAATACAGATAGCAACGTGTGTTACCTAAATCTGAATGTTTTACGATTAAATCAATCAATGATTTTAATTTTTGTTTGAACACACGTGCCGTGACATCATGACGATGTATTGATTGATGGCCTGGTAATAGCAATGTTTGTATTTCCTCCCAATTCGGATTACATGTAAATGTAATAAACAAATCTGGACGACCATAATGACGTACGTAAGTCATCGCATCTTGTATATATTCCTGCATGTTCCGTGAACTGCCGATGTAGCTTGAAGGTAAAATAAATGCATTACCGATATCATTGGCGTTTAATTTTTCATAAATATTGCCGATAACAGTATCTCGTAAGAGGATGTATTCCTCCGATCGTAATTCAACCTGGTTGTATCGAATAAATCGCAAATGCTTGTTTTCAACCTTGGCGTACATATCCACGGCGTATTGAAGGCACAGTCATGGGTCTTGCCTCTCTGCTACACGCATTGTCGAGGTTAGATTCTTTGGCGACATTTCACTGAAAAATATTTGAATTACAACAAAAAGTGCTTTTCTGAAAGCCTTAAAATAAGACACTATAATACACTAGTGAAACCGGAATATTTGGGTCCATTGAAAAATACAGTAAAATGGAAGTTAAGAACTAATGAGGAAATATAAAATAACATTGAAAAAAATAACAGAAAAAGAAGAATGATATTTTTTTGATACATTTATAGCATGGATGACACCAGGCTTTCAAGATGTTTAGAAAGATCTGAAACGAAATAGTACCAGAGAACCGTATGGAAAGAAAAAATTTTCGATAGCAGACTTTGAATATGGCAGGATTCAAAGGTAGAGAGGAGTGCAATAATGAAGGAGTACTGGAGAGGAAGAAAGAAAAAACAACAGGAGAGGAATTGAAATTGACAGTGGCGTCTAGCTGACCATAACAAAAAGAAGAAGAAAAATGATAAGTTAGCGAGAAATGCTTACACGATTCGAATTTATCGTAACGTTTTCTTCAATGTTATATTCATGTGTGCAATTACTTTGTCGTTAGGTATAAAGACACACAAACGATGAACAACAATACAGTATAATTATAACACAATACACAGCACAATTAAAATTGAAGAAACTCACACATATGGCGTGGAATAGACCATAGCATAAATAAATCGAAATACAACGCCATCTACTGAATGGTTCGATAAATTAACACACCGCCATCTGTTAGGAATAAACTGTAGCATAAATAAATTGAAACAGAACGTGATCTACTGGATGATTACCCAACCTAGCTAACCAAGTGTTGTATAGATAAGTTAACACATCGCCATCTGTTAGAAACTTATGGAACTATAATAATAATTACGTGTGGTCGTAATGACCTGGTGACATTGTTTCTACTGGCTGGGCATTCTGCCCCTGTCTTAGCCGCCTTTACCTAGCACGCCCATCCTGCCTGGTACAGGGGACCTACATTTTAACATCGAATCCGAACCACAGTACGGTCCTGGCGTATTTCACATGCCGGGTTAAGTGTCTATAAAAATCGTCGCCGAGACAGGGACTCGAACCGGGGACCTTTCCATTTCCAGTCAGACGCCCTATCCACTTAGCCAGCAGACCGCTTAGCCTTGGTGGCTTACAAATAATTACAAACCATTGTCGTATGACAAACATTTAATGAACATTTATTTCGCAAATAATAAATATTGAGGTCTATAATCCAGATAAAAACTATCCTATATTTTAAGTTGGACTAAATCACACACATTAAGCCAAATTTCATCTAAATCGGTTATATAGTTTCGGAGTTCATCCCGGACGAACATCGTGACACGAGATTTTTATATATATAAAGATTTCTCGACTTTCAAACATCACATCAAAATTAAACATACCTTCTTTTACCTACCGAATGCTAAGGGCATTAAATTAATTTCTTGTCTACCAGCAAACATTTACTGCAAATATGAGAAAAATCTGTGGTCAACAAAACATAATTGCATTTTGCAGTGGAATATAAAAATTAGACCATATTGCCAATTGTCGGAATTAAACATAAATAAAAATCTTGCAATCCATCTCTGTAGCATATGGTGTTAATATGACCTGAATATGCGTTTTGTCAGTTATGATATTCTTTACTCATGCATAAAGTTTTTTTCCTTATTATAGTCGCTCAACCTACCTTCTTTGTTTGCGCTGCTTGCTAACCCTTTTTTTCCCCGTCGTCAGTCTTTCGACTGGCTTGAGCAATCCTCCATCCCTTCCTATCCTGTGCTAACCTTTTTATCTCTACATGTCTCTTCTGACCCATGTACTCAATTATCTGCTTCATATGTTCTAATATCTGCCTTCCTCTACAGTTCTTACCTTCGACTGTTCCCTCCACCAGCAAATTAACCAATCCAGCATGTCTCAAAATATGACCTACCGTCCTGTTTCTTCTTTCTGTAAGCTTCTTCCACAAACTTCTTTCCTCCCCCATCCTTTCCGAAGCTCGTTTATTTCTTACTTTGTCTGTCCACTTAATTTTAATTTCAGAGGATTGCATATCGTCGGGATACCCTTTGGGTCTTTAATGCAGTAGTTTCCCGTTGCCTTCTGCATCCCCATGCCGTTGATCATTTCTGATTCATCCAACTTTAGGGGCCTTTTCCAACCCCAAGGGCTACAGGGTTCCCTAGACCACTCCTTGCTGTTCCACCCTCTTTTCGGAGCCCGTTGGCAAGCATTGGGTGACTTCTTATACCGGGAATCATTCAGTCGCCAGAACTGCACCACGTGAATGAGAGGTTGACATTTGGTTGGAAAAGACTAGTATAGGCACTTCCAAACATCCCAAATCCTAATTTCAACTATCCCTTAATCTAAGCACCCATCAAATCGGTTATTAAATAATTTTGTACATATTTTTGATATAAGAATTTGCAACAGTATGAAATGACAAACTCATATGTAATAGTAATGTTATTACACACTTTCTATTTGGCTCGTCGAGTTACATAGGGATCCATCATTAAGTTACAGCGCTACGGTTACCGCTTAATATAACGACCGGATTTCACTAATTGTAAAATTTATTAATGCTTTTATTGTGGATACTACTGAAAAACAAAAATACCGTTGACGCGAACTGCATACTATAATACACAGCGCATTTTACTTAAACTTAAGTGCAGCGAAGAACCGCTTACCATACTCATACTTACTCATGTCAAATTCCAGTCAATGATAATTAACATCTTATCGACGACTCGAATGCGTGAGTGCTATTGTCATGTTTAGATTTTCTTTTAAACTTGTTATGTTCAATTAACGTATTGCGTTTTATTTTATTGCACCTACTACATACAACATAACGTATGAAATAAATACACGTACTCGAAAACCAAAACAAAGCCATAAAAGTGGGAGTGTGAACTTTTGGGGGCAATGCTTCTCAAATACATCGCGGTCAGCATAATCTAATTTTAAATATTCGGCGCCACTTATTGGAATGAACTATCAATAAAACCTTTCACGCCACTTCTATAACATTTCGTGTGAATATGGGATGACTTATTTGAGTGATTTACGAATGCCAAGGATTTTATACATAAAGAGAAACGCTTTGCTGTGCCACCTGGAGTACGCATTGAACCAATTATTCTAGGCTTTCTTATTCTTATGGTTTCTTTCTGCTCGTCATATCGAGAATTTCAATAACTTTAAACTTTCTCCCAACACCGCGGACCATTTTGCAAAAAACCGCACGTTAAATCGGTCCAGTAGTTTTCTAGTTTATAGCGGACATACATACGAACATTGGCATTTTTATACATAGAATAAGGCCGGGCGCACATTGACGCGCAGTTGACGCAGGCGGTGCAGTACAGTTTCTGTGTCTATATATCTTTTGGGACGGAACAGCGCGTACATTGAGACGCAGAGCAGGGCAGCGCAGTACTGCGCCGCACGAGGCCTGCGCCACGTTGTGATCACGACACAGAAACTGTGCCACGCAGCTAACTCGTGCCGGATTTTGCCGTAACACTTCTTGCGTTATTTATAATCTTGCTTTACTTGTAATCATTTTCAACTATGGAATAAGAAAAGTTGATTAAATTGGTGCGTAACAAACCTGCGATTCACAATATCAGTCATAATAAAAATATAAAAATTAAATTTTAACAAGAAACTAGGTCAATGATCCGAACAAGTGGTGAATAAATTCAGCATTTATTTATCATACAACTGTCTACTTACAATTTTCACTTTTATTTTCTCTTTTTGAATTTATTTTTAGTAAAAATTTGAAATAGGATTGATATATAGGCCCCGGGTAACTTATGGCTTCATGCTCACAGCTCTCAATAGAATGAACTTCTTGGCTCGAAACAGACAGGGCAGACTTCCACAAATTACTGTACTCCATCCAGTTCTATAAAGTGTTGTGCTCCATACGGATAATGCTCGCTTCCATAAAGTTCTATATACACAGCTCTCAATACAGTACAGTTAATGCCTACTACCATAAAATACTCTGTTCCATACAGATATGGGTCACTTCCATGAGGTTTTATGCTTCATTCACATAGATTTCATTTCTATGAAGTGCTTTGGCCCATGCAGGTAGATCTTATCTCCATACTGTTCTCCTTCCAGATAAGGCTTACATCCACACAGTACTGTGCACCATAGAGATAGAGCTTAATGCCATAGGGTGCTATGCTTTATACGCACCGATTTCAATGCTATAAAGTGATTTAATCTCTACAGATCGGGGTCAGTTCCATAAAGTACTGCTCTGCGTATAAACAAGTCTAACTTCCATAGTGATATGCACACAGATCTAAATCTTTAAAGTGCTGTGCACCATTCACGTTGCAATGATTTCCATAAATTTCTCTGCCTCATACAGACAGGTTTTTACAAATATTTAATGTATTTCCATAAAGTAGTGATAATATAAAGTAATATTTTCAATCCAAACATTACTCCTTTCTAAAATGTGCTACGTGGTATAGTGCATTAATGAAATATCCCATACACACAAATCCTAATTATACAAAGTTCTGTGTTTGAGTAGTGTTATGTAAAGTACAATAAACACTACTCCGAATACTATAAATTACTGCGCTTTATAGAGACAGGTATCAATTCATTAATGTTCTGATCTCCATAGTGCCAAAGCTCATATCCATAAAGGAATGTGCTTGATACACAAAACACTCAATTCTTTAAAGTGCTACGGTTTTTAATTTTTTTTAAATTTAATTTAATTGCAATGGAGCACAGGCTCCGGTGGCAATTTCCCTACACACCCATCGTCCCCCTATCCTGCACCTACCTACATTTGCCCTCTACAAATTTTATTTTTAAATTCTTTCAAAGTTTTCGGTAAATTATTCATCATTTCTCTTGGTAACTCATTCCAATCCCTGACACCCTTACCTAAAAAAGAGAATCTTCCCACACCCTTGTGCCTGAAATCGAGTGCCAGCTTGTGGTCATGGTCATCTTTTCCCTTCCATGCACTACTTTTCATACCTATTGCAATATCTTTCCATGCCTCATCGCCAGTATATGCCCTGTACACTCCCATGACCCTCCTCATCCTCCTCCTGTCTTGCAATGAATCCCATTCCAGCTCCTTTATCATATCCGTCACTGATTGCATTCTGCGATAATTTCCAGAAACAAATCTAGCAGCCCTTTTTTGAACCCTCTCCAACTCCTGTATTTGATACGTAAAATGAGGGTCCCATACTACACTACCATATTCGAGCAATGGTCTGACCAAAGTTTTGTAACCCAATTCCTTGACTTCTCTCGTACATCCCTCATCACTCTCTCCAACAAGTGCAGAACTTTGAAACCTTTTCCTACCATCTGTCCTATGTGTCCTGCCCAGTTAAGTTTGTTATCAAAAGTAATTCCACTATATTTACATTTCAAGTCTTCAGCAAGCAATTCTTTCCCCACCTTATATTCATAATTAACCTTTTGTTTTTTATTTGTGTATCTAATAAGCTGACTCTTCTTTGCATTTATCTTCATTCCATGTTTACCAACCCAATTAGATATCCTGTCCAGATCACCCTGCAACTGTTTACAATCCTCTATCGTTTTGATTCTTTTATACAGCATTATGTCATCTGCAAACAATCTAATTTCAGATAGTAAACAATCAACACAATTATTCATTAGAATAATGAATAGCAATGGTCCCAATACGCTACCCTGTGGCACTACCCATTTTTACTTCCACTTCTTTTGATACTACATTTCCTACACTAACTTTCTGTTTTCTACCTTTTAAAAATTCTTCTACCCAGCAATATCACTTTCTCATCCACTCCAATGGTTTTTACCTTATTTACTACCATTTTATGGCTTACTCTGTCAAACGCCTTAGACAGATCTAGTGCTACACTATCAATTTGGCCTCCCTTGTCCATTTCATCTGAAATATCTTGCATATATCCACCAACTGAGATTCGCATGAATATCCTTGCCTGAAACCATGTTACCTGCTTGAAAACCACTTACGTTCCTCACATATATTTCTGATGTGTTTGCATATCAATCTTTCCACTAATTTACCTACCACTGATGTCAAACTGATTGGCCTGTAATTCTCAACTCTATTTCTCACCCCTCCTTTATGTACCGGTACTACTATTGCACTTTTCCAGTCCTGTGGTAAGCAGCAAGTGTCTAGACTCAATTTAAATAATATTTCAAGGATAAGGTACAATGTCACATCCGGCTATCTTTAAGATATCTGTAGTAATATTATCTTCACCAGCCCCTTTATTTTTTTCAGCTTTCTTATTTTTCCTCAGGATGGATATCAAATTTTTTACTATCGTCATTTCTAATTGTGTTGTTAAGCTCGTTCTCCGAATTAGACCCTCCTGTTTCTGATTCATTGTCCCTAATGCTTTCACTGAACCAGTTACTTAAAATCTCTGCCTTTTTCAAATCGTCAGTAACTTCTTCTCCATTCTTATCTATAAGTGTCTCTACACCCTCCATTCCCCTCAGTTTCCTGATATAGCCATAGAAGTTTCTAGATGCATCAGTCAATGGTCCTCCTGCACTGACAATACTCTTCATAAACCCATCTTTAGCCATTTTCTTTGCTGTTATTAAGTCCTTGTTTAGTTATTTTAAATATTCCCTACTACCCTGCTGTCTCTTAACTCTGTTATGTTCTTTTCTTACCAACCTCTTTAACCTCCACACTTCCCTATTATAGTACATTGGTTCTCTACTTCTCTTTATTTTCTGCTTTGGAATAAATTTTTCTTCCCCCTTTCTTATTATCTCCTTGAACTCTTCCCACCTTGACTCTACTGTACCTGAGCCTTCCTTCCGTTTGCTGAATTGTTCTCTGAAATATCTCTTCAAATTTGAAACCTGTGCCTTTTTATAATTGTACCTATTTCCCCCTTCAATTTTGGCTGCCTTTACTGAATCCTCTAATATCCATCAGAACTGCTTCATGATCACTTATTCCTTCAGTTACTTAATACCTCAAAAGGTTTTAATCGGGCTTAATTAGAAATATATCCAAAATATTTTGTCCCCTAGTGTTTTGCTCAACCACTTGTGTAAATCCTCCTTCCCTTATTAAGATATTTGCAAATCTTTGTTCCCTTGTGTTATTATCTTATTCCCTTCCCAGTTTACACCTGGTAAATTTAAATCCCCGCCGATGATGATCATTCTATTCTCACCTCTGAAATCTGAGTATGAATTTAATTTCTCCCCAAGAGCCTTCATCCTCTTCTGTCATTCTTCCACTGCGGTAAACAGCCAACACTCTGATTTTTTCTTTTTTATTACCCCAGAAATCTACCCCAAGTAACTCATGGTCTTGATCTATGAACGCCAGTGAACTATGGTTGTTTTTGCTAACTAGTATGAAGACTCCTCCACCTATTGCTCCTCTATCTCTGCGGTACACTCTGTAACCATCAGGAAAAACCTCACTGTCTAGTACTTCTTCTTTTAACCAACTCTCTACCCCAATTATTACTTGTGGTTCGTGTATCTCTATTAAGTTTGCAAATTCGATTACTTTGTTCATTATACTTAGGGATGATAGGATGTGGGAGATGGGTGAAACGATTAGGGAGTTGCGTGAAAGGATCAGGGTTCTTGAGGCTCGTCCTGTGGAGGCTGTGGATGGTTTACCATTAACACCCTTACTACTGGCCTTACATTTTCAGAATTTATCTCCTCTTTCCCACTTTTACCGCAGTCAGTTATTGTTTCAGCCATTTCATCTATTTCTTTAACATCTGTGACTTTCCCCATCGCGAATATGCAATCAGTATCACTTTGATAATCTATTTCTGTCCCTTCACCAGCAGCCCCTAACCTAAAAAAGGCACAGTCCTGACCCCATCATCACTGGAAACGGGCTCCCTCACTGCTTTAGCTAACAACTCAGAAAGGACTCCCTTTCCCCTTCTATTTAGGTGTAGGCCATGCCTAGTGAAACCCCACCTACCAATGGTGTTCACAGGCACAACCCCCAACACAGAACTAAAGCCTTTCCCAAGTAGCACTTCCGTTTCCACATTAACCCGCCTCACAGCATAGTTCAATTATGGCCGGTCATGGCGACTTAGGACCTGCATGAGCTCCACCCTGGTATGCTGTGCCTCCTTCACCACCTTCCTCAGGTCACTCTCTATACTATAACTCGCGTTTCTATCAATACTATTTCCCGCACCTCCTACTATCACTACTCTATCATCCTTAGTGAAACTCCTACAAAGGGAAACCTATATCCTCTATTACCTGGCCTAATGTTGCACTAGGTTTGAAAAAACTTGTGACCTGGTATCCTGTACCTAACTGATCCTGCAGAAAAGGGCCTACACTTCTGCCATGGCAACTACCTAGCAGAAGAACCCTTTTTTTCCTATTCTTGCCCTGCACGCCCTTATTCCTAAAGGTCTGCTGCATCTTACCTACTCCTACATCTACATGAGGCTCTTCTCCTCCTGACTCTGCAACAGGTCAAACCTATTTTTTCCAACAATTACTGAAGTGCCTGGCTTGTTCATCCTGTTAACCATGTTTCTCCTACGACCTGTTACCAGCTCCCACCCATCCTTCTCAACTTCCTCCAAGCCACTATCTCTACTTTCTGCCTCTACAGCTTGAGCCTCGACAAGCTCAGCCCCCACAGGCTGTGCCTGTGCAGTCTGAGCCTCCACAGGCTGGACTTCCACAGGTTGAACCTCCATAGGCTGAGCCCCCACAGGCTGAGCCCCCACAGGCGAGGCCACCACAGGCCACGCCTGCAGAGGCTGAGCCTCCACAGGACGAGCCTCAAGAACCCTGATCCTTTCACGCAACTCCCTAATCGTTTCACCCATCTCCCACATCCTATCATCCCTAAGACACAGTGAACAAAACCATGGGAGAGCCTCATTTATTTCCCCCGTTTCCTCTTCCCCACATGCCCAGTGAAACCACTTCTTACACCATGCAGGCAGCTAACAAATCTATAAAATGGTATGTTTGTTACATACGGATAGTTGCGTACTTCAGTGATATTCTGTTCTCCATACACTCTCAATTCTATAAAGTGCTTTGTTAATTCTATAATGTTCTGTCCACCTTACACACAACTATCAATCTCTAAAGTTTTGTGCTCCATACAGGCAGTACTCACATTCATCAACACTACTCTCAAATATAAAAAAGTGTCGTGCTTCATACGGACGATGAGTATAGCCAGAAAGTTCCGTGCGTCCAACAATGAACGATCAATTCTATTAAATGCTGTGCTCCATGTTGATATTGCTTTCTTCCATAAAGAACTATTCCTCATACAAACAACCCTCAATTCTCTATTAGTCTCATGTATTGTGGTCCATACTGAAAGGATCACATTCATAAAGCGCTGTGCTCCATAAACACACACACACACATAACTCTCAGTTATATATTGTGTTGTGCTCCATGCAGTCAGTAAAGTGCTGAACTCCGTCCACACAACTCTCAATTCTACACAGAATTGTGCTCCATACTGCTCACTCCCATACACACAGCACTCAGCTGTATAAAGTAATGTGCTCCATAGAGACAGGGGTCGTATGCTTAGTGCATTTTCTGCAGCTGGAGACTTTCAATGTATTTTGGTTAACTAAGAAGTTGGATGGCAATTCTGAGGACCGTCATGTTTAATTGATCGTCGAGGCCTCTCTTAATTTGAAAAATTGTTCTTTTCTGAGGTTGTCAAAAAGTAAACACAAGGAAGTACTACTTTCTGGAAGCAGGCAAAGCAGTGAAATAAGTGAGAAGGTTCAGTTCACCTGGGGGCCTGATTTTGAAGTCTGTAGTATTTTCTATCCTATTACAGATTTTTAAGTGTTGTAGCAAATGTGAAAGTTTTAGGGGAAAACTTTTTACTGGAAGATCGTATTGTAATTGTGGTGCCAGAAAATATTTTTATATAATAATCTCATTTATTCATTTGGAACACACGTCAGGAAATGTCGGATTTGTTGGTATGCTTGATCGTTAATATGAGAAACCCTGGTTATTGTATCATGTCAGGAATAATGGTACCTCGTTGGAAAGGGTTCGCGTAAGGTTTGATTGATGTGGCCAGCTCTGGGAGGGACAGTTATACATGCCTAGAACCCCCTGTAAATTTCTGTGGCAAAAATAAGCTTTCGCTTCTTATTGCTTATGAGATCATGGTCTTATTTTAGAGCATATAAAATGAATATTGCCTAGAGGAAATTAAAATATCTGCTTATCAAAATTTGGTATTCTAACTGATATGCCAAAATATACTGACCAAGTAAAATACTAAATGATCAGAACTGCTGCAATGGTTTTTTTTTTTTCCCACCTCTCTCTCTCTCTCTCTGCATCAGCTTTTCATCACTTTGCTTTGCTAGAAACATCAATTTCTTAGACTGCTAAATCGATATTTTGAAATAACATTTTCCTTCATATTGATTTTCTTCTTTTCCATACTATCTGTAACTACAAATTGAAGAACGTCTATAACCAGTTTTTCTATGATTATTTTGAAAACTCGTTTTACCCATTATTTTCAGAACTTCTTCATTTGGCATTGATTCATTTAATTTCAAAATGTTTCCGTAACATCACATTACAGCGTTCAAAGTTTACTCCTTTATTCTATTTGCTAAGAAATTAAAAACCAACTAATGAACATCCTACAAACGATTCTTAATTATTTCACAGTTCTGAGAATGTTTCAGTGATTCCGTTTATAGTTGAGTTTCTAGTGTCGTAATTTAACGGTACGAACCAACCAGGATAAAATTTCATTTAGATATGTATGCGGGAACATAGGATCAACTGAACACCATTCAGCGTGTATTTATTGCAGTTGATACTTTCAGTCTCGACCTTAATTGCACCCTCAGTTGGAGTCTTTAAGACGTAGGAAACGTGGCGCGGGTCGGCGTTGTCCTTGCATTTCCTTCCAGGAATGCCGTCACGTGCATTCCGGCCGCCCTGGAAACAGGTATCCGGAGTCGCAAGGAAGACTGCGACAAACGCATTTACAGGATTTAAGCAGAAAAGAATGGCGTGTAGTAATGGGGACGCCTCAGAGTTTAAACTGCACTGCTGGTGTACTGAGGGTGTACAGCACTTAAAAGAAGAAAAATATATTCAGCTGTTTTTGCTAAATTAATTTTAATTGTTTATTTATACACGTTATTCACCCGGTATCGTTTATATTTTGATTAAAGTGATTACTTTACGTAAAATTGAAATTTAAAATTTAAAGTGTTCAAAAGCCATTAGAACTAGTAGTACTATTTTTTACAGCGAAACTTTATTTGATTCGAGTGTGGAATGTTGCAAGTGAGAGACTGAAAAATTCCGAACTAGAAATTTCATCAGAGCCAACGATTGATAATTTGTGATAAATGATCACAATCGAATCACAGAGCCCAACTTTGAAGATCAATCAAGAAATGGCAGCTGATATTGAGAATTACTGAATAGCATGAACAAAATACTGAAGGAAGTTTTTTTTTTTTTTTTTTTTTTTTTTTTTTTTTTTTTTTTTTTTTTTTTTTTTTTTTTCGCTTGCCTCAACGGCTGTGTTTGTGAAGCCCCACTGCTTTGCAGTTTTACTTCTATGGGTCTGATTCGTTGGGGTCGCTTTTTATGGATTTTTTCTGTCAGGGGAAAAACCTGGGCTGTGGTCATTCGAAATGACCTTATTGGTAAAAACCCCTGCTGTGTTCGTGTACTGTTCTTCACAGTTCAGACTGGGTTGTGGATTATACTGAGGGGCACTCTGTACTTGTGCCACGTCTTTGGCATTATTGTTCCAATTGTCTCTGTTCTTGGATTGTCTCTTGTCTGGTTTAGTCTTTCTATAAATTTTTCTGTTTGTTTAATGATTTCTGCTTGTACTGTGGAGATTTCTGCTTCCCTGTGGAGTGTTGCTGTAGGTGTGTACCTCGGTGCGTTGTATATCATGCGGAGGCATCTGTTTTGTAATCTTTGGATGTGTTGTAGATTCGATCTGCTAGCCAGACCCCATATTTGGCAGCCATATAGGAGGAAGGGCCGGATTATGCATTTGTATAGACGGAGTTTTGTGTTTGTTCGGAGCTCCTTGCTGCGTAATACTGGAGAGAGGTTCATTATTACCGCTAGACCTTTTTTTCGGCGATCGAGAATATGCTGTCGAAAAAGTAGTTTTTTATCTAGTATTATCCCTAGATACTTGTGCTCATTAACCCATTGGATTTCCTGGCCCATTATTGTCAGTGTTCTGTTTAGTTGTGGCCTTTTGTTGGTAAAATATATGCTGGCACATTTCATTGCATTTACTTTCACCTTGTTTTTTCTGCTCCATGTGGTGAATGCATCCAGATCTTTTTGCAGTCTTGTTAGGTTTAAGTCGTGCCTGTTCCCGATCACATACATGCCCGTATCGTCTGCAAATTGTGCCAGCTTTACATGGGGTGGTGTCGGGATTTTATTAACATATATACTGAATAGTGGTGAAGAGATCGGAGCTCCCTGTGGTATTCCGGCTTCTATCACATGTGTTGACGATCTCTGTCCTTCAATTGATACGTAGAATTTTCTATCTTTCAGGTAGTTTCCAATAAGTTTTATGTAACAATTTTTAATTGTTGTTTCGTTTTTTAGCTTCGTTATCAGGTTGGCATGCCAGATTTTATCATAAGCCTTTTCGATGTCTAGAAATACTGCTGCTGTTGACTTTTTGCGATTGAAATTTGCGGTGATTTCTTCTGTTATTCGTAATAGTTGGGTTGTTGCTGCGACGCGGCTCTGGAAGCCGAATTGTTCTGGCCTGATCGTGTTATCCGCCTCGAGGCTGGACTTTATTCTTTTCAGTAGTATTCTTTCCAATAATTTAGATGTTGAAGATAGTAGGCTTATGGGGCGATAGTTGTTGGCTTGTCTGGGGTCCTTGCCTCTCTTAGGTATTGCTATTATCTTTGCTGTCTTCCAGGCTGCAGGAAAATAGCTCTGGAGGAGACAAGCGTTGTAGATTCTTGTTAGGAGTACTATGGCTTTGGTTGGTAGCTTTTTCAAATGTTCATTTGTGATTTTGTCATGGCCTGGAGATTTGTTTTTTGCGATCTCTTTGATTATTTGGCGTACTTCGCGTGGTGTTGTTAGCTCTGGTGGGACGTCCTCCGGTTCCTGCATAATGATTTGAGCTTGACGTTCCGTCTCTTCACTTTCCCTTTGCTCTTCAGGTGTGAGTTGGTAGTCAGCTACCGTATACTGTGCTGCAAAGGTTTCAGCTAGGATTTCGGCTTTGGCTAATGGTTGATAACATGTTCCCGCGGGTCCTGCTATGGCTGATTTTGCTTGACGCGGTTCTTTGAGTGCTCTTATAAGCTGCCACGGCTCTCTGTTTTGAAACATTAGGTTGGACATTTTGTCCTCCCATTTCTCCGACCTTCTCTCTTCTATTCTCTTCGCGTAGGTTGTTTGGCGTAGTTTCGGTACTGCCGTCTATCGTTTGGGTCGCGATACTGCTGCCATAGTTTCCGGTAGCGGTTACGCAAGTAGCGTAGGTCCTCCAGTAAGGCGGGGAGCTCTGTTTGTCGATAGTTTGGGTATACTGTCGTAATGCTGGCTCTTTTGTCTGCTTCATGTATCGTTTTGTTGAAGTGCTCTATAGCGTCATCTACTTTGTTTGCAGTTGAGACGTTATAATTTGGTTTGATTTTACTGTGCACTGCTCTAGTAAATCTGTTCCAGTCTGTTTGTTTCTGTATTTTTGGCTTCATGTGGGGAGGGATCCACTTCTCTATCTTCAGAATTACTGGTAAATGGTCGGAGGATAGCTCGTTTTTAGTTTTTGCTTCCTTTGTTCCGTTTACATTTTTTGCCAGAAAGATGTCTATAACGTCTGGTCGATGTCTAGCGTTGTGCGGGATGTGCGTGGGCTCTGTTGGTCCCAAGACTTCGATGTTTCTCTGTTCCAAGAGATCGAAGAGTTGCTCACCCCTCGTGTTGTTTGTTCTTGAGTTCCAGCTGTTATGTTTTGAGTTCAGATCGCCTCCGATGATTACTTTGTTTCCAGTTGCGAGTAGTTGGTCGATATCGAATTCGTATAGTGTTCTACTCGGTGAGAGATATGCTCCGATTTGACAATGTGCACCTCCTTGCAGTGGATTCGAATGGCTGTAGCCTCCATGTCCAGCGTCTGTGGTACACTCACTATTTCGTGGGTTATGTTGTTTCGTACAGCGATTGCGGTGCCGCCGCCTCTCTGCCATTGCCTGTCGGTGCGATAGGTCTGAAACCCTGGGAGTCTGAATTTGTCTGCTTGCTTTAGGAATGTTTCACTGAGGAGAACTATGTCCACCTTTTCCCCTGTTTATGAATTCGAGTAGTTCAAGCCTTTTGTCTTTTATTCCGTTGGCATTCCATGTTGCGATTTTCAGGTCTTGTAGTTGTGCTTGCGCCATTAGTTTATTAATGATATTACTCCTTCAACGAGGGCAAGGATTTTGTTACAATCTCCCTCTCGCTGTTTTCACCTTTTTCATTGTTTTTTTTAGTGTACTGAAGATCTTTTTTAATTCAGATCCGAAGGTAGTAGCTATTTCTGTTAGTTCTTCCTGTGCGCCTTCGCTTTCAGTTGTCTGCTCCACTTGCCGTTTTCTCTGCTCGTGCCTGTTTGGATCTTTATGCCCTGACAAGGCTTGTGAGTATGTTCGGTTTTGTGTTGGACCTGAATGGGTTCCGCCCGGGTGTACCGTTTTATTTTTCCTTTCGTTTTCCTTGCTGTCTTCTTTGTCTCTTTTCCGGTCGCTCGGGCGTGGTGGTCTCAGCAGGTCTTGGTAGGCTTTGCATCCACGCCAAGACGCCGCGTGGTCCCCTCCGCAATTCACACATGTTGCGCGCTCTGTTTTGGGAAGTGTGCAGTCCTTGTTAGATGTGGGCTTGCGCATTTCACGCATCTGCTGGGTAGATGACAGTAGTTAGAGGTGTGTCCGTGTCTTTGACACCTTGTGCACTGCGGAGGTCCTTGTTGTTGGCGATATCGCTCAATCTGGACTCTGGTGTACAATATCGAACGTTCGTTGTAGATTTTTTCGGAACTTGGATCGTTTTCCAGCGTGACTGAATAGGTTGCCAGTGGAATTAAGTCTCTCGTCTCCGGGTTCCTTCTTTTGAACTGGTGAACTGCATTTACTAGATATCCTTTGTCCGTGAGGTCGTCTGCTATTTCGTTTGTTAGTATTGTAGGTGGTAGGCCTTTTATGACCACCTTAAGGAGCCTCTCCTGTGGTAGTTGGTGGCTATAATAGCTGATGTTGTTTTTGTTGAAAAATGCTATCAGGGCTAGGTAATCTTCCTTGTTTTCGACGAAATATTTGAGGCTGTTGCCTCGATACACAACTTTCAGATTCCCTGTTAGGTATTCTTTGATGGTCTGGTTCATCTTTATGAAATTTCTTGTTTCGTATATTACGACGGGAGGAAATCTAGCCTCGTTAGCCGGTTTTTCTTTCCCTTTGGTATCTCAGTGTTTGTTTCCATGTCTTCGGTATCCTTTGTGGCCTCTTCTGCTAGCGCGCTGTATCGATTACTTACTGCCACCTGTGTGTGGTTTGCTCTGTACTTTTGGTGTACTGCTTGACGGGCGCACTTGCTCCTTTTTCTTGGAAACTCGAAGGGCGCTTCCTCGTTTTTGTTGTGCATTGTTGGTTCCTTCCTTTTCATAAACTGTTGTGTTTTCCACTGTTTTCGTTGTAGTTTTTTCGGGTTCGTTTGTGTCTTCTGAGTCCATTTCCCAGTCTTCTTCATTTTCTTCAGATTCCGTCCCGGGTGGGGTGTCTGTGCTGTCGCGTAGTTCTTCTCTCTGCATCGTTAGTCCTTAGCCTGTTCGTTGCCGTTAAAGTCAGTCCGCGAGGCTTACCAGTGAAACCCTTGTTGTCACCGTTAGGTATTCCCGGGTTCCACAGTAATGCCGGATCGTCAATAAGTCACAATACACTGGTCCTAAAGAGTAGTCCAAACGATGTCCAATATATCCTTGCTTCGTCGTCACCAGTATGACTTCCCTATGTAGCAGAATAGCACACGATAAAACTGCGATCACTATTCTCCTACTCCTTCTCTGTACTAAGGAAGGTTTGGACTAAATCTTATATCTTTAAACGAGCAATTCTTGTATATATATATATATTATTTCGGATCTCGGAAACGGCTATGACGATTTGGATGAAATTTGATATTTAGATAATGTTTTGACTTTTAAGATTACCTAAATAGTTGTCTTCCGTACTAAAAAGCGAGTTTGCAAAATATGAACAATTTTTTCACTCCGTATATCGAAAACGGCACTAGCGCCATCTCGTAGACAATTCAGGTACCAGAAAGCCTACAAATAGATTTTCTTTGATTCCAAAGAATAAGTAAACGAACAGTTCTTGTATACTGGCTGACCTGTGGAAATATTAGCACTGCAAGTTCAATTGTAAAACATTTAAAAAGAAAGATAATTAAAAATTTATCAATGGTTTTATCAGAGGTGATAACTTTACAGAAACTTCTTTGAAATTAATATTACCGGTACCAGTTATAAAGTAATCATCGTTTACTTTTTGACTATAAATAGTGGTTGTTAGTTAGCCATTAAATACTACCACCTTAATTATAAAACATCTTTCGATTTCTGCTCAATATACAAGATTTCGAGTAGAGTTTGATAATAAAGTGCATAATTAAGAGATTACTGCGAGGTATGAGCATAGTTTATCGGAGTGAATAAATATAGCACAGATGATGTTCTATTGACGTCACAACCTGATGATGAATTCTCTTAGTACTCGATGAAACATATCGAAAATAAATAATAAATTTTCTTGGTTTTCGAGATATAGCATGTCAAAAATCAGTTATAGGTATAGTTCCTTGTGCTTTTGGCGACGTTTCTTTTGGTCCAGGCCGTATTTCAACCTAACAAAAACCACTAGGTACAAAATAAAACATTGAAAGTACATTTCCACCATATAGACATAGTGCTTTTGGTGGATTTTTTTCTGGTCCAGGACGGATCTAATCCTAACCTCTTCACTTTTGAGATATAATATCCCCAGAACTAAGTGAGATATCAGAAAAATAAATTCCTTATTTTCGATTTGTCTCGACGAGTTTCATACGAATTCATCAAACTTGGCTATGGCGAAATTTGTCTTCTGGTTCAGGTCGCATTTCAACCAACCACGTCAATTTTGAGATACGATATCTCGAGAACTAAGCGAAATAATTAAAAAAATATATTTTTTACCTTCAATTTTTCTCGTCGAGTTACATAAGAATCCATCATCAAGGGTTATCGTAGAATCCTTTGAATTACCACAAATCTCGCACCATTAATTAATACCAAACTGGCATTAAAATTTCTGTTTAACTATTAATAGAATTTTTTTATTATTTTTTAAAGCAATTTGTGAGGCCGTCTCGCAAATGGATCTAGCGATTTGGATGAAATTTCACATGTTGATAACGTTTTGATTTTCAAGTTTTTAAACAATTTTTTTTTTTTTTTTTTTTTTTTTTTTTTTTTTTTTTTAAGGTGCAACTTTTGTATTTGGTTTCTCGAAAACGGCTCTAACCTCATTACGTAGAAGGTTCAGGTACCAGTAAGCCTACTGATGTTAGTTAAACTTCTCTTTGGTTTACTGTGCACCTCAAAACGCCTAGGAAGCCTTCAAGCCTTATACTTTAATCAAACTTTACTCGAAATCTTGGATACTGAACAGAAATCGAAAGATACCGAGCGAAGATCGGTCACCCAGGTACTGTTGTTTATTCAACAGAAGGTCTCATTTTTTTTTGGGAAAGGATTGGATGAATGGATTTACTTATCAGAACGTCAAAACTCACGAAACTTTATCAGATCACAATCACACAATGCTCAGTTGGATAGAAGCGTTAATTCCATTAAATAACTAGACAAGCATTTGTATATACAGACTGAAGACGAAAAATCACAGTGGGTTGCAATCCTCTAATGAATGATATCTTGTTCAGAGGAAGCTTTGGATCTGAAATAGTAAATAATTCTAATGATGGGAACTTCCTGGATATATTGCAACTGCTAGGAAATTGGCAAAAGTATTCGAAACGAATGAAGTTCGTAATAAAATTTTGATTATGGTTAGGTCATCTAAATATTTTTCCATCATACTGAATTGAACTCTTGATGTAAGTCACTTCGAACATTTATCTCTGACTTTGATTTTGTTGACACTAATGAAGACGAAGTATTACGCTGTGCTTACAATCCGGAAAGTGACTCTTTGGGGCACTGCCCTGTTTAGCATTGATACTTAGCAAAAGTACGATTTGGATATGAACGATTGTCGAGGCCAAAGATATGACAGTCGATCCAATTTGGTAGGAGGAACAAATGTGGCAAAATTCTGAACCAGTATCTTCAAGCATTTTTTAATTAAAGTAACTGTCATTAAATTTGATAATAGCTAGTGCCGCCAAAATATCAGTTAAATCGGTTTCCTTGTCCGAATTTCTTTGAAGAATATTTGTGTTATTCTCTCGATCAAAAAAGCGATGGGAAGTGGTATTCAAGCACTCAGGACTACCGCAAAAAAATTTGCGAAACTCGTTTCAAGAATAGAGTTTCTAGCATCCCTACAGTTCGTTATTCTATCACTACTCTTCAGTTCGTTACGCCATTCTGAAACGAATTATTCAGTTGCAGCAACGGATACCTTGTCACTTAGCCAGATCATGGATCAATTTGAGTTAATAATTACATTGGTGACTTGGTATAATACATTGTTTCAAAGGCTATGCAGACGAAAGTGGATTTATGAAAATCTTCACATTTGTTGAAAAAACAGCTCCGGAACTGTTACTGACCTGTTGAAATTTGTTTTGACAGCTTCGTTATAATGTCCTCTTCACGTTTTCCATCCTCCTTTCTCCGAAAAGTCGCCACGAATTAAATTAAAAATGCCGAAATGTGAGAGTGAAGCGCAGCTATTAGATGCCTCAGGCGCTCAAAAACAATGACAAAATTTTGAAATGATGGTTAAAACTTTGTTGTAATATTTTATTGCCGTTTTAGCTACATTTCGTTGTTAAAAGATATAAAATTTTTATCCGAGATGCAGTACAACAAGGCTCGACATCTTAGAATCGATACAAGCGATGAGAGATAATCGATTGCTTCCGTTGTAAACAAATGCGTCGTTCCTGATATAGATGCCGCAGAACGAATTTCCCGTAAACTTTTTACTCTTGGTCCAGTACGAATGTCAACCTAACCACGATCACTATAACAGAACTAACCTGTTTAGGTTGATATGATCCCCGTACCAATAATCTTTGTGATATTTTTGCATTGTTGCTACCATTTCGCGGTTGTGTATCATCTCACATTTCGGCATTTTTAATTTAATTCGCGGCTACTTTTCCGAGAAAGGAGAGTTCAAAACGTGAAGCAGCTAAAACAAATTTCAACAGGTCAGTACCAGTTTCGGGGGGTGGATAATATCCCCTTCCACCCCAGCTCGGAATTTGAGCTCTGATAGCTGGAAGCTGAGAAGTTGATTCTCAGACTGGAAAATTTCCTATTATTAACCCAGTCAGATACCGAAGAAAGTAATTTTTTTTTAGTATTAGCCATAAATGAAATAGCAACAGATCAGAAGAATTGTTTACAATGAACATGTTTTTGCATATCATCGATATAATAGAGAATCTGTTGGTCACTCTATTAGCACAACGTCCCAGGGACGTAGCCAGGATTAGCTTCAGAGTGGGGCAAAAAACAAAAATACTTATTGAAAATGGTTTTACCTGGGGGGGGGGGGGAACAAATGCATTTAACCTGTTTAAAATTAGTTCGCGAGGATTCTGGCAAAATTTTGGTAATGTTTTTTTCGGTATTAGAGTGGAAATTTTTATTTTCATATATTTTCTATTTTTAAATATTTTAAAAATTTATTAAAAACTGCGAATGTGACGTGTAAGTGAAGTGAGCATTATGTTCGCCACAGTAGCTCAAATAAACTTTTTCAAACATATAGTATTCCATTTACTATTGTTCTCATTCATACCGCTGCTATCCTATACTAATCTTTCCGAGGTTTGAGTTATTATCATATATAAAGAGTATCTTTTGCCCGCGGCTTTGCTCATTCATAAAGAATTCATATACATATTCGTATCCGAATCACACGGGAACTGCTATTTGGTATAAAATAGATGGCCAATACATTATTGCAAATTTATCCTAAGCAGTTCAGTAGTTTCGACGTGAAATAGAAAAATATCCGAACTAACAAACTTTTACATTTATGACATTAGTAGGATGTAAAAACTGTATGTTATCTTCAATCTATCTATATGGACAACATAATCACTAATAAAAGATTGTTCATTTGGGGCGGCACAATGAGATCTCGCACCACATGAAAAACTTGCTAGGGCCGCCTCTGCATATAACACATACACGTCATCATATGTAAAAGTTAGGAACATTATTTAAAGTGGGGAAGGCAACGGGAAACAGCCGCAAATAAATTTCCCCGGGAAGTGGTTTTGGGGTTTTCACCAGCCACCTACGCTCGGAAACCGGCTACGGCGCATACATCGACTTGACGCTTCGATCACATCTGTACTGAATAACACTATAAAAACTTTGGAATATATTACTACCATCTGCAGAAAAACATAAAACTTGTCGAAAGTTTTCCTTCACCTTGGAATTCGCTTTCTACTTTAAGTAAAAGTTCTTACGCTCAATTTCTATTATTAGTTAGGACACATCAAGAAACTTGAAAAACCATCGCTAACAGCACAATTGGGGAACGTCTTACATTAGATCAAATGTTTCTAAAAGATGGGAAACAAAATACAATTGGCTTATGATGCAAATAGGTAGACACATCATATGAAGTTCATAATCAGGAGCGAGGTAGCATTAAGGTTCGTTCTAGTAACTGTTTCTCTTTCTTTTTAAGTGTTCAAACTTTTAAGAACAACGAAATAATATTCTACAAAAACTTAATGCAAACATTGTTTTAGATTACAAATAGTTGACTCTCCTCGTAGCCAAAATAATAATGGAAATTTCGAGCCTACATCTGCGTATTTTTTAAACTGCAACAGAAAAATTTAACCAAACACCATTGAAGTCAGGATGTGTAGCAGAAACAATAGTAGCAACAGTAGATTAAATATAAAAATAGAATTAGTTCCAATAGATGGAATAAAATAATTCTGTTATGTGGGAAATACAAATGCAACTAATGGCCAAAGCAGTAATGATTTGAAAATCAGATCAGCATTTTTTTTAAAAGAAATATATTTTAGTTTCGTACATACATCTAGGTCTCAGAAAGAAGTCTCTAAGCTGTTTGTAACCAAGACAGCAATTTATGAAAATTAAGTTTGCGATTATGGTCTAACGGAATGGACGTAAGTTAATGCATTTGTAGTGTGTTTTAGAAGGATTTTGAGAATTCAATAATGAGAATAGTACAAAATAAATAATTTTTCGAATTAGGAAAGACGTTTGTGGTAGAGTCTTACAGAAAGAAGAAACAAGGTGGTGAGTTACATTTTAATATTTGATACTAGAGAGAATAGTTGAAGGTAAGAACTACGAAGCAGCATTAAGAGTAGAACATGTGAAACAGATAATGCATAAAGTATGTTGTATTCAGTATGTTGAACTGAAGAAATAGCTCAAAACATGAAGAGATGGAGGAATGAATAGGATCGGTGGATAGACTGTTAACAGTGAAAAAGTATACAATGTCGCTGTGAACTAATCTATATATACTTATATAAATATTACTTATTTTCATAAATTTATATTCTGCATTCATATGTTTCTTGCATTGCTTTATATGTTGGAACGTTATCTTCGAA
>JARYHS010006596.1:0-19016 GCA_031002005.1 Vandiemenella viatica
ATACTAAAAGTTTATTATGTAATAACGAAAAAAAGTCAAGAAAAGTGATCAGAAGGTCAATGCACAATGCCTACATTGTAGTGATGACAACACGCTTTGTACACTGCTATCAAAACCAGATGACTGTCATTTCTGTTATTGTTTCTATCGCTTGTGAAGTGTAATTTATTTTGACATTTTCTTCTGGGATCGCCAATTTCATTGCATATGAGTATATGTTCTTAGCTCAGAGTTAATTCATGTTTGATGTTTTTAAGTCGAACACAGTTTTCAATGTTCCAAATTTTATAAAAGTTAAAATGGCTTTTGCAATAATTTCTAGGGGCATTAGATAAAAGCTAGCTTTTATTTCTACTCACCTATCGCCTTCAACGCAACTTTATAAGATTTAAAAATTCAGAAGAAAATAAAATTTGTAACATCAAATGACAATCATATGATTTTTATCCGAGTTTTTATGTTCATTTTATTTTGCGATAGTATAAAATCGTAACTGCCTTTCACGTTTATGATATCAAAAGTTACTCTATGATTCACATATGATAAAACTTAATGAAAATTTTTGTTTCTAGATTTAAATTTTTCTCTTTGCTGCCTAGTTCCATTATGAAATTCAATTCTCGAAAGAACCTAAAAATGATGCATAAAATAAAATGAAACTAATCAGAGATCTCAGACCAAGCAACCTTTGTGAACAGTTTCATTCAAATCGTTTAATTATTACTAGATGTTCCTCTTGAACTTCATGTCGTGTCCACTACAAGCATTGTTACCAAGGACGGTCAGAGGAAGGGTATTCGATTCATAATCCATGAAGTTCCGTCAAATGTGTTTTTGTAATCTTATCGCTCGAATTGTAGGGTGAAAGTAAATTATTAAACTGTAAGCAGAAAACGGCTTATGTGGACACTAAAAACTAAGCCTCAAAGTCAATATATTACCCATTAATTTCCTTTTCTGTAGTATCAATTATTGAGACGTTAAATACATTAAATACATAGTCATTAATATTTTTGTCAAATATAACAGACGAGAAAATGTACGCGCATTGTTTGAAATTGTGTCAAACGTGATAACAGATTATTAATATGTTATTCTCGGATTTAATGGTTAATAATTATACAAAACTTTCTAAAAAAAACTTGTACTTATTTTTAAAGACAACTGACCGTATACTCGGAAACTTCATGTTTAATAGTTACCAAACAGATTTGCAGTCGAAGGAGAGAATTTGTTGAACCACTATCAAAGCTCGAATATGCACAAATCTTTTTTTCACCCATAATGTTCAGTAGTTCAAGAGTGTGTCTTACTATCATATCCCCCAGTCTTTGCGATGTGCAGCGTGTCACTTTGTGCTTTCCTATGTCTCTGTACCCGGGGCTGTCAGCTGATAAGCAAAAGTTCCTTTGTGCACGACTCCAGGGCCGGAGAAGCAGCATACACATATGCATCTCACTTTTCACAATGCCAACACCTCATTCAACTATCCACGAATCTGCACTGATATATAACAACTGCAAACAATTCTAAACATGCTACTAGTGTTTCAAATATTTTCAGTTAGTATTAAATCTTGGGGCACAATATCAAATACTAGGTTCTGCTATCTCTGACAATATATTATTGTTAAAATTTGGTATATCTCAAATTTACATTTCTACAAATAGCTCAGAACAACGTCTAGTTTCCATGTAAACAGAGTACCGGAGATAGTATCATTTTCCATTATTGTTCACATATATTGAATCACTTGTGAAGAGATTGGAGGAAGATGAATTTTGCTTCCATTCCACAAATACCCGACATTTTATAATACATTGTGCTCATGTCTCAATTACCTACCGAAGGTTTGTTGCATTAGTCCACTAATATGCAATAATGCAGTGTTGATGGGATGAAACATTTTCGGCAGGTACCAGATTAAATTCTTGTCTGGTGAAAAGTAGTTAGCAGTTGTATCTGTATTGTAATTTCTGACAAATTCAGTTGCTTCAAAACTCCACATCATAAAGAATTTTTGGATCCTGCCGATTACCGAGTGTCATAGAAGAGACTACTAGTACCTCTCCCCAAGGTCAACAGTCTAATATGGAATCTGAACCACGCGGCAATCAAATGGTAATTCATATAAACGAAGTAACACAAAAAAGAATGTTGATATATGTTTCACATATTACAAACAAGAAGTATTTGTGGAATTTAAAAAATGCTACCTGTTAGTGTGGCCCTCTTCTCAAGAAATGTAGCATAGAATCGAAGCGCTAGGGTCTTATTCTGGAGAACTACTTGCAAAGTTGAATTAATGTGTAGAAGCCTCAAAGCTGTGTCAGAGTGACTTCCCATGTACTTGACGACAGGGACTGAAATCTCGTGGATGTACAGAAATTTAGGGTATTTAAATTTAGTTGAGCTTCACGAACAAGTATTTTTTTATTTTTATTTTTATTTTTTTATGGCATTTGGCTACGTTGCCATACTGCCAGCACTATGTAATTTTGTAGTTTGTAACTACGTATTGTATCATTCAGTGTATTAATAGATTCTACCTGTTACAAACGACACAAGACAAACATAACACTTAATTAAAACCGCCAAAGCCCGAGGCCGGACTCGAACCGGCGACCCCTGCAACGCGAGGCTAACACGCTATCCCCCACGCTTCCGGGGTCGGCGAACAAGTATTAGTATCGGGAGAATATTTTGCTTCCGGTAAAGTATCGAGTTAAAGTAACCGAATGTGCCATTCTATCTCTGCTAATCCCATTCTTAAAGTCTCATGGTCAGAGAAAACCTTTTTCTTTCTAAGGAAACTGCTGCCAATACCTTGGATTCTTTTAATGTTAACTGCCCACACAAGCATGCGTTTCCAACTCATGTGGCGCTGGAGGACCCAGACTCATTGTACAATTAGAATCGTTTGCAAACTGCATCCTGTTATGCAGAACTACAGTTCACTCGTTTCTATAGGTCGTGACCGTGAGTTACTAAGAGTAGGTTTCTAAGGGAATAAGAAATAAAAGATCAGGGTATTGGCTGCTTACAGTAGTGGAAGAATAAATGATGAAGATTAGGCTCTTGGGGAGAAACTAAATCCGTATTCAGCGTTCACAAGTGAGAGTAGAATGTTCATTATTGATGGGGATTTAAATTTGCTTGGTGTCAACTGGGTAGGAAATAAGATTAATAACAGAAGGGTACAGAAATTTGCAAATACCTAAATAAGGCTAGGAGGCTTTACACAAGAGCAAAACACAAGGTGGCGAAACATGTTGGATATCTTCTACATAAAACACGATGGCCCAAGTACAGTGGAGTCGAAGTGTGAAGAGTTCAAGGAGATAGTAAGAAAGGGTAAAGAAATATTTGTTCCAAAACAATATAAAGAGAACTACAGAACCTACATACTATAATAGGAAGGTGAGGCGTTTAAAAATAGAACATAACAGAGTTAAGAGGTGGTAAAGCAGTATGAAATACTTGGAACAGCTATACAAGGAATTAATGATAGCAAATAACGTGGCTAAATATGAGTTAATGAAGAATACTATTGGTGCAAGGGTAAAACTGATGGATGAATATAAACATTTCTATAGCTCTGTTAGAAAACTGAGGGGAAGGGTGTTGAGAAAATTGTAGATAAGGATGGAGAAGAAGTTATTGAGGAAATAAAAAAGGCAGAGATTTTAAGTAACTGGTTTAGTTATGGACTATGAATCAGGAGTGGTAGGGTATACAATGCATTTCAATACAATACAATATATTCATTGTCCATGGATCTCGAAATAAGAAACTGGCTCTGTGGGATGTGGAAAGCTTCAATTTAAAAATAAAGTATTGCATAACTAAACAGATAAATACATCCAAAGATTTTCAGTCACAGTATATATGTCAACTATATTTACACAAACTACTGGCAAATATTTTGTAGATACTTCAGATATAAATTCTTCAATGGAATAGAAGGGCTTGTCAATTAAATATTCTTTCAATATTATCCTGATCTTAATCTTGTCACTGCTATATATTTACGACGTGTTGGAAGCCTCTTGAAGATATGTATCCCCAAATATTGGATGCCTTTAGGAACAAATGATAATGACTTGTAATCCTTGTGAAGATAATTTCTACATCTAGTGCCATGATCGTGTTTCAAATAGAGTATACCTTGCGATTACAAAAGACGTTAAAGTGTGTATCCTTAACTTCTTGAACACGTCTCTATATACAATTCTACTGTTAATCCCACACGTAATTCTTATTACTCGTTTTAGGGCCATGATTACTTTGTCTTTATGAGTAGAATTGCACTAGAATAATATTGTATATGTTATTAAGGTGTAAAAGTAAGCAAAACAAAATATGGTCCTCATACTAAACTGTACGAATTGCGAATGTGGCAGCACCTAATTACTACAGAACGTCAGAGACATGCACCGTCTAATTTAAATTATGACCAATATACAAACCTAGAAATATTCACACACTCTATGTCTTACACACACTGTACTGCAAATTTTATGTCTATCTTTGACGGTAATCTGTGTGAAGTAATGAATTACATATATTCAGTTTTATCACAACTTAGAACAAGCCATTAGCTGTAAACCATTTATTAGTAAGCCCAACCATATAATTTTAAATATGTTCAGTACCTAAATCTGGAGTATTTTTAATTCCTATGCTTGTGTCATCTGCAAATTGTACTATCTGTTTAGATGTAACAAAGCGTAGATCATTTATGTGTATTAAAAATAATGGTGGCCCAAATATAGAACCACGAGGCACTAGACATCTGAAAATGCAAGAACTAAACCATTTATTAACAATGCCATCTATACCATAATAAGTTTTTAAACTTTATTTTATCCATAGTTCTCTATATTGACGTGACTATATTAATCAGACAAAATGTAGACTGATAAACAGCATTCAGTCACTAGAATACAAATTTTATTATATTACACACTGCATTTCGGAACCTCTGAATCAATCTTCAGGTGTCAAACATGTTATTAACGACATATAATTTAATAGTACTACATACGCAGACCAATGCCAAGAAAATTGATCTGTTAGAACAGTTAGAAATATTCCTCCTCGAGGTCAAAAGTCCAGAACATATGTTAAATTAACAAGTAGACTTTACTAGCCACTATTACTTTAATATTTTTAAAGATTTATTTCCAGTTTAATGTTAAATACTAGAGACAAGAAAAGATCACCAACACGATATACTTTGACAACGAATAATAATTTTCATGTTTGAATAACTTGTAATACACATCATCTTTAAACTGTTTTGTTATAATTGTTTTGTTTATATAAACACGTGCACCTTAAACGACATCGTGTCTCGTACAGTGCTCCGCAATAAATATGTATATGAAACCAATCATCCAGCATCTCGTCAATTCTGGTAAGTTATCCACAACGTTTTCATATTTAATCCTTTCTCTCATAATAAAACGTGTTCACGACATTTACTTGAAATCATTTTTCAGCGCAGGAACAAACTTTACTAGGCACGAATCTCGCTTAAGGAAAATTTAAAACCAATGTAAATAGCATGGACACCTGAAGATGGATCCACAGGGTCAGAAATGCAGTGTGTAATACAATAAAATTTGTATTATAGTGACTGAAGACTGTTTCTCAATCTACCTTTTGTCTGTATAATAATTTTTGCACAGGAATTTCATGATCAAAAATGTCAAATGCCCTAGACAAGTGACAGAAAAATCCTACAGCCTTAATTTATCATTTATTGCTTCTAAAATGTTTGCACTGAAAGCAAATATAGCTACTTCTATTGACTGACCCTTTTCAAAACCAAATTGTGATTTAGTTATTTTTATTTTTTAGGTGTTGGTAAACTCTGTTGTACATTGGTTTCTCAAACATTTCACAGAAGGCTGTAATATAAGTAATAAAATAGGACAGTAATTTCATACAACTAACTTATCTCCCTTTTTATATATTGTTTTAGTTACAGTACACTTTAACCTTTCTAGAAAGGTTCCTCAATTAAAGAAATATTGTTCAAATAAATTAATATAATAATTAACTAATCCACTGGAAATCCCACCACAACCACAGTAACTTTTTTTACTTCTTCTGGAGTGGCTAAATTTAGACATATAGTGTCAAATTTTTCTTGGAAGACTGTATTGAATAATTCCATACTGACAGTTACTGAGCTACTGGTTGTCAACTCATCGGCAACAGATAAACAATGTCCTTTTTTTTTAATATATCAGCAGTTGCAAAAATTGTATTGATATAAATGTTTTTATTGACCTGATTATTTTTCCCTGTTTCATTTTCCATTATATCCCACATTGTATTAATTTTATAACCAGAGTCATGTTTGTGGCATATACTGTTAGGTTCTTTAAAAACATTTTTCAGTATTTTGCGGTACAGCTTCTAATGTGTTTTAATAATAATCTTGTGACTATTCCTAGAAGCAATATACAATTGCCTTTTAGAAATGCATGATGTTATGGCGCTCACAGTTATCCATGTCTTTTTATTTTTTTAATTGTATTTTTTTTCCGAGAATTACGACACCTTTTCATATAAAAACAACTTTCAAAGTAATTTAGGACAGTGTTATAAGAAATTTTGTATTTTCAATTCATACCTTATACAGTGTAAACATCTTTCCAATTAATGGTATTAAGGCAATTTCTAAGTTTACAAATTGATTCATCCTTTATTACTCACTGTGCCTTAAAAGCATTACTCTTGAACTACTTTCTACTAGAGAGTGGATGGTAAATAACTAGGAATCAGGGTCTGAAAGTCCATTAATAGGTGGTTTGATTGTATAACTGAATTTTTAGGCATTTAGGAAAATATGAGATATTGCTGGGTAACCATTATTCGTTATTCCAGTGGGAAAATTGAGTACTTGATTTAGATTGTATGAGCTGACTAATGATTCCAACATAACTTTAGACGGTAAATTATTTTTAAAAACCTATATTAAAATCGCCTATGCTGGCTGCTTTCTGCTTAAAAATGTTAATAAGAGCTCATGTTGGCTCAGAAAAAGAGCAAAGTTAACAGAGGGTGCCCTAACACCATTAACTATAGGAATCCCTTAATGAGAAGCAGTGGCTTCATTTAAACGTCTGGTTATCAAATGTGAAAGAACCCCCTTCCCTCTTCGACTAAAGTGTACACCATACCTATTATAACCTCACCAAATAATAGGTACCAGGCTCATGTCATAACCAACGCCAAACATAAGCAGCCGTTCGAGATCCACATACACTCGCCTCACAGCAGAGTTCATCTGGGGCCTATCATACCGTCTCAGAACTGACTTAAGTGTGACATGTTGCTTTTGCTACTTTCTTCAGGTCACGTCTAATACTATCGCTATCATCTTTGTCTAGATTATTTCCTGCACCTCCTACTATCACCACATGATTCTGATCTATTAAGTCCTTATACAAAAAACCTATACCTTCTGCTACCTGATTAAGAGAAACACTTGGTTTAAATAAACTCATGACCTGAAAATCTGATCCTAATGCTCATCCCTGTCTAAGTCTGGCAAATATGAAATCTATTTTTCACTCCAACAACAAAACAATCAGAGGCCCGCCTTATTCTTGTGTCGCTATTCCCCGTTACAAGTTCCCGATAATCTCTATTTGCCTTCTACCACAGCCTCTCCAACTTTCCAGCATCTATTATTTCTTCCTCAAGGGCACTACCTGTTCTGGTATTTTCCAATTTTCAACGCAATCTTTACACAATAATGGGAGAGCCTCCTCAATTGCCGCATTTCCGATGCCATTTCAATATTACCAATGAAACCATTTCTGACACACTTCGCTAAAAATTCTCCCCCTCGCTAATCTACGGCAATTACACCCTTTTTTCACATGATTACCAGCAATTACTAAAAGCATCTAACAAAACATCATACATAATGCCAGAGAAAATTTTTTCCAGTGTAACCTTTCAAAAAGACTTAACTCACAAGTAAGCTTTAGCTAAAGACTCTATAAATCGAAAATAGCTCTAATAATATGAACACCAAGAACAAAATAAAATGTAAACGATATTTACGATTGTTAACAAACATTGAGGTTAAGCCTAAATTTCAAAAATGTTAAAATATAATCACAGAACAATACACAACACTAAATCACAATTAACAATTTTCGGGTATAAAAAAAAACTTCACTAACACTCACAGTATTACAATGTATTATAATTTAGGGTTTTAAATTAATATTACTGCAAAAATACTATTAACTATATTCATTTTTAATTTAAATGCATAATTCGAAGCATCAACTGTATTCCTGAGATATAATTCCAGAGGTATAAATCGATGTACGAGCTTACCCATACAATTAGAAATAAACAGACTAAAAAATAGGAAATTAATCATGATGATATCATCAAGCAACTAAGAAGGCTAATAAAGCATAAAGGGGCTGGTGTAGGTAAAATTAGGATACTTGCTGAAGACTTGAACTTTTGATAACAAACTCAACTAAGCAGGACACATTGGACAATTAGTAGGGAAAAGGTTCGAAATCCTTGTTGGAGAGAGTGATCAGGGGATGTTCTGGAGAAGTAAAGTAACTGAGTTACAAAACTTTGGTCAGCCAATTGCTTGAATATGGTGGTGTATTATAGGGGCCCACCTTTTTGCTATAAAATAAAGGAGTTGGATGGGGTGCAGAGAAAGCCTGCTAGATTTTTTTCTGGAAAATTGAATTCATTGGAAGACAGAAGCATGTTGAAGAGAGTCATGGGAGTATACAAGGCGTATATATGTGGTGAAGCGTGGAAAGATATTGTTGAAAGAAATAAGAGAGGTGCGTGGAAGAGAACAGCTTTCCATAACCACAAGCTGGCACTCGATTTCAGGCATAAGGGAAAATTTTCTTTCTTAGCTAAGTGGGTCATGGATAAGAATAAATTACCAAGAAAGGTGATGAATTATTTATCAAAAACGCTGAAAAGATCTAAAGTTGAAATTTCTAGTGGACAAAATTAGGTGGTTACAGGAAAGGGGGAAAATGGGTAGTGAAATTGCTACCTGAACACGCGCTCCATCACAAGTAAATAAAATTTATTTAATCTAGAGAATTTTTCACGTTTTGAAACCTGTGTAGTCAAAGGTACAGATAAAAATTGATCTTCGAAATAGTGTGTGAAATATGTGGGGAAACAAACATAATTGAAATAAGATACTATTCTTGAGGCTAGAAATCTCAGCACCTTATTCTTTAGTTTGATTTTGAATAAATACATGTGGTCAAATACTTCAAAAAACTTTTAAGAATCAACTCATTTCTTCATGTAATACGAATGTTCAAAATCCCAAATACGTAATGCGGCTTGATAGAACGTTTGAAGAATGTGAAATAAGGAACGCGTATAACTTATGGTGCTTGTGTTGCAATGTTGATTTTACAGTTTCATAATTTTACAAGGTAGTAATAAGAGTAATTTTGATGTGTAGCTATAGGTACTAGTTTGTCTGGAAGTATTAACAGTTCCTTGCAAGGAATTGATTTCTTTTTTAGCTTGCTGGTTGCCGCAGGAAGCAAAGATCTTGATACCGCCTGCGTCCGGCCAGAAGAACAAAGGCAGCTTTGTATAGAGCTGCAGCTCGACGTGTAGACTCGGCTTATCGCTGGTAGCGCGACATGAGCCGGCCAAACGCTGGAAATAAGTTAGAGCCCTGACTGTAGGCTCGATCTGTTATTCGCGTGCTATATGTTGATGAAGTGTTCTCTTTTAACCTTATATTTTGTGTATCTACAGATTGAACCGTGGACTCCAGTTCAAATCTGCCTGAGGTAAACGCCTCTCGTTCTCCAAATATAAAATAGAAACGTAGTTCAACGCTGCTTAGAATTTGTATCCTCTGACCATGACAATGAAGGAGACAATATACCTACTAGGTGGAAAATTAGAGCAAAAAAGTACCCTTAGGTGTCGAAATAAGCTAGGGAAATTTTATGTGTGGCTGCTACAGTACAAGCATTGCAAGCGAGCGGGTTTTTAGGAGAGCTGGTTTCATCATTTCAGAAAAATGGAACACTATCTTGAACTTAAGAATGTCTTTTGCTTTTTTTTTTTTTTACAATCACCTATGAGCGTGATATCAGCGTGTTGAATGTTGTTCATTAATTGGTTCAAATACGAGACGTTACAAATATCTGAATCCTCCCTATAAATTATAATGTACTAAAAGTAGATTCAGGATATACTTCATACATGTCAGTAACTATAGATAACTAATTTATATTATGGTTTCAGCTATGCTGTGCTCAGATCTCCCAGTTCGTAATACTTCCGCAACATACTTTTATCAAGCACATACACGGTACATGTCATATCTACGATGGTTAAGTTGATAGAATATTCACAAAATATTGATAGTAGTCATTCATATACTGTAGTTTAGAGAGTGCCCCTGCCATAATCTTGTCCCTTTTTCTCTAATGTACCGGGAGAGGAAGACAGCATGCGCTATTCTCGCATTGCTGAGCATTCGTTTGTCCACCGAGTCTGGGGAAACTCCATCAGTCACAGCTCGTCTGAGTGGAGCGGATTGGTCATAGGAATACCCCATCGAGTTCAAACATGAGTGGACGGAAATTTTCACGACGCGTTTATGAATCCTCTGACGATGGCGATGAAGAAGCCAATTTATTTACTAGGGGGAAACTTAGAGCATGAAAAGATCTTAAGCTGACTACAGAAGCTAGGAACAAGCTGCCCTTCAGCAGAGCTAGTTTCATCATTTCAGAAAAGTGGAAATATCATTCTTCTGAAATTTTAGAATGATCTGATAGTTATTTACAATCAGGCGTGAGAGTGATAACAATGCATACCATATTATACATTAATATAAATCCTTACAAGACCTAACATGTATTTGAAGCTTCCGTACTAATCAGAATGCACTAAATGTCGATTTATTGTAAACTTTATGTATGTTTGTAACTGTAAATAAGTTATTTATGTTATAGTTTTCTTTACACTGTGCTCTAATCTCACAGTGGGTAATACTTCCGCTACATATCAAACGCATACGCGTAACACATCATATCTACTTCAGCTCAGTTATTAGAACATACACATGTTCATAGCAGTCATCCAAGTGCTCAGTTTCGAGAATGTCACTTTTTCAGTTTTCTCCGATAAATCACGCGCGGGGAAGTCACTGTGCGCTATTTCTGCATTGCCCAGCATTCGTTTGTCCACGGAGCCTGGGAAAGCTCGAAGGGTCACAGATCGACCAAGCAGAAGGAACTGGGCGCCGGAATTACGGTGCGAGTTCAAGCGTGATTAAACGGAAATTTCGAAGACTTTATTCGCCATAGTCATTTATGAAAATGGATTTTCGCCAATAAATTCAAACGAATACTTTTCCATGCGCGTGAGAGTCAATACCAGCCCAATCACGTCTGTGACACTTTTATGAGGGATATGACAAAATCTCAAAAAACTTGCGGATTTTCTCGATATTTCTCGACACTGTCAATCAATCCTTTCTGATACGCATCTCATGTGGCACAGTAGTACTGTAAACGAGGAGGTAGAAGAGTTTAGAACACTGACTCACTTAGCCTATATGTTTATTACACTTCTTCAAAATTCGAGCTATGAATCGGTATCTAGAATTATCTTCATCAACGACCGTGGTTATGTGCTGATCCAGTTTCAAGTCGCTTTGTACTCTTGGGCTCAGATACTTCTGGGAATCAACATTTTTAATGATTGAACAACTTACTTTGTATTTATGGACGAGTGAATTCTCTTTGGTCCCTATTTGCATTAACTTTTACTTTTATAAATATAATTTCAGTTTTCATTTGTAGTATCATGCCGAAAAAGCCTTGAAATCGCGTGTAATTTCCAAATATTGTTAGATTTCTTACATCCCCATTGGCAAATGCACCATCAACAAGCAGTCTCAAACTGCTGTTAACCTTGTCTCTAGCATTGTTTATGAGAAGTAGATATAGTCCTGTCACACTCTTGCTGGATCACCCATGTAAAGCAACGTTCACAATTGGATACTTTAATCGGAACTTGCATCGGGGTCCCGGCACATTACCTCACACAAACTGCTAATTTATCTGTAAAAAATCGAAACAGCTGATAGAAATCACACATAAATTCCCATTTTACCTTTGATTTTGACAAATATATCATACACACGCATGCCTATTATGAAAACCCCAACCGCGGCAATTTTTGATTGAATTAAATTTTAAATTATTTACGATGTATTTATTTTCTGAAATGATGACTTCCACACCTTTCCGTCCATCGAATTCTTTCCATGTTATATAATGATCAACAGGAATACACGGTTGCTCAGAATCTTAATGTTAATGCTAATAGATCAGCTGGTATGAAATGCGTTTCGCAATAACTGGTTGAACTTAATTTAATAAAAATTAGAAATCTGTGAACCTCACATCATTCTTGAAATAATCTCCATCTTCCATGGTTGGTCCTCTCATTAACGAATTATAAGTACCATTAGTTTCTTGTCTAGATAGGAATCGTTTTTGCTAACATAATCGTTATATTAACTTTTCCTGTAAAGTGTAGGCACAGATACTTAAAAGAAAAATTATTCAGCAAGTGACATTTTTAATGTTTTACAATTCAAATTAAAATAATGACAATTTAGAATATGATAACAGAGTTTGATACTTGTATATACTGATGTAAATACCAGGTTCATACTCTTACAAGTCAATGAAGGCCTCTCCAAATATCGATACAAATCCTGATACATGTTCTGAATTTCTGCCAGATGAAAACACAGCTTAACATCTACGATGACTTACTGCGACAGACCAGTTAGGAAACTCTAAGCATAAGCGGTCTGGTAGCTCAGTGGTTCAGGCCCTTGCTTTCATGCGTTCGCTTACTCGGTCTGAATTTCAAATTTATGTAAGGGGAAGAATTTTTAACAGTTGTGTTTGATAATATGAGTTATGCCAAGACGTTCCATTGTTCGGATTCCAAGTTAAGCTGTAGCTCCCAGAGGATAGGAACTGGCCGTCCTGCTTCTGGCACAATGGCTTAGTACGCTTCCTTCGGAAGGGTTTGGACTAAGTAAGTTTTTTTTTTCCTTTTTTAAAAAAGAAGAAGAAGAAAGAATGGGAGGGAAGAGAAATTATGTATCTATTCACAGCCCTATTATGATAATACGCGTAGTAAGATCGATTCTTCATTAAGATTTGCTGCATTCAAATTCTTCTGATTCATCAACTGTGACTCGGCCTGTTACTGTGTTGCTACAAGAATAGTTTCCTGCTGGAAGTTGCCAACTTACATTGCAATGTTCACTTTAAAACTTGAAATACTCTATTAGACCTTCACCGTCTACTTGGCCGGAATTATCTGTCACCATTTCTTCCGCTGCCTAACTGATATAACATCTCAAAATAGATTCCTGGATTACTATAACATTTTGTTTTATCAATTGAATGTAATTGAAAGAATGTCGAAATATTAAACTGTGCTAGTACTTCATGTTAATTCCTTCGGACTTGTTCCGAGTGGTTTCCTTCATAGAATAAGAAAGTTACCACTCCGATAGTCTTTGGAATAGCAGTTTTCAAATACTGCTCAGTAAAGAAGCAGGCTGATGGTACTGGATATTTCCCGGGCTTCCGTCTGCCAATGACTATATAGTTTTCCCAGCAGTGCAGAAATTGCTGGTTTCGATGATTTTGTTGGAGTTTGTACTTTTTTTATTTTATTTTATGGTGGCCTTCGGTCTATCGAACATACAGCCAGCTTCAATATTTACATTAGATTTTACATGTGCTGCTTTACCTTTTAAAGTAAAGTAATCAAGCCTTATTTCACAATGGATCATAAAATAAAACATTGATAACAATGATAGCATAATAACATAACAATTAAAATTTCATAATATTTTCTTACCAGATAAAATTTGCATAGCCTATAGAACCTAGCGTTACTTCCCGTTGAAGTATTGGATTAAATACATGGTTTACACTTTTTTTTAAACTTGTATGATTTAACTTTTATGAAATGGTAAAGCTGAAAATAATTTATTGAAGTTACTTAATATAATGACACTTGAGATTTTGTGATAATTTCTTACCAGCTGAAGTACACTATCGAGCATTATATTTGGTACAATTGTAAGTAAATTACAGAATTTATACAGTCACACTTTTTTTCTGCTCCCTCTCAACAGGTTATCTACCAAAGTTGGAAGTGGGATTTTGAACTTGACCAGGCTATTAAGTAATTCTTTCTGTGGTATCTGATAATGGGTGCATGCTAATATGATATATCTGCTATTTCTTCTTGTTTTGCCAGTCAAAACGGCGAATGTGCTACCCAGATGTTGCGAAAATGTTTTGGGTAGCAACCGTGTCCAAGTCTCATAGATGTTTTGAATCTTTTGCCCAATTTTGAGTCTTCAAACCAGACTTTAGGAGGTATATGAGGTAGGATTGATGAATAAAACTTTGATTTGACTGTTTATGTTGAAGTCCACAAGTCTGACCATTTGCGAAAATACTCTTTCCTAATAAATGTTATAAAGTCAGCGTGAGGCAGCCGCGTATAATGTTGCTCTCCGTCCGTTGTACTATCCTTGGCCAGTTGGTCTACCTTTTCGTTATGCTGTATGGACGCGTGCCCCTTGATCCATAATAAGTGAACTTCTTTTCCCTAAACGGTAGCTGAGTACATGAAGTTGAGTATGTCGAATAAGATCTTGTTCATTCCGTTGAGCCTTTTCATGTTTTCCAGCTTCCGAGCAACGGTTATCGAGTCTAATACCAAGATTTTGTTGAAGCGTTCGTAGCCGTATTTTATTTCCATGCCTTCTTCGATATATACTGTGGTCTCTGATGTCAGGCGTACTTTATGGGACTATTGAGTGAGGGGTCAGGAGAAAGCTTAGCCAACGCATTTGTTGTTTTTGAGCCGTCACTATAGATTTGTACTTGTTCCGGCCAAGTTAAGGCCAAAACTCACTCTAACTTGCTTCTTGCCTTGTCACTCCTTGTTATCCATTTTTGTAGGTATAACCTGTATCTCAAGATATCATACTGGGATGATAATAGAGGTAGCATCGCATATTGAATTATTAACGCAATCATTTGCTTTATTTGGATGTAACTGATGTTCTGGAGCCGAGAGTGATGCATCTCCTGTTCTTCGTTGCTGTGTATTCGCAAAGCCTTCTGGATCACAGGGTGATTAGTAATGGCAGCACGCCTGATTAGAAATACGCTAAACAGTAGCCGTCAACGTATCTCCTTTCGCCTCGAGTAATAAGGCGTTTTTTTATGTGGATTTCATTGTTCCGATGCACAATTTGATGACCCGGTACTGCACTATATCAAATATACGGAGGATATACCTTCGAGCATTCCCATAGCATGGGCTACCATAATCCAGGATGGGACGGATTAGTGTTCAAGGTAAGCAAGATAGTGGTATCAGTTCCCCAACACATACGAGTTATCGATCTTAACGTGGTTAAGCAGCGTTCTATTTTAGCTATTATGAGATCAATGTGCCCCCATTATTTCAGTTTACTATCCAGCTGGAGTCCTAGGTGTCTGATCTCTGTTCTAATAGGAGAGGTGTAAGGGCCCAGATGTATCAGCGTCCATCGATAAATGTTATATTTCCGCGGGAAAATCACGACTGGAGGTTTCGATGGTGAAATAGTTAGTCCTCTACAGTGAGTCCATTTGTATAGTTTCATAGCAGCATCGATCAGTCTCCAAATTTTTATCCCTTGGGAAGAACGAGACGTGTATATGCAAACGTCGTCTGCGAATTTCAACACCTTTATTGTGGGGCTGAATATGATCTCTAGGTCCGATATGTAAATGGTGAACAGAATTGGGCTGAGTAAAGACCCTTGCGGGATTCCCCACGTTGCCCATATAGATAATTATCCCGCCGGTGGATATAGACGGTCTGTCAGTTGAACAGTTTGTAAATTCCCCGCTGATATAACTCGGGGAGGTACAGTGCTCTAAGCTTCTCAGCTAGTATGGTAATGATGACATTGTCATAGGCACTCGTAATGTCTAGAAATGAAGCCCACAAGTAGCCTTTATTTATATAGGTTTACTAGCTGACCCGATCACGCGTTGCTGTGACTTACTAATTATAGTACGTTGGATTAATGTTATTCTAAACTTCCTCAAGTAGTCAAATTAATATTCACTAATAAAGACAAAAACATTGTAGTCGATTTGGAAATTCAAATGTAATTGGTAAAGAGTTACGGAGAGTTGAAATTAAGGACAAACGATCATAAAAAAATTTAATTTACATTTCATTACAAATTACTTAATTGAACTTATATAAAAATTGATATTTATAAAATAAATAAATAAATAATTTCTTATTTATTTATATAAACTGAAATTTCAGTTATATCTTCAGTCATACAGTTTTTATATTTTTCCCACAAACTCGAAGATTGTGTTGGATAACATGTTGTCAAAATAATTGCAAACGGTTTGACGAATACTATTCGGCGTGGCTGTCAACGCTGCATCAGCAAGTGTCAGGTCAAAATAATTGTCGTCAACCAGCAGCTGCAACTCACGACATGCATCTTGACATGTATCGAACACTCGACATGTATTGAACACTCGACCATTAACTGTTCGTAAACATTCGAAAGAAGCTGGTCCGGGAACATTCACCAATAACAAACGCTGAAAGAAACATTCACGTTGTTTTGGATGCACTGTGTAAAGTCTTTGCTTTGAATATGCCTGCCATCGAAGGATGTGGTTCTCCTTGTTTACGTGGCTACCATTTTTTACCTAATTTGTTCCATGAAAAATAGCTTGGAACATCGGTATATAATAATGTTTTCGCGAATTGGCGGAACACATCAGATTTTTGACACAATGTGAAAAATTCAGATTGTGGTTTGTCGTTTTTGGTGGCTCAAGTAATCTCTGGAAAATATTTTCTTCGGTGAAATATACACGTTGACCGTTTTCAAGATGTATTGCAAGATGCTGGATGGAAGGGTCTCTTTCATGGATGCGAAAACTAAAAATATGCCAGATAGCTTCGTTGCTGCTGATGTATCTACCTATTTGGTATCGTGAATTTGCAAACGTACTTAATGGATTTTACAGAACTGCAAAACTCGACATTAATATGAGCCTTATACGTTTTTGAAAGCAATGGCGAGTATTGTACCATCCTTCGCTTGCCAGAATATCAGTGGATACTGGAGTGCGTCATACGAACGGTGTAGATCCGAAATTATAATAACAGTTCTATCTTGACGTGTGACTTTAATCAGCTGAGTCACCAACCATAAAAACTGCAACTTCATCTACGGTTGGCGCGTTGAATCTGCCAGCGTGTTCTCCTGATGGTACTTTGTCAGCTTTGATGACAATTTGATAGTTGTCATTTTTTAATTGTGGCGACACAATTGAATAAGTTGATTATTATTTTCCAAACAATTTTCCAATAATACCACAATTGCTCTCTCTTCTGCTTGTTCGATGAAATTATACTGGCACCTAGTTTTCAAGCGTTCCTCACAATTTCCAATAGATTTGGAGAAACTTCGGGTCATCGTTTGGCATCGGTATCAACGACCCAATCTTATGGTACACCTGGCCTTGTATTTTGAATTTAGTTTCAAAATGACGTCCATCAGATGTAAGATCGCAAATTTCTGTTGCCCCAAAAGACGTCATCTGGAAGCAAGAAGTGAATTTGCGTGTCTTGCGCAGAAACAATTTCGAATCGTTTGATTCGCCAGCAAGAAGGATTGTAAATGTTCTGGCGGATTGGGTAGTGGTAATAATACATCTTTTCCTGATGCACAACACATGCCGGCTGCTTCATTGCGGATTCGAAACGCCTGATAATACTGGCATATTTTGCTCACTGCACCGATTGCAGTTTTAGAATGTGCAGAGTAATCAATGGCTGGTGCGTATTGGAACGCAAGACGAACAAATGATACACGTGTTAAAGCACGGCTGATTTACTGTCTCTCTCGTTCTCTTTCTCTAAATGTAGCAATGTGCTGTTCTCGTGCCGCTCTTGTTCTCGATATATTCTGTCACAGACGTTCATCACGCTGTTCTTTAGATTCTTGCATACGACGCATACGTCGTGCGTCTTGCCTCTCTGCTACACGCATTGTCGAGGTTAGATTCTTTGGCGACATTTCACTGAAAAATATTTGAATTACAACAAAAAGTGCCTTTCTGAAAGCCTTAAAATAAGACACTATAATACAGTGGGTCCATTGAAAAATACAGTAAAATGGAAGTTAAGAACTAATGAGGAAATATAAAATAACATTGAAAAAAATAACAGAAAAATAATAATGATTTTTTTGATACATTTATAGCATGGATGACACCAGGCTTTCAAGAGGATTAGAAAGATTTTAAACGAAATAATACCAGTCAACTGTATGTAAAGAAAATTATTTCGGTAGCAGACTTTGAATATGGCAGAGGTAGAGAGGAGTGTAATAATGAAGGAGTACTGGGGAGGAAGAAAGAAAAAACAACAGGAGAGGAATTGAAATTGACACATGGTCTCTAGCTGACCATAACAAAAAGAAGAAGAAAAATGATAAGCTAGCGAGAAATGCTTACACGATTCGAATTTATCGTAACGTTTTCTTCAATCTTATATTCATGTGTGTAATTACTTTGTCGTTAGGTATAAAGACACACAAACGATGAACAACAATACAGTATAATTATAACACAACACACAGCACAATTAAAATTGAAGAAACTCACACATTTGGCGTGGAATAGACCGTAGCATAAATGAATCGAAATACAACGCCATATACTGGATGGTTCGATAAATTAACACACCGCCATCTGTTAGGAATAAACTGTAGCATAAATAAATTGAAACAGAACGTGATCTACTGGATGATTACCCAACTTAGCTAACCAAGTGTTTTATAGACAAGTTAACACATCGCC
>JARYHS010006597.1:0-14001 GCA_031002005.1 Vandiemenella viatica
AATTGAGACATTCTGGACTGGTAAACTTGTTAGTGGAGGAACAGTTAAAGAGAAGAACTGTGGGGGAAGCTAAAGACTAAACACGTGAAGCAGATAAGAGAAGACATAGATTGTAACAGTTGTGCACAGATGAAGAGACTGCTGCAGGAAAGGAAAGGTGGACGATTGCATCAAAGCAGTAGAAATTGATGTTAATTATTATTAATAATAAACCGGTTTTATTTATGTTATGATTAGAATCATTACTTGGTAATGTTAACCGCATAGATATTTGTCGGAATTGCTTTAGGTGACTGGATGCTTTTGAAGCCAGCAAAAGCTAATGTCGGGTACTGTTATATGCACAAAGCACACTCCAGCCTATTGGATGCTGGAAGTTAATCCAAGCCCGTACAAAGTGCAAAGCCGAAAATTTGCACAACATGTGTTTCTATTTACGCTCATCGAAAATTTTCCATATCAATGTGTTGGGCTGAAAGGCGCCCCCGTTAGCTAGACTAGAGATCACATGCAAATCCCGAAGTTTCGTAAGTTCTAAATCATTGGAAGAAATGTGAAGGCGAGCTTTAAAATAGAACCACAGCGAAAACGTAGAAATAATAATATACTTAAATTCTCTAAAATAAGTTAAATATTATTGTCAGACGAATAGCCGAGCTAAAAAGGTTTTGATGTTACTTTAAAATTTTATGTTTCTCTTTAGTAGTTAATAACTTTTAACCGAAAACGGATTAAGGAATCAAGTTAATGTATAGTTGTTTAGCTGAATTATGTTTGGTCATTACTTATTTGGAATTTGAGTACAATTTTTCAGCTGTTGCGGTTGCAGTTGCCTGTGAACTTTTTCATGTCTTAAGTAAGAATCAGTAAAACATCACCATCATCACTTCAGGGCTTAAACCATTGATGTTTGTTCTCCCTTCACACATTTTGGTGTGTCCACCTCTTGGTAGGTCGATGTATCCTCCTCCTTCCCTGTTTTGGCTTGTAATTTAGCAGCACCTTTGGTGGTCTGGTGTCCTCCATACGCAATACGTGCTCCGTCAGTTTCTTTGTATATCTAATTAATTCCTCATTCACGTTAAAAAAATTATTTTATTTCTTTATTTCTTCACTTTTTTTTATATACTTTACTGGGTATATAGTAAAGTATACTCAGCCACGGCTCTCAGAAATCTCAGCTGTTTCTATCCGTTTTAGACAATGTACACGATTCGCACTCATATAGTAATGTTGGTACAGCCATTACTATGTAAAATTTCATCATTGTATCTCGTCTGGTGCCCTTAAAATTCCTTTTGATTACTCTACACAGGTTCCAAAATTTCTGAAATATGGTACTGACATCGTCATTTCTGGTAAAGTTTATGTCATATCCTAAATATATGAATTTACTAATTTGTTCTATTGTTCTGTCATTGATAACAACCAAAGTCCGTATTAACTCGTCTCCCTTAAGTGCCAATACTTGATTTTTTTCTGAGGAGATTTTCCAATCATTTGATATTTTCATCATTAAGTATAACCCTCATTGTAAGTCATCTTCTGTCTCAGATGAAATCACCGCTCGTCAGCGAAAAGCATTACATCTAATACAGCGTCATTAAGATTACTAAGCACATATCAGTAAAATGTAAACATAATAGGAGTTTGATAGTGTTTGTGGAAATTCTTTCCAAAAATCGGATTTCAAAGGAATTTCACACCATGAAGAGGATAGAGAGAGAAAGAAAAAAATAAAACAATGAATTTTAATAAATAAATTACGCCAAAGCAATTGACTTTTTTCTGTTTATTTGTCTCCCGTACGCGTTTCATTTCTTTTGCAGAAGCATCTTCAGCGGGTTTTTTCTGTTAATTATGTACAAAAGTTGTAAGCAGGTTATGTTTGTTGTTTGTACAGTGGAATGAATTATTATCTAACTTATAATCTACTTACATTTTGTGGTCTATTGTATTTCTTTTAGCTCCATTCTCAGCATCAGTGCTTTTACATTTTTGGAATGAAGTGTCTTCATGTTTGAGATTCACAACACTACACTTTTGCACTGCACTATGTGTTTGTTATTACTTGCAAATGGCCGTTCTGTTTTGTTTACTAAGCATGGAGTTTTTGTAGTTATGCGGTGCTGTTTTGTTTTTTCAGTCTTCTATTGTTTGGCGGTTTTTTCAAATGTAAATGCTTTCAGTAGTTGTTGTTTTGTATGTCCATATTTACTGTAGTTTTTCTGTGTCGATGTTTCTATTTTATTTTAACTTCAGTGTTTTGTATAGTGTTGGGTGTGTGAGGTTTGTGTATTCATTTATTATTCGTTTTCCTCCTGTTAGTGCTTTTTGTATGTGGTAGTTTTCTTGGAATAACAAACACATAGTGCAGTGCAAAAGTGTAGTGTTGTGAATTTCAAACATGAAGACACTTCCCACCGAAAATGCGAAAGCACTGATGCTGAGAATGGAGCTAAAAGAAATACAATAGACAACAAAATGTAAGTAGATTATAAGTTAGATAATAATTCATTCCACTGTACAAACCACAAACATAACCTGCTTACAACTTTTGTACGTAATTAACAGAAAAAATCCGCTGAAGATGCTTCTGTAAAAGAAGTGAAACGCGTACGGGAGACAAATAAACACAAAAAAGTCAATTGCTTTGGCCTAATTTATTTATTAATATTATCAGCAATTGAGGAAAATGATCCAGATATAAAACAATGAAGTAGCCTATATACGTAATATGGTGCTCTGAATGTTGATAACATTTTTATTGTTCTGAGAACGGAGCACATTTACTGTGGAGGTATCTAAATGACCTCTCCACTGTGGTGGACAAATTAGAGGATTGACAATTCCTCAGCGTACCTGCAATTTTTTCCCTTTAAATATGTTCATCAATTTTACTTTGATAGGACACTGTTGAAATTTACAAGTACTAAGAGGAATTTTGTGAAATACTCAGAAAATAATAACAATAATTTAGAAAAGAACAAGAATGTCTGATCAAAATATGTTGGCAGATAGTAACAGCGGAGAATGGATGCAATTGAAATTCATACATAATGAAATTGCCACAATGATTACAAATGACATATTCAGCACAAACCAAATTCTTTGTGGCTTGTTCGAGTTGATAGGGTGCTGATAGTTTTGCTTCAGGACGGAAAGAATATCTGACAAAACAAAACACAGGTAAGATTTCATCACTTATTGAAAAGATTTTAAGCAACTAGTTACATATGTCATACTGAATTAATATGTGAGGTTAAATCATCGAAAAAAAGTATCAGGCACAATTGGTGAAAATGTTTTCTTCTTTAGGATGCTGAATGGAATTATATCTTACATGGTGAAAAGAGATAAAAGGATTTCAATGGGCTCTTCGATCTGTATATTGTTCATTGCATGAAAATATTCCAGCTATAAATTTCCATAGATGGAGTGGAGATGAGTGGATCGAAATATAAAAGTCTAATGAATGATTGCTAAAGAACGTAAAGATGTTTTGGTCCGTCCTTTAAACACAGCCGATTATTACCATTTAAGTTATCTGGCTTGAAACAATCCGCAGTTTTATGAAAGCACATTAGAAATGAGCTTAGAAACTTTAACCTTGTTTTCAAACAACAATGTTCATAAAACAACGTAGTAGATCCCAAGCTGAATGCTGGGTTGAACAAATTAGTCAAGTACAAGCGAGGTTGATAAGAGAGAGGAGTATTCACAAAATCGAAGTAGACCTCCAGGTTGAACGGCACACGATAAGTCAGAGAATATATTACTTCGCTAGAAGTCGGAGTGTGGCTTCGAAACGCCGCATCAGATTGACGCGATCTCCAATAGAAGCTCGAGATCTTTTTGTTCAGTCTGCCAGTAAAGGCCCCTGCCAGGCAGACCTCACACACAACGCGCCTGCACGCCGGGATACATATACGACTCCAAACAGGCGCAGAGACATCAAAACAAACCAGGAAAACAAATAGAATCATCTAGAAGCTAAGTGGGACTATTTCTTACAGAGGTCGCCGTACTACCACACAACGGAATTCCTGCGCCAGGCCGCCTATATAAGCGTAGCCGGCCGCTCCACCGCCAGTTCCAGTCCAGTTCAGTTCCAGTTCCAGTTCAGTTCAGTTCCGAGTTGACCATCGTAACGTGTAGATGTGCGACAAGGAATACGCTAGCCGCTCTTCCGCGCCAGGCGGGTTGAGTGCCCCAGCGCACTCGACTTTGCCGGCGGGAGCTGCGGCAATGGTGACGACCCGGCTATCCCTACCGGACTTGGAAGCGGACGGAACAACACTGACGACGACCAGGCAGTTCCCACAGGACTTGAGGGTGGACCCCGACGGAATTGTAAGGATAACGCTCACGACGAACCAGCCTGCCCACGGATCAGTAGACCCCCGCGCATCGAAGAGAAGAACTTCTCCGATCACAGCGGGGAAACTAAAGCAACCGAGGAACGAACAACGCGCAAGTGGTTCGAAAGTCAGCGTGCCCGTACAACAACTTTCCAGTGCTACAGCCAGCAAAGAGAAGAAAGCGAACAAGAAGAAGGGGACGACCGAGTACTCGGCCTCAACATTCCCATTCCAGACGCCTTATACACCACCGCAGACAAACTTCAAAAAAGCAAATACCCCCAAGCAGACGACTGCTGCCGCAAGCGGAGGAAACCGACGCAAAGCGCAGCAACCAGACGCGGAAGGATTTATAACACCCCGCCGCACAGCAAAGCCGCCACCCGCACTGGACCCGGAGCTTGTAATGGAAACCAACAATCCATTCCAGCCCCTGCAGACTGAGGAAACACCTACCCCGCCAGCTAAGAGATCGGCCCATATTCCACCTATAGTGGTCCAATACGAAGAAAATTTCAAGACGCTGCACGACCAAGTGGAAGCCGTCGTCAAGGACCCCTTCGCAGCCAAGTCTGCAGGAGGGGACAAAATCAAGTTTACTTTTACTACGGTGGCCGACTACTCAGCGGTCACCGAGATGCTGCAGCAAAAGGGCACCCCATACTACACATTTCCAACTGGGCCTTACCCCTGCTGAAAGTGGTATTCAGAGGAATACCCAGAACACTTCCAGCCAGCGACCTGAAGGAGGAGCTAAAGGGGATAGGATTCAACGTCCAGACAGTAGCTCAACTAAGGAGGCCGGGCAGCAACGTAGCAATGCCCCTTTTCCTCGCCGTCTTGCCGGACACACCAGAAAATAGAGAGATCTTCAAGTTAGAGACAATATGCCACCTCAAAGTAACTACAGAAAAACTCCGCTCATCACCTGGACCACCTCAATGCTACAATTGCCAGCGCTACGGGCACATGGCAATGAATTGCAAAATGCCACCAGTTTGTGTCAAGTGCGCTGGTAAACATGATTCCAACCAATGTACGGCACAGAGAGGACGTGACACGGCGAAATGCTCCAACTGCGGTGGAAACCACGTCGCAAGCTACAACGGATGCCAGGCGTACAAGAAAGGCCCGCGATCGACAAAGAGGACTGGCCGCGGAACAAGACAAAATTCTCCAACGCCGAAAGAAACCGCAAGAGAGAAATCAACAGGAGATCCCGCCAACGGCTGGCCAGCAAGAAGAAGAACCAAATGACATTAACAAGAAAGAAGACCCACGTCAGACTCAGAAAAAGCAGAACCCCAAACGTGAGAAGAATAATAAGAAACACCCAACCAGCGGTGAGAATTGGAGCACATACGCGGACACCTGTGCAAACCAGGTCGCCAACCACGCCGAAAACACCAAATGCAGATAGGAAAAATAACCTGACTGCGGGATCGGAGCAAGAAACGGTCGGCACCCACCTGCCCTTCCAACCAGCCAAGGTAAACAAGGAGCAGCTGATAGCCTGGTGCATGGTCTCATGGATAAACTGTCTGGAATGATGGACACCATGATGAAAATGATGCTTAACATCATAGAGATGCTAAATCGCTTGCCAATGAACATACAGGCAGCAGTTACGTCAGCTCTAGCTGCAACCACCAGCACTACCCAAGAACATATGGATAGAGCTCCTCATATACAATGGAATCGCGTTTTGTGTGTGGACGCAAATGGTATCTACAACCAGTCAACTGAGTTCAGACAGTTTATACATGAACAAGGAGTGGACATTTGCTTGGTGTCTGAGACCCATCTAAAACCAGGCATCCGAGTAGCAATACCAAATTACCACTGCTACCGCTATGACCGACCAACAGTAGGCGGTGGCGTCGCTATATATATTAAACGGGGAATCCTGCACAACCAAGTGCCTCTCCCGCCAATGAACCAACTTGAAGTGGTGGGAGTCGAAGTAGCCACCCGCGAATGGGAAAAATCACTGTTGTATCAGCCTATCGTCCACCACGAGCACAGTTACAAGATGAAGACATCAACAACCTGGCCAGCATAAGGGCAGGCTGATCATAGGTGGTGATCTGAACTGTAAACACACTGATTGGAACAGTCGAGTGTGTAACAGTTCGGGAAGACAGCTAAGGAGACTGGCTGATAGGCTAAACATGAATGTAACTGCCCCCGAAGAGCCTACTCACTACCCGGCGAATGGAAGACGTCCCGACGTCTTGGACATTTGCATCAGTAGAGGCATCACAGGATACCTAGCAGCCAGCACCATCAACCGGCTGTCGTCCGATCACTGTCCTGTACTCTTCGAGATAGCGGTAGGACCATGGCAGCTTGAACAGCAAACTGTTCCGGATTACAAACACGCCAACTGGGACAGATACCGACAGATAATCGCCCACGCCTTCGAAACAAGACATCACGAAAATGTGGAGGAGAGCCTGAAGTTCTTTGAAACAACCGTGAAGGAAGCATCGGGAGCCACCATCCCTTCGAAACGAACCAACAACCACGCAATGCAACAGCTTCCACCTCAGCTTCTGGCCATGATCCGACACAAGAACCGGGTCATGAAAGAGTGGAAGCTAACGAGGAATCGAAACACCAAAAGCCTGCTTAATAGACTTCAAAAGGAATTAAAAGCAGCCCTCACAGAACATAGAAATAAGGAATGGGAGGCCAGAGTTTCAATGATACGGCCCAATGAGGACTCCCTGTGGATACAGACAAGGAGACTTACGAAGCGGAAGCAAAGACTTCCTCCGCTCCACGGAGAAAGGGGCCTAGTCTACCTCCCACAGGAGAAGGCGGATGCTCTTGCAGACAACTTTGAGAAGCATTTCTCCCCCTTAGATACAGACATAGACGAAGAACAGGTGACTGAAATTAGGCGGAGACTGAGAACCTACAAGGAGGCAGCCGCCACCGACGATGCACAGCACATCCCAGAAGTTGACGTCTCAGAAATCAAAAACTGCATCAAGAGACTTCATCCCAATAAAGCACCAGGAATAGATGGAATAAATAATATCCTCATAAAGCACCTACCGTTGGAAGCTCTTTCATACTTGGCTGAAGTTTTCAACACTATTCTCAGAACAAGGGACCTTCCCAAAATGCTGGAAACAGGCAATAGTCGTTGGGATACACAAGTCCGGCAAGGACCCTGTATTTCCCCAGCACTACCGTCCTATTAGCCTGCTTCCATCGGTTAGTAAAATATTCGAAAGAATACTGCTCACAAGGATGAAGAAGATCATCGATGAAGGAAATCTCATCCCAAAACCATCAGATGGGGTTTCGCCGGGAGCACTCTACCACCCACCAACTCCTACGAGTGGTCGAGGAGGCGACTAAGGCTTTCAATCACCGGAACTTCTGTGGACTAGTGCTTCTTGACATAGCGAAGGCCTTCGATTCCGTAGGTCACTCCGGGCTGCTATGCAAGCTGTTTGAGCTGGGTTTCCCCGGGCCATACGTACAGCTGCTAGAATCGTACCTGCGGGGAAGATCGTTCAGGGTGAGGGTAGGGACAGCTCTCTCCTCGAGAAGAAAAACAAACGCCGGAGTGCCTCAAGGATCGGTTCTGGGACCGGTGTTATACTCACTGTATACATCCCGGAAACGGCAGGTGTCAAAACAGCTCAGTACGCCGACGACACGGCAGTTTTCTCCAGCAGCAAAAAAAGGGAACTCGCCACACATCGCCTGCAACAAGCGCTGAATAAGATTGAGGCCTGGGCAAGACGATGGCGTATAGCCATCAACCCAGAAAAGACGCAGGCCATCATGCTAGCACACCGACGAGGAAAGAGAAACGCAGTTCATCCGCAAGTGACGCTCCAGGGACAGCCCATTCCATGGAAAAATACCGCACGCTATCTTGGTGTAACGTTAGATGCCAAACTAACTTGGCGCACGCACATAGAAGAAATAAAGAGAAAAGCCTGCGCGAGACTTCAACAGCTGTATCCACTATTAAACCGAGACGGTACTTTGGCGCCAGCGACTGGAGTAAAAATTTACTGCAGCTTAATAAGACCAGTCATTGAATACGCATGCCCAGTGTGGGGGTATGCTTCAAGGACAAATATCCATAAACTGCAGGTCATACAAAACAGAGCCCTCAAACGGGCCCTACATCTGCCATCACGATTCCCAACACATGACCTCCATGAAGCAACAGGTCTCCAAACAATTCAGCAAAGGTTTCAAGAAAGCGCAGCCACCTTCTACAGATCCGCACACAAAAACAACAACCCACTCATCAGTAATCTAGGTACATATACAACAGAAATTGATTTCCATAAACGTCCACTGTCACTGATCCAATAAAATAGCCAACCAGACGACGCACCAATAGAAAAGAAGTGAACTATCATAAACGATGAGAAGGAAATGTCGAGAGACAACATCCTTCAATACCACAGCCCAAACGAACGGGCAAATAATGGCGAAGCGGCGAAGCGGCCACCGCCAGTTCCGGCCTGACCGCGGAACCAGCTTCAACTACAGAAGACCACCGGAAGTTCGCGAGAAGTAGAAGCCGTCTCTCTACCCCGGATCAGGACCAGGCTAAATTTCTCGACGGTCATCCGCTAACTGTACCACATTTGTTATTGTTTACCAGTGTTTCGTGTACATAGTAATAAACCTCAAGGAACCATTAAGTGTAGTTCACTTCAGTGGCGACAAGGTTGGGATAAGAACTCTCGACCATCATGGCTACGCCAGCAGCACCTACGGAATGGCAACAGTTCCTCCAAGGACTTCTACATCAGTTCTTCGAATCTCAGAGACAACTGATTGCGGAAGTCAGGAATCTCCGCCAACCCACGGCCCCGCCTCCGTTCCCAGCATTCAACGACGACGTCGAAGAATGGGAGACCTACGAGAAGCGCATAAAACAACACTTCGCAATTCATCACATAATCCAAAGAAGAAGACCAGCGTGCATATTTCCTTTCCTGGAACCAATCGAAAGATGTATGTCTTGCTCACCAAACTTCAGCCACAAGACCCCGACACCCTCACCTTCACGACCATCTGTACGACACTGAATGCATACTACAGAACGCCGGTACCATGTCGTCGCGGCCCGCGTCGAATTCTATCAATGCCGGAAGAAGCCCGATCAGACGTATCGCCAGTGGGCGGCCGAACTCCAAGGCCTTAGCAGAAAATGTAAGTTTCAAACTCGTTGTTCCCACGAATCCTACGCCGACGACATGGTGCGTGATCACATCATACAGGCTGCACCAGATGCCGCACTCCGGCATGACGCCCTCAAGTTAGAGGACCCATCCCTGGAGCAGGTCATCGAACTTGCCTACAAATTCGAAATATCTACGGCCGCAGATCGCCGCCTGGAGTCCTGGGCGGATGTGGCCGCAATCCGAACCGACGTAGAGGACACACAGGACGTCGCCGCCATCCAGAGCTCCCAGTCGCGCTCCTCCCGACACCACAACCGGGGACCGCTTCCTCAGAAGGACATCGAACCGGCCCGTTCCGGCAGGGGCACCAAGTCTCGGCAGCAGCAGCGGATCCCGCAGCGCCGACGCCGCAGCCCGCTCCGCCTACCCTCCTGCCCCGCCTGTTATTCAGCACATGAGAGGGAAAATTGTCCGGATCGTTGGGCTGAATGCTCACGTTGCGGCAAGGAAGGACACCTGGCGTCCGTCTGCCGCACCAACACCACCAATGCCAATCCCGGCTCTCGCCGCCCAGGGTCTTACCAAGACAGGTTGAGCGGCGCACCTATGGATATCAATCAGGTAGACACTTCCACATGCATCCAAACTTTTTATTGACGTTACGGTCAATGGCAAGCCTCCTGCGCCTACAAGTCGACACAGGAGCAGCAGTCTCATTGCTTAATTATACTACTTATGTGCAAATTGGCTCGCCCCCCCTCTCGCCGGCCCCCAAGCGCCTCCTGAAATACAACAAACAGGAAATAGCACTCCTGGGACAGTTCACAGAAACGTCATGTATAAGTCTGTACATCGTTCAGTCCCCTTTTTAGTAGTTAACAGTTCTCTCACAGCAGACTTATTTGGACTGGACGCTTTCCGCTTATTCGGATTCTCAATTGAGGATAACATACACCTCGTATCTCAGCATGTTCCTTTTCCTGAAGTGGACGCCCTTTGCACCGAGTTTCAGGACCTGTTCTCACCAGGCGTCGGCTGTGCAAAGGACTTCGAAGCATCACTCCAACTCCGGCCGGACGTACGGCCTCGATACTTCCGGGCACGCCAGGTACCCGTAGCGCTTCAACAACCACTTCAGGAAGAACTTCAACGTCTCCAAGACGAAGGGATCCTCCAGCCGGTGCGGTTCAGCCCCTGGGCCACGCCGTTGGTCATAGTTCAGAAGCCAGGACGCCGCTTACGTCTCTGTGGTGACTTTAAGACCACCGTCAACCCGCATCTGCTGGTAGACGACTATCCACTTCCGAGACCGGACGACCTTTTCCGTAAACTAGCAGGAGGTACCTACTTTACAAAAATTGACCTGGCAGAAGCATACCTTCAAATCCCTTTGGATATCCAGTCCCGACAATACACAGTCATCAACACTCCCTCTGGCCTCTTCCAACTCAACCGGCTCATGTTCGGCTTGGCCAGTGCTCCAGCGATTTTTCAACGGTATCTCGAACAACTTCTCCAGGATATTCCGGGATGCATCAACTATCTCGACGACATAGTCGTCACGGGACCCTCCGCTGCCGAACACATGACCAACCTCCGCCTACTCTTCCTCCGCCTCCGTGCAGCAGGATTGAAATGCAACCTTTCCAAGTGTCAATTTTTTCAACAATCCATTTCCTACCTGGGTCACATCATCGCTCAGGAAGGCATTTCCCCAGCATTTTCCTATGTGGACGCTATTTCCAACTTACCTCGGCCTCAGGATCTACATCAGTTGAAATCTTTTTTAGGCAAGATTTCATACTACAGAAAATTTATACCCTCAGCAGCACAAGTGGCAGCACCCCTGTACCTACCTCTGTCGCAAGAATGTCCCGTTCCGTTGGACCCCAGCTTGCGAGACCGCATTCCACACCCTTAAACAGCAGCTCAAGTCCGCAGCATGCCTCATGCCATACACTCCAAACCTCCCCTTGATACTTGCCACAGATGCATCCGATTACGGTGTGGGGGCAGTTCTGTCTCATAAATTACCAGATGGCACGGAACGCCCCGTAGCTTACATCTCCAAAGCCCTATCGGCTGCTCAGCTTAAATATTCTCAAATCGAGAAAGAGGCGCTAGCTATTGTTTTTGCCTGCTCCAAATTCTATTCCCTTTTATATGGGATTTCTTTTCATCTCATTACCGACCACAAGCCACTCCTATCACTATTTGATCCGTCCACACGTCTGCCTACCAAAACATCCCACCGCATCCAGCGTTGGGCACTATTCCTGTCCCAGTTCAGATATACCATGCATTTCCGTACCACCTCCAGGCATGCCAATGCAGACGCCTTATCCAGACTACCGCAGGGACCAGACCTTGCCTTCGACAAGTCGGAACTTCTGGTGTTCCAGATCGACGATGACATACAAGGAAGCACTGAAGACATTTCCAGTCACGGCCTCAAAAGTCGCGGCAGCCACAGGGGAGGACCCCCTCCTCCGTGTCATCCGACACCACATCCAACACGGGTGGCAAACACGTTCCCCTCCACGCCATCATCAAGACCTCAAGTTCTACTACTCCATCCGCCACCAGCTCTCAGTAGTAGAGGGAGTGCTCCTCCGCACAGAACCAAATTCCACCCCGAGGGTCGTCGTTCCGAGATCCCTACAACCGACAATCCTCCAAACTCTCCACCAAGGACACTGGGGAATTGCCCGCACCAAATCCCTTGCCAGACGCCATGTATTCTGGATCGGCCTTACCACGGATGTCACGGAGATGGTGCGGCGCTGTACCATCTGTGCCCAACAACTGCCCCGCCCCCCTCAAAAGTTCCTTTCCTGGCCGGCACCGTCCGGACCCTGGGAACGCATTCACCTCGACTTCGCTGGCCCATTCCTAGGCCACCAGTGGCTCCTAGTGACGGATGCCTTTTCCCACTTCCCATATGTCGTCCGTTGCTCCACAATCACCACAGAGGTCACCATTTCAGCCCTCACGAAGATCTTTTCCATCGAAGGATTACCATACGCTATCGTCACAGATAACGGACCGCAATTTCGAAGTCGGGAATTCCTATCCTTCTGTACCGCCAACAATATCCAACACCTCCTCACCCCGCCCTTCCACCCCCAATCTAACGGGGAGGCGGAACGGCTAGTCAGAACATTCAAAACCCAATACACCACAAGTCACAAACTCGAAGAGGCATTGACACTCTTCCTCAGTTCCTATCGAACCACTCCAGTGGGGGCCAAAAGCCCGGCGGAATTGCTGCATGGCCGCCAACCTCGCACTCTCCTCCATCTCCTCTTACCCCCGCCCAAAGTACAGGTACCTTCGGGCCCATTCCGTTTCACCCCGGGCTCCCTAGTCTGGGCCCGCGGGTTTGGCTCCCGGGCCGGTTGGCTTCCGGGGGTCATCCAACGGCCCCGGGGCCGCCAACTGTTCGACGTCAGCCTGGATGGCCGGATAGTGCGACGCCATCGAAACCAACTACGTCCCCGTTACCCCACGGCACCGTCCTCTTCCACCACGGCACGGCCATCCACTTCTTCCTCTCCTTCCCTGCCACCTCCACCACTCCTGCCGTCTAACCGTTGCTCAGGGACAGTTACAGCGCCACCAACGACGCCACAACCTGTCGGTCGCTCCGACACCCTTCAGCCGCAGCCTCTCGACCACCTGCGGGGACCATCTTCAGCGCCCCCCGTACAGCCCCCGGCCATCGACGCCGACGAACCGATGCCGTTAGCTCCACAAGTACCTCCACCACAACCTGCACCACGACGCAGGTCGGCACGCATCGCCAGGGGAACAGCTCCGTACTCCCCTGGAGGTAGCCTTCATAGTCTGCTCCAGGGCGCCGCGGCAGACGACCTCGCAGACGTCGCAGACATCGCTTCCCCCCCCCCCCCCCGGGAGGGAGGTATGTTCAGTCTGCCAGTAAAGGCCCCTGCCAGGCAGACCTCACACACAACGCGCCTGCACGCCGGGATACATATACAACTCCAAACAGGCGCAGAGGCATCAAAACAAACCAGGAAAACAAATAGAATCATCTAGAAGCTAAGTGGGACTATTTCTTACAGAGGTCGCCGTACTACCACACAACGGAATTCCTGCGCCAGGCCGCCTATATAAGCGTAGCCGGCCGCTCCACCGCCAGTTCCAGCCTGACCGCTGAACCAGCGTCAACTACAGAAGACCACCGGAAGTTCGCGAGAAGTAGAAGCCGTCACTCTACCCCGGATCAGGACCAGGCTGAAATTCTCGACGGTCTTCTGATAACTGTACCCACATTTGTTTATGGTTTACCTGTTGTATTGTGTACCGAGTAATAAACTTCAAGGAACCGTTAAGTGTAGTTCACTTCACTATATTTTGCATCTAATCATAATTTTTTCTCAAATATTCATATCACAAAGTGCTTTAAATTTTCTGTCAACTGTGGACAGAAAATTATCTTTCAATTG
>JARYHS010006598.1:0-25017 GCA_031002005.1 Vandiemenella viatica
ATATTACTAATCATCATGGTTTCATTATAACCCGCATATTTCTAACATAGAGCCTACCAGTATTGTCGTATCACGTTATTATTAGCGGAATAACTTTTATTCGAAATAAGGCATCAATTCACTGTCTGTTAATTAATTTCTTTTATTTCAGTTATTTCATGACCTATTGGTTGTCATGATGGGACACTCAGAGGCGTATTCAGAATTTATAAATAGATGTTCGCCGCAGCTCTTTGATGCACGCTTGGCCCCGTGTTTGACTATACTCTAACTCTTGACAATCTGTTCTGATTGACTGATTATTGTGTACTGCTTTTGTAATTATATATATCCTGCCTTTCCGTAATTTTCAACAGTCACGTGACTAACCTGAACAACCTGAACAGTAAATGTAACGGAAAGTAGTAATCTTGTAAGATTAAGCATACAATATGCAATAGGTTTTGTGGCATGGAAAAAACAATCACAAAGCAATTGTTTGTTTATATAGCTAATCAGAGTGGCCGAGTGCGCTAAGTCACAACGGAGGTAACGGGGCCTGCACACGAGCACAGGTCCTGGCGTACCAGCCGTTCTGACTGCGGTTTTCCACAGATATCAAGGCGAATGCAGGGACGGCCGCCGATCTCCACCTCATAAACTACTCATTTCAAAAACACTTACAACATACAGAGTATAGTCACATATTTGTCAGAAAGATGGCTCACTTCCTTTCCCCCATTAGTACGTAGATACAAAGCTCTTGGCGTCAGCAAGGGGATGCGGCCATAAAATGAATGCTCAAAATTTGATCATCCCAAAGACGAGTAAGCCTCATCAATGTTGGGAAAATGGGGTGAAGAAGAATAACTAAGAATTTATTTGGGCTAAAACAGAGTACAGAAAAAGTCTAGATCTAAACGAGCAACGAGCAATAGGGCTAACATACTCAGGAAGGTTAAAAGTGAAATAAATTTCATTTTTAATTTACTCTTGCTGATACAAATACAGGTTCATACCAAAACAATGAACATAGCTTCAGCAAATGCGCCTAAAAAAGACTAGTCGCTTAAAGATTTACCATCGACTATTAAAAAACAAAACTGAACAGTGTTGCCATCCCGTCTACTTAAGAACTCTCGTACCAATTCACAAATTTATTGCGATATTCCTACGTTCAGATCGTTGTTAACAGGAGGTTTTGTGTAACCAAATCGAAAACTTTCTGAAAGTCGCACAAGTTGCAAGAACTTGGAATCTTTCATCAACAATTTTCATCATTTATCGTAGTTTAGGATCAATATGTGATTGCTCAGAAACTAGTAAGCAGTCGAAAGATCGATTCGACCGTTCGTTCGCCAGCGCCCGGCGGCTAGCTGCCAGTGCGTGCGGCTACAGTTCTTCGTTGCGGCCCGCTGAAGCTAATATTGAGCCGTCTATAGCAGTTGCTGGACAGACATACCATGCTCTCTGCGGAGAGTTGCCAAGGCTGCTTTCCATGCGTCACTAAGGAATGGCCCACAATCTCCGTTGAATGTATTGGCTGATCGAATTTCAGTCGCTTCTTTGACTACTGGATCCGGTCAGCCGACCCGTGCAGATGTCTCCACACCTGATGATGACGACGGAGCTAGTCGTCGAAATATTGAGTTTTCAAAACACAATCCGGCAGTACACCCTCATTGCGAGTATACGCCGGGAAAGACTCTGTTCTTACAGTGCAAACCATCTTTGCTAGAAATTTCTTCGATACATAGCGTACTCGTTCTTCGTGGTTGAATCACTGCGCGCAAACTATACGGCCTTATATACGAGGTGAATGACTGAAGCGGATTGGTATTATCAGTCTGTTAGAAGACCAACACTGTCACCATCTGTATCTTAGCCGTGTACTAATATACACTAGTGTCCAAAATTAAAGCAAGAAACCGCTATTTCTCCGCCCTGTGTCTAATTCACTATATAATCATAAAAATTGTTAACAAATGTCTGTACAGCCATATTCTGCACGGAAGATGGCATTCTGGTCATCGTACAACCATGCCAATTATCACGTCAGGGCACCTATGAAACGGAGTAGTGTTTGCTGGGTAGTCCTACATCCACAATGGCTGTGTTCACATTCACAGACGCTGCATTATGGCACAGAGAAGACGCCTACCAGACTCTGTGGTGGAGAGGTACAGGAAGAATGGAAGCAGTACAGTCTCAAACTGATGTAGCCCAATGGCTTAATGTGAATCGTTCTGCTGTTTCTCGGATGTGGCGACAGTTTATAGAGACCGAAACTGTATCCCAAAAACCAGGACAGGACCAACACGTGTGACATCAGAAACAGAAGACCGTTATTTGGCTGTAAGTTGATACGGTAACGCATAAGTACTGCACTGCAACTGGCATCTGACCTCGCAGCATCCACTGGAACAGTTTGTACCAAGGCAAACAGTGTACAGAAGGCTTTGGTCGAGTGACCATTACTGTCGGAGACCTGCTGTATGGGTACCACTGATACGTCTTCACAGAAGGGAACGCCTACAGTGGAGTCGTTAACATGCCAACTGGACTATCGGACAGTGAGCCAATGTTCTTTTCACAAATGGGACCCAATTTGGTCTGGAGAGTGGTTCTCGACAGATTCGCATCTAGAGGAAACATGGAACATGATTTCGGGACCCAAAAATTTGGGAAAGAGACCGATATCGAGGAGGATCCTTAATGGTGTGGGCAGGGAGAATGGGCGTTATTGCCTCAACATGATATTGATGACATCATTCACACCATGCCCCGCCGTTGTCAGGCCTGTATTGCTGCCAGATGTGGTCACACCCCAAACTGAGCACATTAACTAGTTGTCGGAATGTGTGTGCAAATCCGTAAGTTGGAAAAAACGAAGAACATTTTTGTCTACTGTGATGTATGTTGCAGTTGTTTACGTTATGTATTCTTTACATTGTTTCTACTTCACTATCGCCTGTTTAGACTGTTTTGTGGCAAAATAAACGCAACATTGCAAAATTTTCGTTTGTTGCTTTCATTTTGGACACGAGTGTATATTGTGTTGTCATGCTTGTGAAAGGTGTAGTGTTGAACATGGGAAAAACTAAACATGTTGGCTAGTACGCGAGTAATTGTGGCTACAGGATGTCAAAAACCGTCGATCGTATTTCGGAATAAAACTTCGGTTTCTTGAAAGTACGTGACGTAAGGTGTCAGGGACACTGCATTAGGCAGTTTTTAAACTCAACTCCCCACTTCTCAGACAGCATTTGATAAAAAGGCCAACGGGGCGTGGTATGTAGTCTGCTCTGAGATCAATTTCCTACAAATCTATGACATACTATGTTAAATGATAATAACGTCGCATTTTTGACGTTATTCTCTAGATTCAGACGCACCATCGATTCAAAATGCATGATAAATAATGAGTAAGGTATTAGGACGGTTAATAGGAAACAATAATTGGATATATTTTATTCAGGGCGTAAACTGATATTTGATGCGGTCCAGTAATGACCGTATCAAGTCACCACTAAAAACGCCTTTTGTTGATAATTTAGTAGGTATGATAGCCATTTAATAAAATTTAATCAATAGTTCCTTAACAACCCTGTAGTGTGAAAATTATATTCTCAATTCTACATGCGTCTTTACATATCCCATTACTTGATCTCAGGTAGATCAATGAAAGAAATTATACTTCGTGACACAAGTTAAAATAAATTATTACGGATTTATCGAAGTTTATTAAGCATCAGACAAGAAATTTCTACCTCCACTACTGTCTTTCAAAAAGTTTTTTTTTTAAATGATGGAGTCAGAAATTTTTGGTAACACTTTTTTATGACTAATGAACTAACTCCACAAAAACTCCACCTTTCCATTAAACATATGTCATCAATGACCTATTTAATATATATATAGTGATTATTTTCTTCGTGTGAAATTATTCCTTGAACTTAATCAAAGCAGACAATAAAACAATCCGAAATGTCTTAAATGTGACCCAGAAATTTGACGAGTGATTTCAAGAGGGGTCCATTTAAATTTCAATGTCTGTCAGAATCACATTTTCACAGTTTTTGGCATCCTTGAAATGGAAGTTCAAACTTATAAAGAGTTCTTTTCCCGACAAACAGTCTTGGATTAAACTATACTGAAAGGTTTTCCTTTATTTTTGAAGTACCCAACATTATTGGTGTTCTTCATTCCGCTATCAGCTCTAATGAATTTGTAGAAAACGGAATCCTCTTTCATCGGTTCGAATATTCTTATTTAGTTTAGTCATATGTTCACCACTTTTTTTGCTATTCGATATATTTTTTTTATTTTTGTTTACATTTTGTCCAGTATCCTGTTTCAACTATTGTTCATACCGTTCACTAAATTCTCAAGATCCTCGATGTCATTTGAAAAAAAGCAAAAACCTTTTTCAAAAGCGCATATGCTACTATTTTCTTAAAACCTCTTTCCAACAGTAATCGTAACGATATAATTACTTCTTTTGTATCCCACTCTTTACTAAGCTCAAGCTCAAGCTGATCTGTAACTGAGTTCAATTCAACTTTTTTTCTTACTCCTCAATATTTCGATTCGCGTTGTATCGAGATACTGTTACCACATTTTCATTAGTCAGCTGGTGGTTTCTTTGAAAGTGAGAAAATGCTCCTTTTACTAAATCCTACTGGTATCCTCCCTATTTCGTGACCTTTTCGTACCATTGTCAATAATGTTCTTCTTAAACATATTTTAATAATATTGAGGAAACCTCATTTATACTTACTGCCTTATCTGCCAAAACCCTTTAAAACCCAGGAAAATTCTGTATTTAAAATTGAATCTCTAATAGTATAAATATCAACATGTTTTGTCTAACAGTCGGACTTGTCCAATCTTACATTTTCTCGGCGTATTCTTTATTTTTGACCTGCATTTCACAAGGTTTGGTTGAGTCCTAAGAGATCAGTAAACACTGAAACCCGTATGCGTTTCCGGGATTTTCCATACTTGTCTGCTGGTGGTAGTAGTACTTGTTTTCTCTGCGATACTTTGTATATAGATTGTATTCCTCAAGATTAACAGTCACTTTATTTCTTAGCCCTTCGAATGGTGATAAAGAATTTGTATATCATTTACGATGATTGCAGATGACTGGTGATTAAGTTTGTCTCGACTGTTAAGCTGCTTAGGGTCCTTGAATAATACGTGCAAGTTCACTGTCCCGCGTATGTATGAAGTTTCGTCCCTGTACGCCACCTGAGGAGCGTTTGCTGCCTTGACTGGTCGGGTCGATAAGTCTCCGACACTTGCTACGTGACGCGTGATCAGACGCGAGACGAATGCAGCCATATGTTACCACACACGTGTATGTTATTCGTTGACAAAAAGTGCCTAATTGATACCAGATCACACATACTCTGCAATCTCTTAACTAATTTAATTACTTAAGATTAAAATCTGCTTTAAAATTCATTCACATATATTAGTGACAGATCTCCATAATACCTAAATTCTTAGAATTTGGAAACAAACAAACACGCAATCGTCAATGACGTTACATAAAAAATGTAAATTAATTTGCGAATCGATTTAATATATTACTTTTTCATGGAACTCTTTACATCTTTTGGCATGCTTTCAACCGCTAAAGACTTGTCTGTTGGGTAAACGTAATTGTCTATTACCTTGAAATGTATTTTTCAGTCTTCAAGGTCACATCCCAATTTAAAGTTTGAAAAATATTCGATGACGAATTGTAATTGATGCACATATTTTCTCAGTCACACGCGCACTTCGAACTAAAGATATGAAGACTGCGGAACATTATGTAAGTTTCTCGGTAGCTGCAAATATCAGCCTGGAAGAAACACATTAGCCTCCTTACCATCATGAGAATCTAAACTACATTGATAGATCAGTCTTCTTGACTCTAGTTCCTGCAAAACAAGTGCTTGAAACTATCAGTTAAATTTCTCTAACATATCTCTTAACATGACGAATATTGTCAAGTTTGTCGAGTATTGTTTCCTTTTGGACTGTCGAAAGTTGTCGAGTATTATTTTCTTTGGTATTTACAAATGTTTTCAAGTATTATCAAGTATTGATTCCTTGGATACTGTCAAGTATTTTCGAATGTTGTCGCCTTCGGTATTGTCGAATAATGTTAATTTTGTCGTGTATTGTTTACTTGGTAATTGCCAAATGTTGTCAAGTGTAGTATTGTCAAGTGTTGTTTCCTTGAGTATTGTCGAGTGTTGTAAAATTTGTAGAATATTGTTTCCTTTTGTATTGTTGAATGTTGTCAAGTATTGTCGAGTATCGTTTCCTTGAGTATTGTCGAATGATGACAAGTTTGTTCTAGCATTGTTTCTTTATTATTATCATTATTATAAATTTTAATTGCGATGGAGCTAACGCTCCGGTGGCGATTACCCTAGTCATCTGCTTACCCCTTTACGTACATATATATTTAAATTCTCTTTTATAATTATAATTTGAAATTCCTCCCCCATTTACTTTCCCGATTTACAAATTTTAATTTTAAATTCCTTAAGAGTTTTTGAGAAATTATTCATCACTTCACTTGGTAATTTGTTCCAATCCCTGACACCTTTACCAACAAAAGAAAATTTTCCCACTCTCTTAGGCATGAAATCGAGCGCAAGCTTGTGGTCATGGTCGCCTCTCTCATTCCATGCACTATTCCTAATTCTTTGACCAATATCCCTACAAGCCCTATCACCAACATATGCCCTGTACAAGTGTACATGCCCAGCACTCTCTTCACCCTGGACTTAACAGTAGAACATCATGCAGAAAACTATTCAAGAAGTTAGGAATTTTTTGTATTCTCGAATGTTGTAAAGTATAGTCAAATATTGTTTCCTTGGCTGTTGTCGAATGTTGTCAAGTATTGTCGAGTATTGTTTCCTTTCATGGTGTCGAATGATGTCAATTTTGTATTGTTTTCTTTTGTACTGTCGAATGTTGTTAGGTATTGTCGATAAATGTTTCCTTAGCTGTTGTCAAATTATGTGAAGTTTGCATAGTATTATATCCTTTTGTATTTTCAAACGTTGCCAACTGTAGTCGAGTATTGTTTTTAGGTATTGTCGAATGCTGTTAAGTTTGTCGAGTATTGTTTGCTTGAGCATTACCAAATGTTGTTAAGTTTGTCGAGTATTGTTTCTTTGGTTGTTATCGAATGATGTAAAGTTTGTTCTAGTATTGTTTCCTTTTGCATTTTCGAATGTTGTCAAGTATAGTCAAATATTGTTTCCTTGACTGTTGTCGAATGTTGTCAAGTATTGTCGAGTATTGTTTCCTTTCATGTTGTCAAATGATGTCAATTTTGTATTGTTTTCTTTTGTACTGTCGAATGTTGTTAGGTATTGTCGATAATTGTTTCCTTAGCTGTTGTCAAATTATGTGAAGTTTGCATAGTATTGTATCCTTTTGTATTTTCAAACGTTGCCAACTGTAGTCGAGTATTGTTTTTAGGTATTGTCGAATGCTGTCAAGTTTGTCGAGTATTGTTTCCTTGAGCATTACCAAATGTTGTTAAGTTTGTCGAGTGTTGTTTCTTTGGTTGTTATCGAATGATGTCAAGTTTGTTCTAGTATTGTTTCCTTTTGCATTTTCGAATGTTGCCAAGCATGGTCGAGTATTGTTTCCTTGGCTTTGTATGCTTCAGATAGCTTGCTTAATCTGATTTTATAAAAACATGTTTTGTCTAACGAAATACATTGTTGAGAAGAACCATTACAAAGTGTTTATCGAATAATACTGAATCTCTTAAATCAACTTATATGCAGACAATCCTGTTAGTAAAATAGAATGACGTCCAATATTGAACCTTATAATGTTTCGAGGCAACCTGCTGGTCAACAGAATGTTATCAATTTCCAAGGATATCCGAACAGCCATGTCAATTACAACCCAGGGCAGCACTTAGGCTTTCTTGGCCCCTAGGCTATACATGTGGTGCGGGCCGCCCTGTCGGCAGTGTCCCCCTCCGAGGGGGGGTTTTTTTTTTTTTTTTTTTTTTTTAGCTTCACTATGGCGATTGGGTGAAAGGTCACACACCCGTCCACAGTAATACACCGCTGATTGGGAGCTTTAAAATTGCCAGAATGCTCATGAGTACGGATGGTAACTGGCGTCTTCGATAGGAGCCAGAATACATGCAGTTAGTATGTAGTTAGATGAGTGTGAGATTCGGCTCTACAGCTTAGTGAATCAAGTACAGAAAAATTTGGTCAACCATTGCTTGAATTTGGCGGTGTAGTGTGGAACCAAAATTTTGGGAATCAAGTACAGGAGTTGGAGTAATGTAAAAAATGTCAGCCATAATTGGTTATAGAGATTACGCAGAATACAATTAGTAACTGATATATAATGGAACAGAGTTGGAATTCTTCGGAATATGGGAGGGTTAAGATAGTCCTGAGAATGTACAAGGTTTATATTGGAGATGAGGCTTGGACGAGTTTTTGTGGAAGAATAGGGGTAGTACATGGGAGGAAAGAGAGGATCATGACCACAAGTTGGCACTTCATTTAAGGTTAAAAAGTTGTGTTTGATGATGTATACCTTGTAACGCGACTGCTGTGTCAGACTCGTACAATATTTAAATAGTAATAATAATTCATATTTAAGAAGGATTGAAATATTTGATTGAGAACGTGCAATACAGAACGGCAGTTTTGCTTAGTCCCGAGGGAGGCCACCTCTAACGGGATTTCCTTGTTTCTGAGCTGAACAAACAAAGGCCTTCGCAAATACGGTGGGGTGAGAAGAGATGTTTATCTGCGGGCAGGTGAGGGTTTGCCGTCCCTTCCAGAGTCAAGTAATCAATTTGGCTGGACAATCTTTTGTTGGTGTCGCTTGAGAAATTCTAGCACGCAAATGGAAATTTTGGCAGCTGAAGTCAAAGTCGGTGACGTATGAGCGTTTCTGAGGCGATACAGTCATGGGAAATCCGAGTATGAATCTCGTGATTGAGAAATCCCCTGCAAATCGTCCTGTTACAAAATATAACTAGCTGTTTCGTATGCTCTGTGTCCATGTATTGGTGGAAGGGATTCCGAGAAGACGTCGAGTAAAACGAACGTCTTCCCGGGGTCTTGCACCAGTGACTTTTGAGAGAGAGGTGTTGGTGATTTCGACCACCACCAGATATAAGCGGGTAGCAAGGCTATCTGTTCTAGTTACCATGCAATACTGTTTGGGTCATCTCTGGGCCCACGGTATCCATGAAGCTGTCTGGAGGAAGAGTGGGTGTCCTTACATGTCGACGCAACGCCGTCGCTGTTACGCACAGACACCTGACGCCGCTACAATAACGGTAAAGACATCCTACCAGTAAAAAATAACTCAGTGTTGGACAATTGTTATGAGCCGTGTTAATGGCCGCGAGAAAATTAATTCGATACGGGAAGACTCTGTCATAATTTTCCTATAGATCAGAAAGTAGTATTTTAAGTCAGAGCCTTAATAGCGCCCAAGTTGAATTAAATTTGCATATATTTGTTTAAGTAAGCTTGTATTTGTGAACAGCTTTATAAACTATTCGATTTTTCATGTTAACTTCCTATGTCCAATTTTCACGTTAGCTAAATTTAACTGTGACACGTAAATATTTCATTATTGTTTGTTTAGTATTAACGTTATATGCGTCACATTGTAAGACTCGGTGTTGATTTAGGTTGAACCAATGATTATTTGTGTATCAAAAATAATCGTAAGTACAGCAACGACCGCAGGCCTCCAAAGTGAATCTAATAAATATGTCATGTTATGACTTCCTTAGTGATAAAAGATGGCATATCATTTTTCAGCCACTTCCTATTTAATAAATAAATTAATCAAAATATTAAATTAATAAAATTATTAATATCAAAAGTAATCAAAAGGTAAATGTCCTATCCCAAACATTATTATTTCTATTATTATTATTACTCCGCGGTTCATTAAAAGTGTGTGGCGAAGGGCGCAATTCAGCTATCTGAAAGGGTAATTGTTTGGAAGGGATATATGGGATATGGCAGGTGGCGCCCATGGGCTATTGTGAGGAACCATCCCGGCATTCACCTGGAGTGATCCGGGAAAACCATGGAAAACCCAGATCAGGATGACCGGAGGGCATTATCGGAAGCTACTCCTGTCGGATTTTAAGTTTACTCGCCCAGTAAATCCTTTCTATTGCATTCCCTAATAGCTCGTGGAAGAAATGAGTACAGAAATGAATCGGTTCTGGACCTGATTTCTCTTATATTATTTTCGTGGTCATTCCGAGATATGAATGTTGTTGGTAGCAATATTTGTTTGCTGTCATTCCTAAATACGTCAGTCGAGAATTTTTCAATTAGCTTCTGTCAATAGCAACGCCTTCGGTGTTCCAGGTCTTCCCAACCTAACTTCTTCAACATCGCACTTACGCTTTCCCTCCAACTATATATACCTAAAAATCGGAGCATACGATTTGCTTTCCCAATTACATTCTCGATATGCTCATTCCACGACAAATTATAACGAATTGTTACCCCTAGGTATTTAGCTGAATCTATCGTTCTAATGACATTGATAATTACCGCAACATATAGAGAAGGCTATTAGTTATTAGTGGTGGTTTAGCCGTGCGCATTAAAGCTCTGTATTCCCCTTGCGTTGGTCCGACGTTCAAACCCGCTTAATTCTTTTATATATTTTCCCCTCATTGATATTAGTTTCAGCAGAATTACATTTTTTTAAACAAATTCACCAATTTAATTATTTTCCTTGAGGAATACGCAGATGTTCCAAATCGGGAAAGCAGCAAAGCGCACCCGAACTATTGTAAGATAATCGTGAAATATCTTATCTTCGAGATACATTCAATTATTCATCACATTTTGCCAGCGTCTGTTTTTTATGACATGATAAAATATGCATGGTATAGGTCAAAATTAAGGGGATCTACAAATGTAAAGGAAATATGCTTTCCTAGTTCAATAATAAAAAATGTATGTAGCTGTGAAAGGATATCTTTTAACAAATGTTTCTGGTGAGCACGTAATTTGAAATTCAAGTGTTTGTATGATTTATATATGATCCAAAAATTTGCGTGTTCCTCAAAGAAAATTAAATAAATTGGTGAATTTGTTTCAAAACAAATTTGTAATGCTACAAATGCGAATAGAAATGAGAATAAAATACGAAAAACAGTTAGCTGTCCGTGGAATCGAACCCAGGAACACACGTACAAATACTCGTACGAACACACTGTCTCAACTAACACGGCTAATCCGACGCTTGTTTCCAATGTACTTCTGTTTAGGTATACATCATTTGCACACAATATTTACAATATTTAATCCTCGATGTCCCTTAAGCGGAGGCCCACCAGGCAGAACTGCTTTAGGGTGAGAAACCCGATGTGGCATACAATTCATAAGTCTTGTTTTTTCTATGATCGCGATTTCCACACCGAACACCTCTCCTAGTTAGATATTATCATTCAAGTTCTCTGGTCTTGCAAACTCACAGCAGAAACAGATAAATATATTTTTCACCTGGTCGCCAGTGGAAGTGTGCTTCAAAAGAACTCCTGCATAAAATATCAAGATATTGATTTAAACTTTTAGGCACAGCTTGTAATTTATACACACTTTAGTTATTTCAAGAAGACGTATATGTGAAAATATCGCCAAATATATTTTATTACCATTTAACCGACTTAATTTCAGATACATGATATGAAATAATGTAACAGCGCTGTGTTTGAATGAAAGTGATACGATTTCAGTATTTCCTTAAACAATGTATTATAACATTTTCACTTGGGTTCTTATATCCAGATCACTTCTCTTTGTTGGTTGACCATTGTATCTGTGTTTCGTCATAAGTAACGTCGTGTTCCCCAAACACTAAAAATATTTCTAAGTTGTCCAAACACACGAAACAGATCGAATTTAGTGAATAACTGAAACATCTCTGTAGAACCTTTATTAATTTCAAAATATCTGCAAGTAGGTAGAAGTACTGTAATGGTGTTACCGGGCGTGGTGTATGAGCGGTAGCGCTCTGGCCTCGCCTTCGGGAGGACGCGGATTCGGATCCCCGTCCGGGCATCCAGATTTGGGTTTTCCATGGTTTCCCAAATCACTCCAGGTGAATGCCGAGATAACTCCTTGAAAATACCATGGCCGATTTTCTTCCCGTTCCTTGCCCTCAGTGCTGATGACCTCGATGTCAACGAGACGTAAAGCCATAAGTAATATATATATATATATAATGACGTTAAATGAAACTTTCCACTAGAATCAGATTCCTGGATCTGTTGGAGGGGATAACCTGGGAATTCCAAATGCAGCACAGTATTGCAGCTTTCTTCCATCGAAACTCAGTCGTCATTCGACAAGTACAATAACCAAAGATTATGAAGCTTCATACGGTAAGTCAAATGGTCTGCCGACATTATCATTTGACGAAGACGGTACCAATCCAGCCCTAGGCAAAGCTAGCGCTCAGTAATCTCTTGGAGCGCACTGCATGGCATTCCTCCACGAGAACTGTGGGCGTCAGTTTAAATCCTTTCTTTAATAAACAGAGTTTCGCAGCGACGATGTGACCTCGACCTTGACTTGGTTCCTCATCCATCTCAGCGAGCGCGGCGGTGGCGTATTTTTAGTATCAGCGCTGGCGAAACAGTCTGCTTCCGTTACGTAAAAACACATAACCCACAGAGGGAAAACGTCCACAGAGAGAAACCTTCATACGGATTGAAGCATCGATACAGCCACAACATCTGATATTTACATTAATAAACTTGCAACTATTATGATTTTAGAAAAAAAATCAGTAGTTTGATAATATCGATTTTTACTTCATAGTAGTAATCAATTTTAAGAAATTATATTATTTTAGTATTTTAGACAAACTGACAGTGGTCGGTGAGTGGTAACGCTCTAGCCTCGCATTCGGGAGGATGCGCGTTTGAATCCCCGTCCAGCAATTCAGATTTCGGTCATGGCGGAATTGTTCCCCTTTCCTTGCCCCCAGTCCTTTCCCGCCTCTAAGGACTTCGACGTCGACGCCGACGTCAATGAGGCGTAAAAAATGTTAGACAAGTAGCAAAGTTCGGAAATAAAAATCCACGGAAGATGTATATCAGATCTCACTGTCACCGTCTGCGTAGCCAGGCAGCTAGTGTCAACAAACAAACCTACTGGCTTACTTCAAGACACACGCTCATATTCGCACATTCTCTCCAAACTGCTGACCCGACTTGGTGAGCGAAAAATGTTATGGAATACAGTGATCCCACTGTCTGTAAAAACGCCCTCGCTTTTTCCATTTTTCCTAAATCATATGTGTGACTGAAACGAAACTGATATCCTAAATTGTGATATAATCCCTGGTTCTTGCGGTTCTCCCTTAGGATCCATCCTGCGGAAATGAATACGAAGTGTGAGGCCCGATGGTTCGAAATTCGTCTTAAGAGGATAAAAAAAAACACGTTAGGGAATTAATCAATGTGTATCAAAACATTTATGTAATTCCGGTAAAATTATTATTGATAAATAACGTGTCATAAACTGCGAATTATAAAAGAAAAATATAAATGGTAGTAACTAATAAGCTATGTTTGGCTGTCTAAAGAAAAGTTGTGAGTTGAATTCAACAGTAAGTAAACACATTGATCGTTAAAGCATAATATGTTCTCTTGTAACCACCTCTCAAGTGAATCAATGAGTAATCTAAAAAAAAAAGTAATTTTAAAAACCCAAATTGTTCGTTAGTATGCATGACTAAAAATGTTAAAATCTGCGAGGCATTTGTTTGAGTTGACTCTCATGAACAGAGATGTATGAGATTTACAGGAAATTTATGACACCAATCAGATTCTATTTGTTTTCGTAAATGTGGTGTTGCGTTTTTTTTTTACCCGTACTTCGTTATTTCCGGCTAGCGGACAAAGACACAAAGACATTAGCGATTCTTTAATTGCTCTCTCAGTGGGAGTTACTCTTTAAAAACGCTGGAACCGCGTGTTTCATATTTTAATTCCCTTCTTCTCAGGGAAGGATGGACTAAAGTAAATGGCTTACTAGTTCACTCTCTAAAAAGAATAACAACCTTCCCTTTCTCCTAATCGCGTTACCTCATGTTGCAAGTAATTTAAAGGTTTCCTCTCCTACGCCCCATTCTATTTAGTGGGATTTCGTTTAACTGAAAGCTGTAGCTTTAATTGAGCAAAGAACATCCCAAAAACTTCGCTAGAGCCAAATTACATTCAATCTCAGGCAGCCAGATTAGATTTGCCTTCCGGAAAGAGACAAAAATGCGTTCGGCGTCAACCTTCTGTGACAGCGCGAAAACACTGCGAAAAGCAAGTGCGGTATTAATACTGATATAGGAACTACACTAGAGAAGCGAAAAAAATCAGTTTCTAAAAGATATGTCTATCAAAGACAGGAAATTTTTATAAAAAATGAGAACTGCGTGTGGATGTGAAAGATGGGATACAAAGTTTCCAGCTTAAGTCAGAGAACTTATCTGTGATGGGTGATTTAGATGTGATTTTAATGGAGATTGAGGGCACTCTGTGTTGGAGAACACAGCTGGGGAGGGACCCACATGCTGGCTTCGCGTTGCCGGAGTCGTGGGCTCGACTTCCATTTAAAATAATGAATTAATGTGGTAGCTTTTGCTGCCTGTACTCAGGGAAAACTAAACTATGGGTGAATCGCGCAAATACGTAAATGTAACAAATCCAAATCAAACTGGATATGATTTGGGAACATAGTTTTCGAAGGCTAATTTCAAAAGATGATATAGTTCACTCTCTCGCTGGGAAAAATGTGCCATCGTCTGCTTATAAGATTCTAGGAAAAGAAGAAAAATCTATGGAATGTAATTGATCGCTGTCTTGCGCAAGTCACGCTTTTCTGATAACATTTTGTTAGTCTGCTTGTGGGAAACACATTTTGGGGAAACAAGTTGATATCCATTCCATCGTACGAATACGTAATTACGGAAAAACCGTACCAATAGCGCAAAGAGGATGATGGGTATCCAAAATGTGAGTGATATATTTGAACAGGACCGCAGTAACAACACCCTGATACCCACTTCAAAATTTGTATTAGCATAGTGAAGGTATGAAATGTCCATTCTTGTCACACAGTCTTTGAACCGGGCTTGAGACAACTGCTATTAAATAAAAACAACCGACTGTCATTTCGAACAAAACGAACAGAGAATAGACAAAATCTAAATTGAATCAACTAAGCAACATTGCGGAGTATAAAAATTTCCTGTCTCTGATAGACATTTAGAAATATGCTGTCAGACACCGAAATTTATATATCAAACCGATTAAAACAGTCACATACTCCGAATCTTTAAAATACAGCGATACTAATGCCAAATTGTTAAGAAGCAGTTTCGCGTAAATACATAGTACCTGGGTGACCGATCTTCGCTCCGCATCTTTCGATTTCTGTTCAGTATGCAAGATTTCGTTAAAATCCTTAGAGACGTTTGTGAGAAATTAATTTTATCGGGGACCGCACCACCTTCGGAACCGACGTGAAATTGGTAGTAACCTGATGAAATTTGTTTTAATTGCTTCGTCATTATGTCCTCTTTGCGGAAAACTTGCCAGGAATTTAAAATGCTGAAATATGACAGCCGTTGGATGCCGACAGCGTTGAAAAATCAGTGATAGTTTCTTAAAATGTTGATTTAATCTTTTATTGTAATGTTTTCTTGCTGTTTCAGCTTTTCTCCGATGGATTTAATTGACAAATAGACAATTTTTATCCGAGTTGTAATACGGTGATGCCCGCCATCTTATATAGGAAACGAATACTCAAAGAATGCTTTCATTGTAAACAAATACACCATTTCCCATGGACGCCGCAGAACGCAAAATTGCGTAAATTTTTTTCTCTTGGTCCAGGCTATATTTCAACCTAACCACTAAATCTATGACGAAACGAAACTGTTTAGGTTGATACGTATGATCCCAGTGCCGATAATTTTTTTGTTATTTTTGCAGTTGCTCAGCCGCATATTTCGGCATTTTTAATTTTTCTAGCGACTTTTCCTCAAAGCAAGAGGACATGTTGACGAAGCAATTAAACCAAATTTCAACAGGTTACTATTAATTTCGCCGAGGTTCCGAAAGTGGTACAGCCCCCATTTCATCTATTTTCAAAAGTTGCTCATATGATAGTATTAGATTGGATACAAGGAAGCATATTAAGCAATTCTATCAGACGTAGGACGGCCAGTTCCTTTTCTCTGGGACCTACAATTTAACGTAGAATCCCAACCACAGAACGCCTCACTGTAGTTCATATGGTTAAATACAAATCTTAAAAATTCTTGCTCCCACCGGAATTTGAACCCGGGATCGTAGACAGAATTTTTTAAGAGCTAGTGCATTAACCAACTTTTTTCCCCCACTAATTACATATTTGTTATACATTCAATATATTTCCTTCCTACTTACTTAAGAACTGCAGTCGGTTAAATAAAAATCTTGAATAATCGTCAAGATTTTCTTCAATTCAGTCTTCACTGGGCGAAGTTCGAGTAACTTGGTTGAGACGATTTTCTATTATGTTTTCTTGAAATGATTACATTATCACTGTCAGAAATGATACTTTATTTGACAAAAACTTTTAAATATTATTTTAAATATCTTCGTTTTAGATGTTTTATAATACAACTGGTAGTAATTAATGATAACCACTTTTTCAATATTTTTTTTTCAAAGAAGTTATGTATCACTTATGACAAAGCCACTTTTTAAATAACTTCTTTTGAAATGTTTTACTATTAAACATTCAGCGCTAGTATTCCCTCGAGTCAGCTAGCATACAAGAAATATTCATTTAAATATATAAGTTCCTTGAAACCAAAGAAAAAATATTAATTAGCTTCCTGGTACCTGAATCATCAACGAGATAGCGTTAGAGCCGTTTTCGAGCCATTTTCGAGATACCAAGAGCAAAAATTGTTCGTATTTTGTAAAATTAGTTTTTTCAGGGAGGAAAACTATTTAGATAATCGTAAAAGTCAAAACGTTATCTAAATATGAAATTTCATCCAAATCGTTAGCGCCGTTCCCAAGATCCAATATACGAGTATAAATAAATATATATACAAGAATTGCTCGTTTAAAGATATAAGATATGTCAAAGATTTGAACAAATAACAATAATAAAGGTTTATACCCCAATACTCTTGCTTTAATAAAACAAACACTAGCAGATACAAAGTCCAAAGTAAAATTCTTGTGGAGGGGGGGGGGGAGGGGGGGAATATCAGAGCCCTTCAGGAGTAAGACAAGGTGATAGACTCTCTCCGTTACTGTTCAACTGCATCCTCGAAAAAGTGTTACAGTTATCGCGGAAACAAAAATCAATCCTTGGAATTGATCAACTAATTATATTATGCAGAGGAAAATTAAAGATAGATTGCTTTGAACATGCAGACGACTTAGCAATCTTAACCCGTGTCATCGAAATAGCCAAAAACAGATCGAAATCTTGAAAGAGATACCGGACACAGGTTTCATTTTAAAAAATAAAATTTATGACCTGCAATAAAAAAAACAACACCAAAATACATGGAAACAAAATATGGGAAAATCAAACGAGTCCCATATTTAGAGTATCTCGGCGAAACAATCCAAAAGAATGGAACCGAAGCAAAAGTTGATTAAATTAGATGCCAAAAGACGGAAACAGCTTATCGCCTAACACAAAACATCTACAGCAAGAAAAAGCATCTCCAAGCATACAAAACTGAGACATTACAATACAGTTATTGAACGAGACTGTCTCAATGGATCAAAAACATTTATTTTGAACAGGAAAAATATATAGGAAAAATTGAGAAAAATTAACGCAAAATTATAAGAAAATTTTGGACCCAAAACTCATAGGAGACATATACAGACTCAAAAGTAATCAAGAAATCTTACAATATGCAGAAATTCACAGTGATATTAGAAAATGCAGACTAAACTTTTACAGACATTAAAAGAACGAACCCCAATTTACTGACAAAACAAATATCTGAATTCTATGAAAACGGAAGTAAGCAATATCAGATACAATACTAAAATGGATTGGCGAAATCTCTTCAAAGGATATCATAAACAGAGTTACATTTAAATTCACAAGTGGCAAGTTGACCGGGAGGAAAGACTAATGAAAAGACCTGGAACAACATGGTCAGATGAGAGAAAAGAAGCCCACAGCAAGAGTATGAAGGAAATATGGGCACAAAGGAAAGCGAACAAACACTCCTGAGTTCTTTGCGTAGTCATAATGGATTTATCCGCAAATAATAATAATAAGGGAGATCACGAATAATTTATCAAAAACACTGAAAGAATTTAAAGTTGATATTTGTAGAGGATATAAGCGTGTGGGTACAGGAAAAATGACTGTGTAGGGAAATTGCCACCGGAGCACTTGCTCCATTTCAATTAAATTAAATTCATATGCTGTTGAGACTATAGACTTAACGATCACACATAACTTAACCGTTTTGACATTTGATTGCGGCAGCAGCCATACCTGAGATGCTGGTGTCGGAGGTGCCCACAGCGGACTGGTCAGCGGGGTGACTGGGGGCTCACCACCCAAACCGGTTACGGCGCCACCTGCTGCTGGCTTCCCTGTAACAGTGGAGGAAGTCACTGTGACAGACTAACTGCGAACAACTTCATTGCTGTCTCTCGTCAGATGGCAGAGTGACTGATTAATAATGTACATACACTGTGAAATTGTTACTTTGAAGTAGTATCGCAGTGAGTTACAGCTCTGTTATTAAAAACTATCATTTGCCTGAAGTTTCACCTTCGTAGACCCAGGAAGGTGAATGAATGAGGATAAGGTAGATCTTTGTATTTTCGAATAGCAATATTAATGAAATCTGGGGTTACGTTGAAATGCAGCCTGGACATCGAAAAAGCTCTTATTCCAGTCACTTTCAAAGGAAAAAAAATTTTCTCTGATTTTTCGTCTAACATTTCACAGATGTAATCACAATTGCGTGAGGTCATGAGTCCGTGCACCATGTAAGTGTTCTGTTTTGTTTGAAATCAAATAAGGTAGTTGGAATTGATTAAACTCCCGCAGAATTTCTGAAATCCCTAAAAGAAGAAGCAATCCAGAGACTGATTTTAATGAAAGTATCGTCTTCACACTTCAAAAGAAAGCAAAAGCTGATAAATGTGAGAATTACCGCACTATAAGTCTGATATCTTAAGTTTCAAAATTACTGACCAAAATAATATTTAGAAGAATAGAAAGGGTACCAAAAGAGATAGTAGGCGAAGATCACTTGGGTTTAGGTAAATCCGAGGTACAAGAGAAGTGATTCTGGCTGTAAGATTAATACTTGAAGGGCGGATAGAGAAAAATAAAGATTCTTTCATGGCGTTTGTTGATTCAGAAAAAAAACTTTTGATAATGTTAGACGGGACAAGATGTTCAAATTTTAAAGAAGTCAGGTCCAAAATACCAAGATAGAAGAATACTTTAGAATCTACATAAGAATCAAGTGGCTATAATAAAAGTATAGAATCAGAAAACACATGCAACAGTTAAATATAATGTGAGAGAAGGTTGTAGTCTATCGCTATTAATAATCAGTTTGTAAGCAGAGGAAGCAATAAAAGAAGGGAAAGAAAAATGTGCATGTGGCATAATTTTTCAAGAAGAAATAATCAGTATGCTACAGTTTGCTGATGATATTGTATTGATAGTAGAAAATTCTGACGATATTGAGAAGTTACTGAATGGCATAAACAAAACACTGAAGGGTGGTTTGGGCCAAATTTAAACCAAAGCAAGACAAAAGTGATGAAATGTAGCAGAAATTATAGCAGTAATAGTAGATTAAATATAAAAATTGGATCGGATGCAATAGGAGAAGTAAGTGAATTCTGTTACATATGCAGGATATTTACAACTGGTAGTCGAAGTAGGAATGACGTTAAAAGCAGAAGAGCACTAGCAACAAGAGCCTTCATGAAAAAGTGAAATCTTTTAGCTTCCAGTATGTATCTAAGACTCAAAAAGAAGTTTTGAAAAATCTATGTGTGGAACACAGCAGGAATATCACAAAGAAGGAAAACTGAAATACTGGAAATTAAGTTTAAAGATAAAGTAATGAATGAAAGCGTTTGAAAATGGTGGGTGAGTAAAAGAAATCTAACAGGAAGAAGAGACAGTATGGTGAGTTATATTTTGAGACATGCCGTATTGGTTAATTTGTTGGTGCTAGGAACAGTCCAAGGTAAAAACTGCAGAGAAAGACTGGGAATAGAACATATGGAGCAGATAATTGAGGACATGGGTTGTATGGGATACGTTGAGATCAAGAAGTTGGCGCACGATAGGAAGGGATGGAGGATTCTATCAAACCAGTCGAAAGGACTGACGACAGGAAAATAAAATTATTTAAGGCGAAACGTTTCGATACCACAGGCGAAAAATAAACTAATATTAATGTATGAAAATTTTTGAGAAGATTACATTGAAATCCTAATCTTTCAAAGAGGAAAATCGAAAGTCCGATATTGTCAAAAATAAAGTTTAATTTGGTAGATCTAAAGAAAAAAATATATAATTTCCAAAAATATTATGTCCGCGAGCTTTGAAATTTTTTCCCTAAAATTTTGTTTGAGAAGAATTTTTGTAACAATAATTTTTTCATACCTCAGTAAAAGGATACTGACACAAAAAAAATCTCTAATGGTGTTCTTATCCGTGATGGAGCTTGGACCCTCTGGTTGTAATTGTATCAAATATCTTTGGTGGATATCTTTTGAGGTTAAGAACAGATATCCCATTCTAGCATCCGGTCACGTATTGTCGTATGATTTAACGCAGTTTCTAAGCTATGTCCTAAGCATTAAAACTGTGGAAACCTGCTACAGATTTATTTACGTACAGGTACCATTGTTTTTTTAAACTAATAAAGTTTAACATTTATTGCACTAAACTGATTTCATCACACCTTTCCATATTTATATAAATTGAATAACTTTCCTCGTTTGTAATATTACAATTGATTTTATCACACTTTATTATATTTTTCAAAAATATCTTCCATGTAGGGATTCATATTAATTATAATACAAATGCCAAATGAAAACCTTTAAATAACTTATTAATATATTCCTGTTTTTATGATTCATCTGATACATGAGTCCTAAAAGACTATCAAATATGTTTTTATCATCTCATAATTGTGACTAAAGGAATCTTGATCTTAAACAATTAGGTAGTTGGTTAACTGTTTTGTTAGAAGCTAATTCGGAAGCAAAAAATCATTCTGTCAGCTCATATCTAACAGTACACACGGTAAATAGTATAATGTGGCTGTTATTAACGTCAAAAACGTTCCCATTTAGTACGTAGTTCCTTCCAATCTGCAGTGAATTTCCTTTTTCACAGTTTTATTCTCTTAGCCGTCACGTTTAGCTTCAATCACACGGAATTTTATATGACGTCTTGGATGATACTTGCCGTTCTTCCTTTACAATCACTAATTTGTTGTTCTTCCACTCCCTTTTACAACAAGGTAGATATAAATAATGCGGCTTATATATTGAATGCAAATACAAATAATTATCAGAAGTAAATACAAAAGTAATTTTCGATCCAGATTATTAGAATGGTCTAAGTTTTACTATTAACACATATAAGCATACCCCGTTAAATGGTTTAACTGTCATCCACATTATGTAATGTCGATAATTTAAGAGAAATAATACTCTGGATGTAGGCTTGGAGGTACATATGATATTTTAGTTAATATACATATTTTCACTGGCCTGGAATAAAAAAGGGCATCTCAAACTGAATATTTAAGGTATCACGACTTCAAACTGTCTTCAGCATCATAATTAAATGACAGATAGATTCAATTGTCCGGCAAATGAAAATACTGATGTTAAAACAAGATCAGTGATTGAACTTCTAATACATACCAAGAATTTTCTCTTAAATTTTCAACCATGATAGGAAAATAAACTCCCAAGTACTGAGATTACGATGAGTATTTTTTATGATTGCATGTAACTGCGTTGTAAGTCTATTATTCCGATAAACACTAATTAAGTCAAGGGACACAGAGTGTAATAACAGAACATTATCTCCCCAGTGATAAAGATGCTTGTGAATCAGCCTCAAGGTAAAAAAAAAAAAAAAAAAAAAAAAAAAAAAAAAAAAAAAAAAAAAAGTTATGTAAATATTGTGACATGTACAGTGAAATCCGAAACAAAGTTCCTACAATCATTATTGCACAAAATACTTGATTATCTAAAAGATTGAGAATACTCTGACAGTGAGTATCCTGCTCTGGCTGTACGCCCAATCCGAATCGAGTCGAGCATTGGAGAGTAAACCAGGTTGCGAGTGGGTGCAGGTAGGGGCGGTCGTGTTTTTTGTCTCGTCCTGCAGCTGATGTGCCGGTCCTGGTTTGGCAGGCGGGGATCGTAACGAGGTTTTAAGTATTTAGGGGCGCGGTCGGGGGTTGTCATTACCACCTGCCCACTTCTTCACTGCCGCTGCATAATTAATTTGCTGCAGCCACCTCCTCCAGACCGGGATAACTTTCATTTACGCCTGGTTTGCAAAATGTTCTAATTTAAAGTAACTCGAAGAATATTGCAAAAGAAAGCGCAATGTTTAGTGGAAAACTGACCTCTCGTTTAACCTCACCCGCAGACAGAGTTTCTAAACATCACTAATCAGATGGTAGACAGGTCCCTTAGAACAGGATGTGGATTTAATTCACAAGCGCCCAGTTTCTTACACTATTTTTGATACACATCTGAACACCACGAAGGCGTAGTGATAGCCTCGTGGTTTTAACAGCATATATTTATTAGTGGAAAGTGAGTATATTATCACTCTTTCACTTTGTAGAAGATTTCTACAGGAAATAGTTCGATAAGAAATAGGTCATATTTCGGTGAAATAGTTAAATATTGATTGTTTCATTTAGAGCGCACTGTTAAATGGAGCAGTAAAGAGGATGAAAGAAGATTTGTAGCTTTTGGAATGTGATTGCGGCAGGAAATGCTGATCAATTGTCTGGATAGAGAAAACATTAAAGAAATTTTTATTAGAGCTCGAGAAACGAGAAATATTTTAATGAGTATCGGCAACAGGAAGAGTAATTAGTAGCGCAGTTGATACGACATCAAACCAGCGTTGTGGAAGTTTTCGATGATACTGTGAATGGAAAGACAGGAGGCCGAAGATTCCAGATGGTGAATGATACTAATGTGTAGAACACCTAGAAAAGAATTAAAGGATAGCGAAATGTTTTAATGCCTCGGCGATTATTTTGTACGAATAAAGAATATACAAGATGACAAATTAGAATCGTTCGACACTGGATACAATCCGGGATCGTTATTACGAGTCAAATTGTAGTACCCTGGAGCTGTTTCATGAGCTTAAACCGTCAATAATGCCATACCAACTTACTTCTTCTTAAATTATTGCGGAAAAAACTGTCGTGCTGGTGCACTGAACCCTCTTCCACCTCCAGTTTTGTGGAATGGAGAGTACACACGTAGAAGAGCAGTAGAAATTCATGATGTCGAACGTTTATGTGTACCACTAAGTACACACACAGTTGCTTAGTGTGTGTGTGTACTGGACAGTTGCTTATCGGTGCAGAAAAATTATCCTCACTGATTCGTCTGGTAATTCTGTTTGATGAAATAGTGCAGTCTAACAGACTAGTTTCCTAGGCTGAATACATGAGATCAACAAACGCAACATCTAGTTCAGAACTTCTATCGAAAATAATGCGAGACAGTCGTTTAACGATTTCTCTGATTTGTGAGGGTTTCGAATACTTCAAAGAAGAAAAATACCACGTTTGAAGTTACAGGACGAAATTAAAAACAAAACAACATTTAAAACAAATATGTGAAGATTATATGTACAGTACAATATCACTATAAAATGAGAAAAACCGATGGCGGGTCGTAGTTTGAGATATACAGAATGAAACGTTCCTCTCTCTCTGTTCTTCTCCTTTTCTTATGAATTTAGGTTGTATAACGTAAATATATGTAAACGAAACGCGTTTGTGTACGTCATTTGTTTCTACTTCCATTGGAATCTGCCATCTCTCTGGTACATTTAGTGACTGTCGGCACTCTTGATTATTGCTCATAAAGCTTTTTTGTAAGTTATCGCTGCTCCTGCTTGGCGAGTGGGTTACTTTATTTCTAAATATTTTAATTATTATATCAAACTTCTAATTGAGTAGTAAAATCAATTTATTACAGTCTGTACGGTTAAAGTACGTCGTCGCCGCGTAGGAATGACTAATTTTGTCATCTGTTGGCTATTTAGTGAATTATTTCCGTATATATGAGAGTTACTGAATCTTATGAACGCAGATTATCAGTTTGCTGCATTTCACTAAAACTGTAAGTAAATACGTAGATCTTTTACTTTAATCATGCATATATGTATCTATCGAGATAAGAAGTGTCGTGTATTTTAGCCTTTGACATAAGATACCAACACGTGTAGGTTTAGTTGAAATCCAGTTATTAGTTTTTGCTTGACGGCAGTACAGAGGGAACAAAAATTTATTGTTTTGGTCGCTGTATAATCAAGAAATAGTGATCGATCAAGAATGAAAAGTGTCCTATAAGCTGTCACTATGTGGAGTTTTGTTGAAGTACATTCTTTAGTGTTTGCTTGATACATGCACAAGCAGACTAAAAAGTCAAAACATACCTACTGTCTTTACCTCTGTATCATCGACAACTTTGTAAATTATCGGAATAGAAAGAATTCTGAATGGTAACCAGTGACGTAAGATGTTCTAGAAATCCGTTCATTAGTTTTTACGTGATGAGCACGCAGACAGTCAAAATTACAGAATATAGGACCTTGGCCTTTGTATAATGGGGAACTATGTTATTAACTTCGATAAAAAGTATCCTGTATGGTAACCAGTTATATAGAGCGACCGGGTGGCTCAGTGATT
>JARYHS010006599.1:0-24397 GCA_031002005.1 Vandiemenella viatica
CTTTAATTTTTGTGGTTTTAAACAGAAGAAATCATTTAATATGTCGTAACGATCTTGCTTTGGACTGTGTTCAATATCTGTGAAAAGTAATGATTAAAGATGACAATACCAGCTATGAAGTAGGAGTTTCTTTGGTGTTGGTAATAACAATTCCCAAATGAACTATTCGTTTTAAGAGTCTTATTACATTTGATTCATGTGTTCAGTTTATTTTAAGTGTATGCAACTGAAGAATTAAGTAATTAAAAAATAAAACAGAATCTTTGCAGGATTGTGTGTAATCTTTTGTCAATTTTTCTTCAAAGGAATACTCATCTCAAATACAGAGAGACTTGTATACATATTTCTTTAAATTCAAAATGAAATTTATTTATTGCTCAATTCCTGGTTGATAGATTCCAGGCCAGGAAAGAATTGGCCTGGCATCTGTCAACCAAATACTCCGCCATGGGCATGATTTCCTATGGTCCTTCCCTGAAATGCGTCTCCTGCTTCCCAAATTCTTACCCACTGCTCCCTGCACTTGCTTCAGCAGAACATCCAAGCAATAACATCTTGGTCCACAAGAATTTACTGGCCGACTCTCCTAGACCTCCACAGGGATCTTTCCCCTGTAACAGATGCCGCTGTAAAACATGCAGCATGCATCCCGGCACCACTACTTACTCTAATCCAATCACAGGCGAATCGTTCCCTATAATTGGACATGCTACGTGTGCCACCACTCACCTCATTTACCAACTCACCTGCCCCCATTGCACTGCCTCCTACATTGGTCTCACCACTCAACAATGGATGAATGGTCACAGGCAAACAGTTTATACTTCCAACCCAGAGCATCCAGAGGCAATTCATGCCAACTTATATGATTCGAACAACCTCAACACCTGCTTCACAGTTAGAGCTATTAGAGTATTTCCAAATATCACCACCCCTTCAGAACTCCGCAGATGGGAACTACCCTACTAACATATCCTTGGCATCAGAAACACCCCTGGCCTAAACCTACATTAAACCTGTCACTTGCTATCTTTCATTTTACTTTACAGTCAGTTATTTATAGAAAATTCCACAAGAATGGAAATGTGCACTAATACATCCCTTACATAAAAAGGGTGACAAGACGGATCCCAACAATTACAGAGGTATCTCCTTGCTGCCAGTCATTTATAAAATCCTCTCCAAAGCCCTACTGAACAGGCTAGAACCTCAGGTAGATCCACAAATAGGTGAATACCAGGCAGGCTTTAGAAAAGGAAGATCATGCATAGAACAAATCTGGAATCTGAGAACACTCCTGAAGATAAGACAAACAAACAATACCGTAGTAACATTTGTGGATTTCAGGAAGGCATATGATTCCATAGACAGACAGACGCTCTTTGACATAATGAGAGAATACGGCATAGACAAGAAGACAAGGGTTCTGATACAACAAACACTCACGGATACCACGTCTAAAGTGAAATTTATGGGAGAAACATCAGAACCATTCAAAATTTGCACGGGTGTCAGGCAAGGAGATGGATTATCACCAATTTTATTCAACATGGTATTGGACAAAGTTATAAAACAATGGGAAACGCAGGTCAAAGGAATACAGCTAGGAAGAACACGGCATACCAAAACAATCATCAGATGCCTGGCATTTGCGGATGACCTGGCAATTCTCAGCAACAATAGGCAGGAAGCACAAGATGCATTGGAACAGCTACATCAAATTGCCGCCAAAACAGGGCTACAAATTTCGTATGAGAAAACGCAGTACATGGAGAAACAAAACAACAATGTACAAACAATATACACAAAATTTGGAAACATAAAAAGAGTTGAGAAATTCAAATATCTAGGGGAATACATATAAGTAGGAGGATCTAACAAGCTATCAAATTCAGAAAGATCAGAAAAGCTTCAGAAGGCTTATAGACTCACACGGTCATATTATAACAAAAGAAATATATCAAGACAGGCCAAACTCAGACATTACAAAACAGTGGTACTGCCAGAAGCATTATATGCATCAGAAACAACAACGATTGGGGCTTCAGGCATAACAGAAGTGGAAAAAGATGAACGCAAAATCCTTAGAAAATTTTTTGGAGCAATATACACAGACGGAAAAAAAAATCCCAACACCAAGAAAAAATTATTGTAGAGTAATGAAATTTGGACAATGCATTTGTCAAGTTAACATGTTTAATTGATTAAATTTTCAAGATCACAGGTTAATTTAAGCTCAAGAAAATGCATTTCAAATGTGAAATACTGTTAAATTAATAGCCGGTGTAACCTCCAGAATTTTGAATGCAAGCCTGCAAACGTGAATGCATTGTGTCATACAGGTTTCGAATGTCACTTTGTGGTATGGAGTTCCATGCTTGTTGTACTTGTGCTGTCAATACTGGGACGGTCAGTGCTGGCTGTGGATGATGCTGGAGTTGTCGTCCAATGATATCCCATACGTGTTCAATTGGAGACAGATCTGGTGATCTCGCAGGCCAAGGTAACATGTCGACACTCTGTAGAGCACGTTGCGAGACAACAGCGGTATGAGGGCGAGCGTTATCCTGTTGAAAAACTCCCCCTTGAATGCTGTTCATGAATGGCAGCACTACAGGTTGAATTACCAGACTGACGTACAAATTTGCAGTCAGTGTGTTTGGTATAACCACAAGAGTGCTCCTGCTGTCATAGGAAATTGCTCCCCAGACCATGACTCCAGGTGTAGGTCCAGTGTGTCTAGGCCGCAGACAGTTTGGTTGCAGGCGTTCCCCTGGCCTCCTTCTGACCAACACTCGGCCATCACTGGCACCAAGGCAGAACCTGCTTTCATCAGAAAACACAACAGATCTCCACTCCGTCCTCCAATGAGCTCTGGCTTGACACCACTGGAGTCGCAAACGGCGATGGCTTGTAGTCAGTGGAATGCACGCTACAGGGTGCCTGGCTCGGAGCTGTCCTTGAAGTAACCGATTTCTAACAGTTCGTTGTGTCACTGTGGTACCAACTGCAGCTCGAATTTCTGTAGTGCTGCCATTCATGAACAGCATTCAAGGGGGAGTTTTTCAACAGGATAACGCTCGCCCTCATACCGCTGTTGTCTCGCAACGTGCTCTACAGAGTGTCGACATGTTACCTTGGCCTGCGAGATCACCAGATCTGTCTCCAATTGAACACGTATGGGATATCATTGGACGACAACTCCAGCATCATCCACAGCCAGCACTGATCGTCCCAGTATTGACAGCACAAGTACAACAAGCATGGAACTCCATACCACAAAGTGACATTCGAAACCTGTATGACACAATGCATTCACGTTTGAAGGCTTGCATTCAAAATTCTGGAGGTTACACCGGCTATTAATTTAACAGTATTTCACATTTGAAATGCATTTTCTTGAGCTTAAATTAACCTGTGATCTTGAAAATTTAATCAATTAAACATGTTAACTTGACAAATGCATTGTCCAAATTTCATTACTCTACAATAATTTTTTCTTGGTGTTGGGATTTTTTTTTCCGTCTGTGTATAAAGACGGTATATGGATGAAAAGACCAACGAAAGAACTATACGAACATACAGATAGATTGACAGACATGATCAGAAGACGTAGATTACAATTCTATGGACATTTACAGCGAATGAACAGCACTAGACTCACAAAGAGGATCTTTGATGTGGTAAATGGTTCACTCAGGAAAACCAATTGGTTCCAGGAAATAGAAGAGGACTTGAATCACGCAGGGATCAGCAAGGAAATGACACAGGAAAGGGGACAATTCAGGAACAAAATTATGAACTCAAAATTTAAAATACAGAAGAAAACAGGAACAAAATGGACAGAGCAAAGGAAACAGGAACACAGTGAGCGTATGAAGAGGTTTTGGGAAGAGAAGAAGAAGAAGACAAATACAAACAAAAACTGAATAATCATGAATAATTTGAGTTTAAACACTGTCCTCAAGGGCAATAATGATTAATAATAATAATAATAATAATAATAATATATATATATATATATATACACACACAACTGATCTAAATAAAATTATAACCATAGCTTTTTAAATCATGCTAGACAAAGATTATTTTGTTTCACATTTATCACTGGTCAACATTATCCCCCCACCCCTGGCAATTCTACCACCACCACGCGTGTTCCACCTTTGTTTCATTCTTGTGGCATGTCGGGATGTGACCACATCTTTCCCCCTGCCATTGGTCTTGCCTCTCACATGATTAAGGCTCATGCTGAAATATTGTGCATTTGTGTTTATGTTTTTGTGTTTTCACTCGTTCGCCTTGCCCTCCTGCCGTAATCTGTTATAACATACTGGAATACACGATTTGCCGAAATGCTGAAATAAAGGTATGTACTGTGTTTAAATTAATATATTAATTTTTAGTTGCTTTTATTACTGATGTCACTAAAACAGACACATGTAAATCTTTCCAGTGGGTGAACTTAGATTGCAATACAATGAATGTATTCATATGCGGGTAATAGAATCTATGAATTTTGCACAGCAATTTTAGTAGAAGCTGTGGTTATGTCAAAATCCAGACAGGACCAGAATGACAACTGAAACTTTTTTTTAGAAAATAATTCACAACGAATTTAGTTTTATAAATAACTAGCTGGTACCCACGACTTCGTTCGTGATTGTAAAGAATTCATATTGACAGCTATAGACATCTAACCTCCCTAGTGCACGATGGGAGGCTCGATACTATTACAACACACAAGTACCAGTCTTCTGCGCTATGTAGTTCCGGCAGCAAGGTAAAATTTACGGATACACATAAGTCTTTGGATGAAACATGAAAATATTCATGGTCTACCAATTTCAAACACCATATCTCACACACTCCCACAGTTACCGAATTTCGGCCAACGTTGTGATCGATGGGAGACTCTGTGTTACTACCACACACAAATGCCAGTGATTTGCGATTGATAGTTTTCACTTAAAAGTGATACACCGTGACACAAGTGTCTTTGGCAGAAATATGAAATTGCCGAAGGTTGACCATTTTCATCCCCCATATTTTCCACACCCCCATAGCTACAGACATCTAACAACCTTAGTGCACGACAACAGACAAGATTCTACTACCACACATTAACACCAATGCTCTATGCTATGTAGTCGTGGTAGAAAAGTGAAATCTGCGGAGACACATGCCTTTCGTCAAAATACGAAAATATCCTTGGTCGGCCACTTATAACCACCATATCTACCACAGTACCACAGATTCTGAAATTCGGCCGCTGTTGTGATCGAAAGGTGACTCTGTGCTACTACTACACACAAACGCCAGTTATCTGTGATCTATAGTTTTCGCTGAAAAGTGATACACCATGACACTTTTGTCTTTGGCAGAAGTATGAAATTGCCACAGGTCGATCACTTTCAACCCCCATATCTCCCACACCCCCATAGCTACTGACATCTAACAACCATAATGCACTACATGAGATACAATTCTACTACCAAACGCAAACACCGATGCTCTATGCTATGTAGTTGTGGCAGAAAAGTGACATATGCGGAGACAGTCGAAATACGAAAATATCCTTGGTCGGCCACTAACAACCACCATATTTACCACAGTACCACAGTTTCTGAAATTCGGCCGCTGTTGTGATCGATAGGTGACTCTGTGCTACTACTACACACAAACGCCAGTTATCTGTGATCTATAGTTTTCGCTGAAAAGTGATACACCATGACACTTTTGTCTTTGGCAGAAGTATGAAACTGCCACAGGTCGACCACTTTCAACCCCCATTTCTCCCACACCCCCATAGCTACCGACATCTAACAACCATAGTGCACTACATGAGATACGATTCTACTACCAAACACAAACACCAATGCTCTATGCTATGTAGTTGTGGCAGAAAAGTGACATATGCGGAGATAGTCGAAATACGAAAATATACTTGGTCAGCCACTAACAACCACCATATCTACCACAGTACCACAGTTTCTGAAATTCGGCCGCTGTTGTGATCTAAAGGTGACTCTGTGCTACTACTACACACAAACGCCAGTTATCTGTGATCCATAGTTTTCGCTGAAAAGTGATACACCATGACAGTTTTGTCTTTGGCAGAAGTATGAAATTGCCACAGGTCGACCACTTTCAACCCCCATATCTCCCACATCCCCATAGCTACCGACATCAGACAACCATAGTGCACGACAGGAAAGACGATTCTACTACCACACACAAACACCAAAAGTCTATGTTATGTAGTTGTGGCAGGAAAGAGAAGTATACGGAGATACGTATTTTTGGTCGAAATATGAAAACTCCCTGCACTGACCAACTTTAATCATTATATCTCCCACTTCCCCACAGCTATCGGCATTCGGCCAACGTTGTGCATGACAGGAAACTCCATGCTACTTCCACCCACAAACATCAGTGATCTGTGCTAGGTAGTGGTGGCTGAAAAGTGAAATATAGGAAAAAACACGTCTATTTTTATATATATATAAGATTTAAGCTGCTTCTGAGGTACTGAAGTTACGGAATTTTTATACGGATGAAAATAGGTCCATACTTATCATGCTGAATGAGACCTGGACCAGCAATAAAACAAATATCATGCACTATAGCATAAAGTTTTGGGATTCCTAATTTATTTTAATTTAATTGTATCCCTAATTCTGACATCATTCATTCAGTAGAAGTTCTATCTGTATCGCTGTGTAAATAAAAACCAAAATATGTACAAATGACAAAATACGGTTATGAGCATTACATAAGAACAATTCTATTTATTCAGGCAACCACAGAGAAATGAATTGTCAGAATATTCCTTTCATCTAGTATTATGTAAGCTGTTAAGATTTATTTTTAGTATCCTTCGTTTTCACTGGGGTCATTATTTCAACCACTCGTAAGATGTGTCAAACATTAAAATATCGATCTGTGCCAGAGATAACAACAAAGAAAAAATATAAGAACCCGCGAAGATTTTGGGTAAAATTTATATCATGGTGCATGGTGACAATGACATGTGATACAGGGAATGCATTAATTTATATGTGATTGAAGCTTTGATTCTTTAGTGGAAATATTGGCGGAGATTTTTGTTAGGCTGAAATGCTACCTGGACCAAGTTGACAACTGAAACTTTTTGCTACAGCACAAGGGACAAGAAATTATATTGAGCTTTATTTTATAACAATTCTATTTAGCTACGCAACACTAAAGGAATTAACTGCCATAACACTCTATTAAACTCGTCATTTTTGATGGGCTTTGAGGCTAGTAATATGTATTAAATAATAAAAATTCCGTGTGGTTGTAATGACCTAATGGCAGGGTTTCCTTTGCCTGCGAATTCCACCCTTGTCTTAGCCGCCTTAAGCTAACCTGGTAATGGTATCGGGTACAGGGGACCAACAGTTTAACTTGGAATCCAAACCACAGAAGCATTCTGGTGTACTTCACATTACACATCAAGCTGTGCTGGAGGTAAAGGTCAGGTTAAGGGCCTACGAAAATCCCCACAGAGACAGAGATTTGAACCATGGACATTCTATTCCGAAGTCAGACACCTTAACAACTGAGCCACCACACCGCAACAGATATACTGTAAAATTACCATGTCAGTGAAGCAAAATCGTAAGATTTCACCCATCCAAAAATCGCCCAATGTGTCTACAGAAATTTTCACTTCGAAAACTAAAAATCTAACTTACATCACAACCTAATGGTTGATCAACTCTTCCCGAAGGAGATGTACCAAACTATTGTTTCAGAGAAGCAAAATCGTAAGATTTCACCCATCCAAAAATCGCCCAATGTGTCTACAGAAATTTTCACTTCGAAAACTAAAAATCTAACTTACATCACAACCTAATGGTTGATCAACTCTTCCCGAAGGAGATGTACCAAACTATTGTTTCAGAGATGGGAAGGGCAATTCCTTTCCTCAGGAACCTACAGTTTAATGTGGAATCGAACCACACAACATTTTGACATAGCCCATATAATCAGAGTCCAAAACATTCCAGCTCACCGCAGGATTTGAACCCGTAACCGGAGAGAGAAACTTTCAGAAGTAAGTGCCTTAACTGCTGAGCTTCCAGACTGCCTTGGTTTGAAGTATACGTGTGCTAAGTACTATCAAAATTGGACAAAGACTGTGGGTTTGTATGAACAGCATTGACAGAGAAATTAAGGTGTGGGGTGGATAGGAGGAGATGGTTTAGGTTTTTGTATATCAAATGTGAAAGTATTATTTTTTTTTTAGAATATATGTACGCAAAGTTCCATCAAGATCGCATAAAAACTGTGTGTTTGTATGAAGAACATTGGCAAAACATACATCCAAATATAATCTATATTTTCACTGCTGTCCAAGCACAAAACATCGAACTTATAGCTACAAACTATTATTACAGCATGTTGGTTACGTAAACTCAAGATTTTACCCGTCCAACAAGCATCCAATGCACATATCATACATGCTACACATCATACGATGTCTGTGATGGGAAGTTACGAACTCATAGATATATCTACATTCAAACATTGCCTAATGAGACTATAAAAGTTTTAACTTCAAAAAACTTGGTCTACTGTCATTGTTCAATGTGCAGATACAATGCAATGTGATGTTTCCAAAGTAAACATGTAACTAAATATAAGAATAAAGTATTTTCTGGCATTCTATATTGTTAGTACTCTCTAGTAATAAGCTGGTGTTGATTCTTGGCTGTCTGGGTGGCGCGTGCCCTGGAAGCAGACCCCAGAATGAGGGTCGAAACGTCGGCTACAAGAAACATGATGCGGCGCCACCCGGACAGCCAAGAATCAACTGACTCTGACCACGGAAGCCTATGATTACAATAATTTGGTGGTCATACTATCCATTGTCATCTTCTGGAAAAGTGTTAGATGTCTGGATCCTCTAGAGCCTAATAGGCAGCTAGGTTATGGACTGGTAATGACTTTATAAGTAGGCATGCTAGGTCTGATGCAATTAACATATTGATGCCGACATGCATATTGATGAACAGCTTCTGAGCATCACTGAGTTACTAGCCACAATTCTAGTTGACGAGATTGACAGAACACCAATTTTTCTCACTTCAGTGATAACACTTTGTCAGAAGCACACCAACACCCTTTTGGCTTTAAAGTTAAAACCATGAAACAGATCTACTATTCTACAGATGAAACAGTTCTACAGATTTCTCTTTCTGTACAACACAAACTTGTTGGGAACATTCCAAATAGAGTTGATGCACCATACTGTCTAGCCAATGTAACTATACCCACATTAGTAAACACCCATTGTGTGTAGGAAAAGGTCATCTATAAGGGGAGGGGGGGGGGGCACAAAATAACCCCCAGTTTCAGTGGCTCTTGGAAAATTGTCTTCATGCCAAAACTCTTCCAATCCTTGAAGTTGTGGCTCCAGAATATACCAAACAGACTAGGCAGTCCCATATCTCTTCACTGCTACAATTTTCCCAACATCTAGGTTTTCATAATGCCAGCTTTATTGAACAGTCCATGTTGTTTCAAAGCCTGATGTTAATGTTAGACAGCTCTGTAGATCCAAAAGCCAAAAGGATTAATCCTGCAGCACAGCAGTGTTGAAAGTTCATCCAGCTTGTCTGCAGCTTAAATGCCTATTCTTAACCACATCAAAGGATCGTTATTAATATGAGCAGTGAGGAACACTGCTGTATTTTAGTGAGGAACACTGCTGTATTTTGGTACTTTCTAAGGGGAGAAATTCTGTTCCACTACTGTAGTCCATTCGATAAACATAATTCTCGTGTACATCAACAGACTGTATTTGGTATGGCTGCAGAAGTTTCAGAAGAGATAAAATAAGAAACCTGCTAGATTGTATGCAAAACTTAGGCCCATAATCTCAATTGATGAATGGATAGCACTATGAATAATCTGGGACAATGTTGGCATAACTATCATGCTACCAGACTAAGGGAAAATCTCTGCCTGTCTCACTGTAACAGATTACAAACAGAAAGTTTTTTTATTTTTTCCTTATGCAATGTTTCACACAGCCAAACCAATTTTGTGGCTAAGAAAGCAACATCGCTACTTCAGGTCAGTCAATAAGCTACAACCTCATGCAGTGGTTCTACTGAGACTCCATCGAGTACTAAAGATACAATGAGCAGGGTACCCAGGAGTCAATGCCTTCAATCAGTTACATATAATCTTGCCTAATAACAGATTGGGTTCCTGTCACCACTGCTTGAAGAACCACATGAAGAACTCTGCAGGATATATTAACACCACCACGGAGTATCATTGGAGCATAAAATTACGGTGATAAGCTGTGATGTGTCCCACTTCACCAGGATCCCTCTGACTGATATGCTGTCTCTACTGAAGCCCATATTGGTTGAGTTATTCTAGAACATCCCTCAATTGTCATCCTTCATCGCTGGCCATAACAAGCTTATTTGTGAAAGATTTCGAGAATAAAGTTTGCAAGTGCTCCCAAGAAAATGACCATCTTTTACAGTTAAGTGGATGATGCTTCTGTTATTTTACACCATGGTCAGGACAACCTGCAATAGTTCCTCTATCACTTTAACAACATTAAGACATCATATAGTTGTGATGGAGATGGATATGTACGGCTGACTGCAATTCTTGGACATCTTTATAAAGCGAAACATACTGGGATTTTAAGGCATTGTGTACAGGAAATCTGCACACAGTGCAACCATCACCATCATGCAAAATCGTGCTCACTTAACTTGTTCACGTGGCATGGGGCATACATAATAATAATTAGACCTGGCTGGGAGTTTTTCAAGAGAACAGTTAGATGGACTGTCATATAGTGCCAGCATTATATAAACCCAAGTGTGCATGTAACATTAACAGCGAAGAGACATGGAGCCACATGGCCTAGCTGCTATCCTATGAGGATTGAGAGAATCTGGCAGTAATTGAGATTAAGACCAACCAAAAATGAATAACATTTTGTGTTCCTCCAAAAATAATCCTTCCCTCTGTTAAATTACAGCAGTCCTTGAGAATGTAGGAACATTTAGATCAACCAGTGCTATTTTCAACATGCATGACACATTTGTGTTGGCTAGAAGGAGAAATCTACAGTAGCAGAACATAACTCTGAATAGCTTTGACTTTGAATTCACCACAGTGTTAATACACATCGGAAACTTCTATGAATTTAAAATCTCACAAGCAGCTGAAATTTGCCTTTCTAACAACCTTGAGACTTTTAGCTCTTCAATCTAGTTGCTTTACATAGATAGTGGTGCATTGAGAGGCAAACACCCCAGTGCACGGAGGGAAACTGAATCTGCTGGCAGGCAGAGCAATGGCACTCCCTCGCTCTGATGCTCAGGCAATTGTCAACTCTGATAATCAACAATGCTCACATCACAATCAAGTAACATGGCAGCTTCACAGGCTATAAAGCCCAGTGATGTCAAAGATACAGCCCATGGGCCGCATCCATCCACCGGGCCCTATCAATACGGCCCGCGATCGCAATGTGACACAGAAAGAAGAATCATGTTTTTAGAGCTTTTAGACTACACTCGATTCCTCTATGGAATTATTTGAATCTGGCCCACCAACACATTCTAAATTTAATATACGGCACCTCTGCAAAATTGAGTTTGCCACCTATGATCTAGCCTATTGGTCCAACTGGTATGTCACCAAAAGATGGTGACAGGAAATACGATTACCAAAACACTATGGAAAATACTGTCCTCACTCAGCTTGTATCTGGGAAGTACTATACCAATGCTGGAAAACCTTAAAATTTCAATATTATTTCACAGATGGGTATAGTAATAACTTTTGTGAAAATCCAGTCAGCTCAAACCAAAAATTTACAGATGTCATTCAGTTACCACACAAATAGAAGTGCTAGCATTTTGTCAGTAATATCAAATTACAGAATAACACTCACATTTGTTTTCTACAATCTTCTTTGCTAGGGCCATTGTTGACAGCATCTCTTCTTTTTCCGGTGGCTTATGGCGTGCCTTCAAGTAATGATTCAGTTCTTTAGCTTGCTCACATAGTGTTTTTAGGGAATTGTCTGAGAAAGAAAATATATGTTTACATTCCACATAGAACTTAGAGGTAGCAAATAATAACAATAATGAATACACCTATTTTGAACTGTAATATAAATGAGAGATGTAATCAAGAATTTTTTCCTCCTCATTCTTTTGCAAGAGTTAGTTAATACAAAAAATTATAGAAATATAACTAAGCAAACGTGGATCAATTTGTTCCCACAGGATTCAGTTTCATATAAATACCAAAAACTGGTATGTAACACTTATACACATAAAATTAATTTCATACAATCAATGCAAGCTTAAGAACAGAATTTCTTTCTAAACTGTGTTCCAGTGTCACGTATGTTTGCCAAAAACTTGGACTAAATTTATGGAAACAACCTGAACATTCAGAATTGGGGTGTTGCCACAATTTTGTTTCATTTTTGCCAATATATATATATATATATATATATATTTTTTTTTAAGCTGCTTTACGTCTCTTAACAGCGAGGTCTTTAGAGACGGGAAAGGATGGGGTAGGAAGGAATGTGAAGGAATTCGGCCATTGCCTTTTTAAGGAAGCATCCCGGCATTTGCCTGGAGTGATTTGGGAAACCATGGAAAAACCAAATCTGGATGCCCGGACAGGGATTCGAACCGCCATCCTCCCGAATGCAAGGCCAGAACGCTATCCGTTACACCACCATGCTCGGTATGCCAATCTAATCAGTGCCTTAAGAATTCAGGTAACTAGCGCATTTTCATTGGTAACATAGGAAAGATGCTAATAATGGTAATTTCCTGTAGCTTCCAGATTCTCGTTGGAAACTGTGTTAAAAAAAAAGAATATTTTAAGTGAATGTTCTTCCACTTGCACAAAATTGATTAATCCTAATCACCTCTTCACTGCATCAAATGTGGTGGCATTTCTGATCTGGAATGCTTCTTCTGGGATGTGGCTTAACTCAATTGACATTTTTTCCCTACCTGTGCTGCTGGTTTCAAAACTGATTAAACTTTGCAAAACAGAAAGAAATTTAGATGAGTTAGGAGAATATAGATGTTGTTGAACACACTATCACTTGTCAATTTCAAATTGAAAGGTATTACCAGTTGCTTAAGTTATCAGCAAATATTACTATACTTGTAATACTATTACATATTTCTGCAAAAATAATAATATTAATAACAAGTGGTTGACTCCAAGGAGTGTTCGTAGTGTACTTCACATACACAAAGTTTTACCAGAGATGAAGGTCAGATGATTCATTTGCTGGATGAGAATGTAAAACTTGGTTGTGACTTTGCTGTCCTTCAGAATAGTAGGCCTGAATAGGTTGGCAGCAGGTTTCGTTCACTCTCTCTCATTTCATCTTCATATACACAACACATTGGCAGCACAGTAAAAGAATATTCTAAATGTTCTGAGATAAAAAGCTTGTTTTCCTTTACAAAATGATCCTGATCCTTGTTCTCCTGTTGGGGACTACTCTTTGTTTCACTTGGCCCTTGCCAGGAAGAGTGACCCTATTCAGAGATTAAGCTTCCACCATCATTGTTCTCAGGATCCAACCTTCCACCACCATTGCAAGATGAAAGTGGCCAGAGAGGAGTATGTAAAATTCGTGTATTAAATTTTTATTCTAAGCAGTTAGTACAGAGTATGACGTATGATTTGAATCCTCTCTTTTAAATATCACTAAAGCATGTACATAGTGGTGTTCAGAAATGGAAACAAAAACGATATATAATGATGGAATTAAGGTCTCAGGAAAGACTCTGAATGCTCTAAAAGAGTATAGTTATTCAGGTTTCCAGGACTGTAGAAATTGGCATGGGCAGCAAAAAATGGCATACTTTTCAGGTTAAACCTGTGATGCATTGCTGGTTGGTACTGCTGGGACAATGGAGGCATGTTATCTGGTATAAAAGATATTGAGGTGCAGAAGATATCATCTTGGACAATCACTGGATGGATTTCAAAAGTAGTAGCAGTGGAGTATATTTCTAGTTGTATACCATTTTATACATAGATTTTATAACTGTGCCAGAAGTTTATAAATATTTCTTAAATTTGATGACAAGAAATTAATATGGATCACAACATACTTTGTATTATTATTACCTTGAATAACAATTTGCATTGCTTTTACAATTTTCTCAGGAACCTTCACGGGGTTTAATTTCATTCGACCAGGATGCTGTCGTGGCTTAATTTTTTCCTCTTCAACATCTTTTAAAATACTTTGTTCTAGACTGACAGCTGGCTTAGGATTTGTACCATACTGAAAAAGTTTGGAAGGTTTATATATCAATAAAACCATCACTTATGAAAATTGCTTACAATGAAACAAAGAATTGTAAACTGAAATATTTATATATGAAAGTAATATACTTTCCATTAAGGATTCATTTGAAATATGGACAAGTGGGTGAACTAGCTAAAACAACATACTTCCTTTCCAAGAACATGGAAAACTCAAAATCGATCATCCACAGATCTGTACTCCAAAATTTACAGAAATATGAGTAGTGCAGTAACATTGTAACTATCACTGATTAATGAAGTTAAAATTATCCAAAAACACTATCCAAGATTTTACAGAGGGCTTCCTTAGAATAGGACTTCCAATTATCTTCAGAATACCCTCTAAATTGTTTTTCACCAAACTCTGCTTTGAGAATCCCAATTCTTAAAGCATTTCATTGTAGATGCTTACATATTAGAAATTTTCAAGTGCATTGTATGTAATCTGTCCACTAGAATAGACTGGACAAATCTCAATTATCACAGAACAATTAACTGAGAAAGGTCTCAAAAATCAGTGGCAGTGGGGAAAAAAAAATTGAATTACACTAACTTCCAAAGTAAGGAAAGAAAGGAAGAAAATTAAACACATTAGTTAAACTTAGTAAGCTCTGTATACAATGAAAATCTGAGATATATGAATAATAATAATTGATAAAACAGCAATGGAGTGCCCACTCCAGTGGCAATCTCCCTACACACCTGTCTTTCTCCTTTCCTTTTCCACCCTACTTTTGCCTCTACTAATTTTTACTTAAAATTCTTTCAGTGTTTCTGGTAAATTATTAATCACTTCTCTTGGCAATTTATTGCAGTCCCTTACAACCTTTCCTACGAAAGAAAATTTTCCCACACCCTTATGCCTGAAATCAAGTGCCAGCTTGTGGTCATGGTCAACCTTACCCTTGCAAGCACCTTTCTTAATTTTCTCCAATATCTTTCCATGCTTCATCTCCAGTATAGGCCTTGTACGCTTCCGTGACTCTCTTCACCCTCCTTCTATCCTCCAAGGAATCCCACTCCAGCTAATTCATCATATTAGTTACCAATTGTGTTTTGCGGTAATTTCCCAGGACAAATCTGGCAGCCCAGCATCTGAACTCCCCCCCCCCCCCCAACTCCTGTATTTGATACCAAAAATGTGGGTCCCAAACTACAACACCATATTCCAGCAGTAGTCTGACCAAAGTTTAGTACCCCAATTCCCTTACTTCTCTATACATCCCCTCATGACTCTTTAAAACTGGTGAAGAATTTTGAACCCTTTCCCTATTACCTGTCCAAGGTGTCCTCCCCAGTTAAGTCTGCTACCAAATGTTATGCCAAGGTATTTACATTTTGAGTCTTCAGTAAGTAACTCCTTCCCCACTTTATAATCTTGATCAACCTTTAGCTTTTTATCTGTGTACCTAATAATCTGGCTCTTCTTTGCATTTATCTTCATGTTGACTCACCCAGTTAGTTATTCTATCTAGATCACCCTGCAGCTGTTTACAGTCTTCTATTGTTTTGATTCTATTATATATACTAGTCACAAAGTCCGCCAAAAAAAATGGATTAAACACTGTTCTGGCAATTGATATGTTTTTAGTTGCTTATCTAAATAGAATTGTTATAAAAATAAAGCTCAATGTGCTGTAATTACTTGTCCCTTGTGATGTAGCAAAAAGATTCAGTTGTCAATTTGGTTCAGGTTGCGTTTCAGCCTAAATACAATATTCGCCAATATAGCCGGTAGAAAATCAAAGCTTCATTCACATGCGAATTAATGCATTCCCTGTATCGCATGTCAATGTCATCACGCATCAATACCAATCTTGCATCATGCGATACAAACTTGGTCCAAAATCTTCACAGTTTCTTATATCTTTCTTATCGTCTATGATGAAGATCGATGTTTTAACACCTGACACAGCTCACATCCGGCTGAAATAATGACCCCAGTGAAAACGAAGGATGCTAAAAATAAATCTTAACAACTTACGTTATGTCACGTAATATTAGTTTTAATTGTGGTTTAGGTCATATAGATCACGAACAATTTTGAACTTCTTTCATTCAAACCAAATAATGATTTCAGTAAAAAAAAGTTGTTGTTGTTGGGGTTTAAGGGCGCGTCGACAATGAGGTCACCCTAACATTGACCAGTTAATGCTGTGGCTAAAAGGTATACTAACATACTGTCTGCATGGTTGACTGTAAAGGAGTCGGCCATACAGACAGCAAATAAAATATATCATAAAATCAGACATGGCCTATGAAGGGCCACCGGTACATTAGACCGCACAACACCCGGATGGCTGTAAAGGGGCCAAGCAGTTTCACAAGAAAATTAAAAACACTACTTGTCTTGCTGCCTGTATAGTGGCCAACAAGACATTAGTTACGACAAAAAAAAAAAAAAAGTAAAGAGGCCACCCATCCATCCTAAAACTAAGCCGATCTGCCTAATATTTTAGGCACTAGACTGGCCAATACACAGAATTTTAAAACACTTGCTACGCTACTGGTCTCATTGTTTAAAATGAGGGACAGATCCAGTGCTGTCAAACTCTTCGCTTTGAAAATCCGTAGATGGCCGCTAAAATTCCCGTAGATTGGGTACATAAATCCGGAGACTCCCTAACTAAAAGACTAAAACAATAATTATTGAAGAGAGAGTCAAAATTAAGAATACTTTTTATTTCCAGGTCATTAAAATTCGAAATACAAAATAATATTCTACATTGAAATTAAGAAATATCTCTGAACATGTTTTATCTAGCGTCACTTTCATCGCTGCTGCTGCTGTGCCTACTCTTTTTTTTTTTTTTTTTTTTTTGGGGGGGGGGGGGAACTATATATTATCTTTTTTTTTTTTTGACATTAAATTTAGCATATCTTCAGTAACAAGAAATGTTAAATACTGCGAACACTTTGACGCTCGGATATTGGTTAATCTTTCTCGGAAGGCACTGCTCTGTAAGCCGTGCCAACGAGCGTGTCACCATACATACAGGGTGCGCTCTTTTAAGATCTATAAAATCCATAATCAAACAAAATATGAGCTTTATTTCAATCGTTGGTTCGCACGATCGGTTGCAAGGAAACTATTAACAATTATTGACAGTTCTGTAATGCATTAACACTATACGTTCAAAGTTTAACAAAACACCAATATAAGGAAAAATCAACAAATAATAAAAGATAGCAAAAATCTGTAGATTTTTTAACAAAATCCGAAAATCCTAAGTTTTTATAAAAATCCATAGATCTACGGATAAATCCATAGAAATGGGAGCACTGGACAGATCGTTTGCCAGGCCAACGTCTGCCCTCAAGTCTAAAAATAATACACAATCAATTAAAATTTGGTGCACCGTCAGAGGTATGCCACAAGCATCACAATCCAGTGGGTCCTCCCGACGGAGAAGGGAGCCATGCGTCAGAGGACAGTGCCCTATACGGAGGCGAATAAGGAGAACCTCATCCCCCCTCGCCCGCTGGAAGGAGCTGCTCCACGGCTGAACTGTCGGTTTGACCAGCCGGAGCTTATTATGCTCTACCTCCAGCCACTGCCTCTGCCAAACGTAAAAACAAATTTTCCATACCGGCTCGGTACCGGAAGCAACGCTGAGATAATAATGACTATATGAAACAGGGTAGATTTCCCCTGAAACCCCATTCATGGAGTTGTTTTAAAATCCCATACTGCCAGGTAGTATCGTAGGCCTTGTCTATGTCAAAAAACACGCTGACAAGATGTTGGTTGCGAATAAAGGCATCCTGTATCACCCCTTCCAATAGGATCAGGTTGCCCAATGTGGAACGGAACTTCCTAAATCAACACTGAAAGCGACACAGTAGGTTTCGGGATTTGAGACACCATACAAGGCGGCAGTTGACTATCCGCTCTAGTGTTTTACCGATGCAGCTTGTTAAGGCAATGCTTCGATAACTACTTGGCAATAATTTGTCCTTCCGGGCTTTAAAATAGGGATTAGCGTTGCTTCTTTCCACGAGTCGGGGAAGTGTCCTCTGGTTCATACGTTGTTAAAAATACCTAGAATGTACTCTTTAGCATCTCTGCTAAGATGCCTCAGCATCTGGTACTGTAACAGGTCGGGTCCTGGTGCGGTGTCCTTGGTGCTGTTTAAGGCAGACTCCAACTCCCAAAACATAAATGGGATATTATACGTCTGAGATTCCGTCGAGTCGAAGCTCAGAATATATCTTTCAGCAGCAGTTCATCGTTGCTGAAACCAGGGTTCCAGTCTGGCAGACGAAGTAATAGCAGCGAACGACTCTGCTATCAGCTGCGCTAAGCTTCGCTCGCCGGTGATTATACGTCCCTGATCCAGTAATCCAGATACTGGCGATCGAGAGTACCTTCCAGATATACGGCGGACGGACTCCTATACTTTGGATGATGATGTGGAACGGTTTATTGCGCTCACAAAGGCCTGCCATGACCTTCTCTTGCTCTCCTTAATTGCTCGACATGCCTTAGCTTTAGCAACTCTGAACGCTGTGAGGTTGTCAGGTGTTGGGTGCAACCTGAAACAGCGCAAGGCCCGTCTACGTCCCTGAATGGCGGAACAACATTCCTCATTCCACTAAGGGACTGGCGTTCTTCGCAGTGCTCCTCAGGTATGGAGATATCAGCCGCGTGGTGAATCACTTCTGTAAAGTGTTTCACACTTTCCTCGATGGTCTGATGGTGTGATTCCACTTTCGATGGATGGTTCTTCGTACACGTTCGAACTCTATGAGCAGCCACATTGGGAAGTGGTCGCTTCCGTGAAGGTTGCGATCCACCTCCCAACGCATAAAGTTCACAATTGAAGGAGAGCAAAAAGAAAGATCAATGGCAGAGGACGTACCGGAAGCAGTAGTGAAGTGGGTCATTTGACCGGTATTAAGGATACAAATCTCCTCTCGCTCCAACAATCTACACATTTCCCAACCTCTGGGGCAATCGGTCGTCGAACCCCACAGCGCATTGTGTACATTAAAGTCTCCTAACAGGAGGAAGGGTCGAGAAATTTGTCGCAATAAATCAGCAAGTTCACCGAAATCAACTGTTGATCCCGGCAGTAGATATAAGGAGCATATGGTAAATTGTACCGGTCCATGTATCCTTACTGCTACTGCTTGCAATGAATAGGTGAGAGCTATAGGTTCAGAATGGACAGTGTTCTGGACCAACACAGCCACTCCGCCCTTTGCTCGATCACCCTCGGTATCGTCCTTTCGGTACATGTTATAACGTCTTAGCACAGGTTGATGTGTTGGTCTAAAATGTGTTTCTTGAAGACAGTGAGACAATGGATTAGACCGTGCTAAGAGTTGTAACTCTTCTTTGTGAGCTGTAAATCCGTTAATATTCCATTGAAGTATGGGAGCCATCTTGCCGATTTAATTTTACTCGACCAGTATCGGGTGGGTCTTGGTGCACTTCTTGTTGAGGAATGGGACCAGGCTCGTCCACCAGCATTTCAGTCTCCTCCGGCTCCGAAGATGAGGCTGACATCTCTGACTCAGTTTTTTCCTCCAAAACATAACTATTTTTCTTTCGCTGCCTCTTCCCTGTCTTCTCCAGATTAGTAAGGAATCTGGGAGGGGATGAGTAGGGCGATTTGATAAACTGAGTCGGGTCCGTGTATTTAAATTTGGGACCACGGAGCCTTTGGTCACCTTTTCCACCGGTAGCAGGTGGTATTGCTACTGGGGTCATGGTACGTGGTGGAATAGGAGGGGCAGTTACCATAACTGTTACTGCTGGTGGGGCCTTTGTAACTGCTGCTGGGGTGATCGAGGTCGCAGACGTGTTGCTACTGACGACCACGGTCTTGGATGTTATGACCTTGTCATTTTTGCGCCGCATTTGCACTGACATGAGCACGTTGTACTTGTGCTCATGTCTGCAACGGATGTCTGTGTAGCAACACTTTGTTTCCTGACGGGAGCTGAAGCCATCTTAGCAAAGCTAGTTGTGAAGATGGGAGTGGCTAGCAACTTGGCCTTCTTCTTTGCTACCCCATAAGGATCCGCTCTTTGGTCTTCAGCTCCTGTATCTTGCGCTCTTCAAGATACACTTGACACTCCCGACTCCATGAAGGGTGCGACCCGGAGCAGTTGGCACATGCCGGTGGCAGCGTGCAACTAACACCTGGTTCATGTGCACCCTTACCGCACTTACCACAAGTGGGTTTGCCCTTACATGACTCCGTCGTTTGGCCGAACCTCTGGCACTGGAAGCATCGCATTGGGTCTGGGACATACGGACTGATGTTCAGGTTTAGGTACCCGGCCTTAATATTCTTGGGCAATACTGGAGTGTCAAACATCAGGACGAAGGTGGCAGTCATTTCAAGATTGCCATTTACCCTTCATGTGATTTGATGTAACTTGATCACCTTCTGAGATTTCCATTCGGTAAGAAGCTCATCTGTCACTAGGTCCATGATATACCGGCAGGTGATAACGCCTTTACTACTGTTCAAGGACTTATGGAGTTCGCATTTTACAGAGAACTACCCGAGCTTCTTACAATTTAGTAGTTTGGTTGCTTGCTTACTGGTACATGTTTCCAACAGCAGCGTCTCATTCCTCAGTTTTTTGACATTATTTAGGGTGCCAACTAAACCCCTAAACCCTTTGAAGGGTGACACCTTTTCAAATGTTCCTTCTATCTTTTCCATTATAACAAAAGCGTTCGATAACGAACATTATTTTCTATTACCTTCTCCGTCAGAGGTGGGGGGGGGGGGGGGGAATATGAACCCTCATCCGCTTCTAAGAACTGGGTGTATTTTTATTAGCCTGTGGCACACCTGTACCGTAGGGTTTTTTGGTTTTTGTGGATGACTGAATTTTGGTCCCACGAGTAAAACTAGTTTAAAAGGAAGCGCTAATACAACAGGGGTGTGCAGGTGCCCCTGAGGTTGCATGCTAGCGAGTGATCTGCCTCTCACTAATGCACCTCCTCGGCATGTATCTGACCTTGAGGTTGAGGGTTTTTTTTTTAGAGGTTTGTACCGTCCTCGTGATCCGGGCGATGAAGCCAAGATCCTCGTTCTCCTAGGCACACAACGTTCCACTGTCACGCCATATGGTGGTCGTTGAAGCATGGCAGGAGTTTATGGTGTGGGAAACTTGCGGCACTCACAAGTTTCCAGCTTGGGCACCGCGGGTTCGCCAACCCCGTACCTGGTACTTGCGTACCAGGCCCCAGGTGATAATTAATATGCCACTTTAGCATTACTTAAATAAATAGAATTGTTATAAAATAAAGCTCAATGCAATTCCTCGTGCCAATAACAAAAGGTTTTCGTTGCTATCCTGATCCAGGTTGCATTTCAACCTAATCACATACTAAACTTGCTGCCAGAGAAACAATTATTCAATTACACACATATTAATATATCTACTGTATCGCATTTTAGTGGTAATAACGCATTGCAATACAAACTAAATCAAAAATCTTTACAGGATATTCCATCTTCCTAAAAGCAAGTACTAATTAAATAATATGCCATTCTAGCACTACATTTCTTACTAATTACTTAAATAAATAGAATTGATATAAAATAAAGCTCAATGCAGTTCCTAGTACCTTGCCCTGTAACAAAAGGTTTTCGTTGCTATCCTGGTCCAGGTTGCATTTCAACCATATCACGTACTAAACTTGCCGTCCAAGAAACAATACTTCAATCACATGCATATTAATACATGCACTATATCGCACTTTAGTGGTAATAATGCATCGCGATATAAACTCAATCAAAAAATCTTTACGTGTGATTCCATTTTCCTTTTTTATATTCATGATTCGGATAGGTACTAACACCTTTGAATGGCTGACACAGTTAAATGCGGTTGAAATATGACATCTGTAAAAGCAAAGGAAATTAAAAATAAATCTTAACAACTTAGGTCATTCCACGTAATATTTGCTTGAATTGTAGTCTATGTTGTCTAGATCCGAACAATGTGGAACTACTTTCGTTAAAACAAAGCAATGATTAAAGTAACAGAACAGTTAAGAAAACAAATTAAATTACTTATGCCCTCTGCTGTCAAGTGCCAGTTCTAATAACAATCTATCAAAATTGTCACTAACATTGAGAAAATTACAGCTTTTATCTTACATATCTGTGGCCAAAGATTCTAACGAATAATTTTACATAAATTGAGTATTACGTAAATATAAGCATCTAATGATTGATATGTCGATTTAAACACAATACATACTTTTATTTCAGCGTTATGTCAATTAATTTATTTGTGGATGCTTAGAAATGTTATTAAATGAAATGAGTCACCAAGAAAATGGCGTAAAGCATGACATAATAGTGCGACATCATAGATTGACGTCATGGCATGACAGGTGACATCATATGTGACAGTTGGCATTTTATATTAATAGATTATGTCATCTGAAAACAATCAAACTTAAGTAAACCATGAACACAAGCATTCATTAGAATAATGAATTTCATTTGTCCCAATACACTATCCTGTGGAACTCCCATGTTCACTCCTACGTCTTTTGATGCGGCATTTCCTGCCCTAACTTTTTGCTTTCTACCTTCTAGAAATTTTTCTACCCCGCTAATCACATTTTTATCAACTCCAATAGTTTTTGACTTATTAGCACCCTTTTATGGTTCACTCTGTCAAATTCCTTTGAAAGATCTAGTGTTACACTATCAACTTGACCTCCCCTGTCCATTTCATCATAAATATCTTGCATATAGCCTACTTACTGTGATCCGCATGAATATCCTTGTCTAAAGCCATGCTGCTGATTTGAAAACCACATACGTTCCTCACAGACACTTCTAACATGGTTGCATATTAATCTCTCCATAAATTTTCCTACCATTGATGTCAAACCGATTGGCCAATAGTTTTCGACCGTTTGTCATCCCTCCTGTATGAACCGGTACTACTATCATACTTTTCCAGTCATCTGGTAAACAAGTATCTAGACTCAATTTAAATTATGTTTCAAGGTAAGGTACAATGCCCCTTCATAATATCTTTAAGATATCTATAGTTACATTATCAACACCAGCCCCTTTATGCTTTTTTAGATTCCTTATTTCCTTTATGATATCTTCGTATTTAAATTCAAATATTCTTATCTGCTCACCTCCAACTGTGCTGATAGGCTCGTTTTCTGATAAAACAACTGAATTATTATGTAATCGTAGATTTTCCTGACGAATCTGATGCTTGAAGATCTCTCGGGCATGCGGCCGGGTCAATTGACCGTGCATGAACGAATTTTTGACGGCATAACATGCCATCATCTTCAGGTTGCGTTTGCTCGAGGTGTGAGAAGCGCAGACCAGGAGGCGACTGATGGGCCGGTCTGCCCAGGTCAGTAATTATACCTTTCAACCCATCCCCTCCACTCCAGCCGCAGCACTCCGCACATACCGTGTGAGTGCGGAAAAGCATACATCGGGCAGACCATTCGCACCATCGAAGAATGGTGCAGAGAACATAAAGGTCACACTGAGCTACAGCAGCCGTCAAAATCAGCAATTGCTGCACATTGCTTAGAGACGTGACTATTAAATATGAGGACACTGAAGTTCTGAGAAACACATCTCACTTTTGGGACTGTGTATACAAGGAAGTCATTGAGATCTTGGTACGGAGTAACCTCATAAACAAAGATAACGGGTTCCAACTAAGCCAAGCTTTGAACCCAGCACTGAAGCGGCTCCGCAACACCAGAGCCAAGGCACAGTGCATGACGGAGGTGCAATACAGACTGATGGTCACTGCCCAACGCGTTGGAGCTTACCGCCCCCACAACTGCTATCAGAGCGCAGTGGCAGGAGTGGAGGCGAAGGTCGAAGGGTATAAATACCGACCCAGATGGACCGGCCCATCAGTCACGTTCTGGATTGCGCTCCTCACACTGGCCAGCAGAAGCAAACTTGAGATGATGGCACATAACGCTGTCCAAAATTCGTTCATACATGATCAATTGGCCCAGCGACATGCCCGAGCGATCTTCAAGTAA